>QRFJ01000226.1:315906-843542 GCA_006176705.1 Cocos nucifera | reverse complement strand
TGATCGATCAATCTTAAATCATTTAATTGCTCCAAAATCCACACAGTGACACTAGCAGTATAATGGTGGCAAAGATCCCATCAGAGCTGAATATGAACCTCTTGGTGCAGCTACCTGTGTGATTCAGTTCTTCTATCTTGAGCCCCGATCAGATTAGGGTTAAGGTGAACTCGTCAAACCCTAGTCTCTGTCATATGATGTAATCATTCGATGTCGAGTCCAATGTTAAAAATCTAAATAGAAACTCTTTCTATTATTTCGCTCTACCATGGCCATGGATTCTCTGGACTTGATTCTCATGATCATCATGGGCTACTCCTTACCACCGAGGTAGATAGATTCCATCTTGATGCAATCCAGTTCCTACAATGAACATGCTATAGCCAACATACACCTCAGGGTTCCATATGGCTTAGGAGACCGAGTAATGGTGTAGTCAAACTATAAACACCCTCAAGGTGAACTGCCGATGCATATCAGGTCAAAGAACCAGACACACTACTGCAGCATCGAGTCAGTCATTGACGAAAGGTAGAACTTTCTAATGACTACTCGAGGTGGTCAACGCTCAGTGCCCTCGTTCTCTAACGAGTACCTGTACTCTCGCTCCGGTGTCTCCACACCGTAGACTCAAGAGACTCATCTACTAAAGAGAAGCGATCGTACACCAACCTTCCGGATCAATCACCATCCTCGTGATGATCCTATGGTCGGGAGCTGTTTATGAGTTAATAATGATTATTCATGTCTTAAATTTTCAACTCTTGAAAATATGAATTATCATTACCATTAACTCAAAGGATGTATCACAGATACTAAATACACAAGTGTGATAGAAAATAACCCATTTCATTAATTATAGTCAAAATTACAATTTTGCCCCTAGAAGTGTATTATAAGTGTCAGCCAATTCTGGCTTCTAGGGCACATATATCTAACAAGAATTGTGCAGGAAGACAGGCATGGCTCTAAGGAAACAGTGTTAGGTGGAGCATCAGGATATGCGACGAGTGTCGGTAAAGGAATGTTGCATGATCTCTAGGAAAGTCTAGGGCAAGTGATGTAGTTGCCAAGCTGAAGGATACCTACAACTCCAAAGGTGGTGCAGAGGAACAAGCCAAGAACTTCAGCGATGGAGGTGGTCATCCCAAAGTCCTCAAAGGGAGCTCAGTACCTGAAGAAGAATGACAGTGGCAAGGTGAGCATGAGGGGCTATCAGGACATGTAAGAATAGCAGGATCCTGTAGGAGGATGTTGCCAGGTATGCCAAGGCTTGGATGCACCAAGGTGGAGATTTAGGTGGTGTGGTGCTCCCAAGCCTTGGGAGGCCACCGCCAGAGCTAGGATGAGGGCTCCAGAGAGGCTAGGATAGGTGTGGTCCTAGGGCTAGGACAGGAGTTATCCTAGGATGGAGGCGGCATGTAGCTCTCCATGGGCTTGAGGTTTGGATATTGAGGGCCTTAACGGGCTTGGTTGATGCTTTGGAGACTTAGGACACAAGGTGGAGCAAGAAACCAAAGTCGGAGCTTGAAGGCTGCAGTAAAAGGATTTTCTGCAGGTTAGCCGACTCAGTCCAAAATTGGGTCGGCTAAAGTCTCAGAGCATAGGCAAAATAGAGAGCAACGTGTTCGGTCGAGCCTTTTCCACCTCCCTTGTGCCCTAATTTCATTCTCCCACCTTTGCCCTGTTTGGATGCTTGGGCTTTGGAAGCTGTGGGTTGAGTCTTAAACTCGATGAGAGCCTCCGCTTAAGCTATCGCCTCGTTCAAACTCTTGACTCCTCTTCGCTGCAACTCCATCTTGGCCCATGGTTTGACCCCATCAAGAAAGGTGAAGAGAGAGTCCTCCTGGCTAAGGTCTGATACCTCCAACAAAAATTCGCTGAACTCTTGCACATACTCATGCACATCACCCTTTTGCGTGAGTCATCGTAGTCATGCTCGAGCATCATCCTTAGCGAACTCGGAGAATTCTTCCTTCCGAAGTTCAGTTTGGAACTGTGCCCAAGTGGTGATTGGAACAGTCCCTCGCTTCACATTGTCAACCCGGCGTCGCCACCAAAGCATCGCCACATCCCTCAAGAGCATGGCCGCTGTGCTCACCTTCATGGCTTCACCCCTTACGTAGGTAACCTGTAGATATTGTTCCATGATGAAAAGAAAGTTATCTACCTCCTTTGTGGATTGCTGCCCGCAGAACTCCTACGGCTTGGGAATATCAAGCTTGTACAGGGGATGCGTAGCCTCACTTGTGACCTCCATCGTCAAGGTAGAAGAGAACACGCCCGTGGTGGTCTTTTTCTTTGAAAGGTCAACCACCTATATTTGAAGAGCCTTCACCATGGTCTCCAACTCCTTGTTGTGCTGTAGCACTTTCTCGTAGTGCCGCTCCATATCGAAGAAAATTTGATTCAGCTAAGCAGCGATCACACCTTGAAGGGTTGCATCCTTACCCTCAAGGTCCTCCACTCATCCTTCAATCTCAGCTATTTGGGCCTCGCACTTTCATAGTCGATTGTCGATGGAGATAATCAGAGATGCAATCTATAGTTCTTGTAGGGAATCATCAACTGGATGTGCTCTACCCATTGCCATGCCTCCTCCTAAGGCAGGATTGGGATTCAAAGTTGAGGATGATGAATCCCCCATTTCAACCATGATGTTGATGTAGAGGTCATCTTCTTTATTTTCGATATCATTCTGATACCAACTATCACGTACGAAGGGATCTCAGAGCAAATCCCAACAACGTGCGGCTTGATCAGCTCTTCATAGGGCAGAAGAGAACCGATCAGCCTCTCTAGCATGGAAACCTAGTCCTTATGACTTAGACCATGCCCAACAATAATAGAACACAGTGGAATATGATACCAGAAAACACCATGAAGAAGAAGAAGAAATAAGAGAAAGAGAACTTTTATTAAATAACCACTCGCTGGTTTACAATAAAAGCTCTTCCGATCTCTCAAAAATCTCTCACAGATACAAGAGGATCCTTAGATGATCTTTTTCTTTTCCTATTTAATCTCCAACCCCACCCTTGAGTGTCCCTTTATATAGGAAGAATCCCAAGTTACAAGTCCCTCATGAACTCAACTCTCTAAGTATAAGATAAGGATAACTCAGAATCTCCATTCCCGCAGGATTCTGCGCAGTTAGATAAAACTGCCAAGTTCGTGATTCAAACGAATTCGGATTACAATGAAACTTGATCTGTTGGATTCGGAATAAAAAATCTTTTAAGATAATGCCTTATCCAGATTGAACCAACTTCTATGGAGTTCCTAAAATATCACATAAAGTCGCATGGATAAACTACATTCTGTTATGCCTCATTATACTAGCTTCTTTGCTGACCAACATACATCTCGAGACACATGCCCCTGGCTCCATTATCTTGAGTACTCTTTATAGATCTTGTACACATTTTCTCAGATAATTCTAGGGCTCAGATTTGATCTTCAAGTTGCCCAAATCTCAAGAGAGTCTAGTCAGACCTCGAACCTATCCAGTGATCCGAACTGGTTTGCACCTTGATCGGTGTCCGGTCTAGCCCCGATTCGAGGAGCTGTGGCACTATCATCACTGAGATGATGATAGCATCATCATGGGGAGTCTGAATTTCCCTTACATCATCATTCAAAAAAGAAATAAGTTTGTCGAATTGTCGCTTCTTAGTCTATTCTTCTTTGGATGTTGCACCCCTGGCTCTTGGTTGCCCAGAGATCATGTTGATTGCCTCAGACATCGGTCAATTTTGATGAATCTCTTTTGATGATGGTGGTTGATCGGTATGTGGCTGGGTCGGGCGATTGATCCAGAACTTGACAAGATATCCCTGCTGAATGAGAGCCTCGATCTCATCCTTCAACTAGAAGCACTATTCAGTGTCATGGCCGTAGTCGTGATAAAATCAACAGTACTTTCTTTTATCCTTGCTTCGATTCTTCATCAGTGAGGGTCGGCAAAGGTATTCCTCCCCTTTGATCTCCATCAAGATCTATGCCCGTGGAGTGGAGAGGAGAGTATAAGTATCATATCGACTCTTCAAATTGGTCGGCATGGGGTTCAGTCGATAGGATGTCGCATCCTTGTTCAAAATAGGTCGGTTTGGTCTGGCTGAAGTGTCGTTCTTCTGTTGTTTCTTCTTCTGACCTTTTTTATTCAATTGGTGCCGATAAAAAATGCCTTCTTTTATGAGAATGTATTTATCCACATGCTCCAAGAGTTTAGCATAAGTTGGAGGGTGGTTCTTATCTAGCAAGTAGGTGAACCGAGAGCCTCGCAAACCCTACTTCATGGTCGAAATGGCCACATCTTCGTTGAGATTTTGGATCTCAAGCGTGGTGGCATTGAAATGCACCATGAAGGCCTGAAGAGTCTCTCCCTCGCCTTGCTTGATTGAGAAGAGATTGTTTGAAGTTCATGGTATTCTTCTGTTGGTGCTGAAGTGAACTAAGAAAGAATCTTCAAACTATCCGAAAGAGTCGACACTTTCTGGCTGAAGCCTAGAGTACCAGGCTTGAGCAGCTTTCTGAAAGATGGTCGAAAAGTTAATGCACATAAGAGCATCATTCGCCCCCTGAACCATCATGAGAGCCTTATAACTCTCGAGATGATTGATTCGGTGGAGCCGTCATATGGCTCCAGCAGAGGTATCTTTAATCATGATGGAATCGGCTTGCCCAAGGTGCATGAGCAAAAAGGAGCTGCATAGACACGAAGACCAATGGAGGACCCTCCTATTGTGTCTTCCTAGATTTGGGCCAATCAACGATCGATTTTCTTGAGATATTGCTTGTAGTCATTGAACCATCACTAGCGAGACATTGCCGACATCAATCCTCTCAAAGAACTGGAGGAGGGGGAAGTTGTCGAGTCTGGTGGCTATTTCTCCTTGTGTTGACTCTGAAGAGAAAATGGAAAATTGACCATCACGTTTGACGAGTGGTTCCTCATGAGCAACTAGGAGATAGGGCTTCCATCTGATGCGAGCATCGAGATGGTTACTGTGGTGAAAGTGATGCGGGAGCATCCGAGACTACTGATCAATCCTTAAGTCCTGAGCAGATTCCTTCGGCAAAACAAACACTATCGGTACTTATTCATGCCAAGACTAACTTCGGTTACAACTTGCTTCGATGGGATAAGGAATGATGATACCAATATCAAAATTCATTGCTGATCGATGATATATCAAAGGGGAGTTATTCAGGATAAGTTCCATAGTGATTTAATGCTCTTTGGAAGTAGATATTTGCTAGTTATTGTTGGTGGACGAATTTTGAAGGCTAAAGAGATAAGACTCCTAGTCCCCATGTCATTTATTGCATTCCCTAGTTCCTAGACCTTTAATGCTATTTCAGTTTTGTTTAGTCTTTAATGTTTGGGTAGTTCCCATGTTGTTTTCAATTCTGAGTCTAATATCTATATAATGAGACATATTCTCATTTTGTAAGCAGACTGGTTGAATGAATGAAAATTCCTCTTTGTGAGTTGAATTATTATCTCGATTCTTTATCCAACGTCGTTGGTGGTGAATCAAACAGTTCTTTATCCTTGGCCGGTGGAATTTCCTTTAAGCCTTGGTGGTGAACTGCAACTATCTCGGTCCTTTATCCTTGGCTGGTGGCTTGTGCCTTTAGGCTTAGGTGATAAACCTTCCATATCCTCGAGTCACACACATCCCCACAAACACAGTGCCTCATCCACTTCCTCCCAGAATATCTCACTCCACAGAGCTTATTTGTGGAAACTCAAAACACAAAAGTTGTAGATCTACGAGTCCTTGATCTGTGACTTTTGGAATCGGGTCAATCCGACCTATATTGAGGAAGTTACGCCCATTTTTTCAAAATCACGCAATCCTGAAATTTTCTGTTCGGAGTTACTCGCCCACGCACGCATCAGAAAGGGAGATCGAACGCCTTAACATATGGTGGCTGCGTTTGGATGATACAACCTACATCACTAGATCCTCCGCCACCATGCGCAGTTGCTGCTGGAGGCTGCGCACAGCCTCCATCAATATTCGGACTTACTGCATCAATACAGCCAGTTGCTGGGCTTGCACATTGGACGTGACCGCCGGATGTGAGGAGCTAGGATTCACCATTATTGAAGGTGGTGGGAGAAGTATCTCTCGTCAGGATGACTGGTCGGTATAGCTGATTGAGTTGCGAGAATGCATTTTTACCATTTATGGGATTGATTATCAATTCGCTGCACTGCTCCCTACCTAGCACGCCAATCTACTGCAACTAATTCACCCATGCCTATAGTTGAATGTCGAAAAACCTACAATAGCAAGTCCACACAGATCGAAGTTGGCTCCAGCGGGGATCCTCTGATGCTTAAGTTAATAGGATGGACTGGTCGAACAAAAAATTGAGAACAAAGTAGCAAAATTTGTCCTAAGAGTATCTTGACGTGTCTTACCAGACTAACAAGTTTATCTTCCTTTTATACATATTGGGATGATAATCGCTTAGCACGTGGATCCTACTTTTTTTAGTGTAGTACGATCATGGATAGGTAGTTAAGACCATCCACTAATCGTCATTGTCTATTCTTCTTGAGGGTGATTTTGTAGGGCCAATTGTGAGCCAAATGAGTTATTTTGAGAGCGTCCGTCGGTTAGTTAACTGATTTGGCACCAACCGATAATCGGTTGATAGAAAGGCTTAGAGCTGATTGACTATTCTGCCATGTGGAGGACCAAGAGCCGATTGTCACCTTAGTGATTCTCGACCAATGGTTAGTCGGTTGGAAGAAGCAATTCGATCATCATTTGTCAGGCTGATCATCCATCCGATGGCTATATATCGGTGCTCCCATCAATGTATCGATCAGACAATTGATGGATCGGTGAGTATTGATCCTTCGATCAATCAATCAACAATCGGCTAGGTCAGTTGAACGTCGACCATCGAGTCAATCGATCGATAGTTTATCGAGTAATTTATTGACCATCCATCGTCGATCATCAGCCGACGAATGTCTATCGGTGTCCGATGGTTGGTCAGTTGTAAGTTGATGAGTCGGGTGGCAGACCGATAGCCTCCAACAATTCTAAGATAATTATTATACTCATAGATCATGGCTCATCTAAAGAATAATAAATTATTCTAAATTAATTATAAAAAAAATAAAAATATAAAAATATTATAAATAAAAATAATTTTTATTATAAATTAAAAAAATATGAAATATGAAAAATAAAAAATATCATCAAAATAAGATCATAATGATCTTCCGAAAATAAGTCGATCAGTTGATTATCGAAAAACTTTTTATTAAAAATTTTATTCTAAAGTTTGAAATTTTTCTTCCAATAATTTAGAGCAGGATCAAGAACAAAAGAGATTTTATAGAGAAAAAGAAGACGAAGGAAGAGGCATGCGGAGAAATTGGAAAGCGCGTGAAAGAGTTGGTTTGGAAAAGAGAGTTTTATTCCGTGGGAAATATGAGAGCCGCTTGAGGGCGCTCGGCTTTTAGAGTCCTGGTGCTCGTGAAACAGAACAGGGCCACAGTTAAAAGGTTCTAAGAGAGGGCGCGCCTGAGTGGGAATCAAGGGAGGTGGGCTTTGGGCTGCATTAATTTAAAGGAGGAAAAGTTTTCATAGGATTCAAAGATGCGAGGGCCATGCAAATTTTATTTAAGAAAGGAGAGGTTGCATGAGTGGGAGACGTCAGGAACGCATGGATTAAAAGAAAAAAATTGGCTGTGGCATAAGAGTACGGAAAGTGGGGGCTATCTTAATTAATGTGCTAATGTGCTGGAGAGTCTTTTTAGCGTGGAAGTGTTTTGGAGCGTGGGAATTAACGCGAGATAAGATTGGCCGTAGGTCTCTATAGAGGAAACTTTGGGTGGAGAATTTAACTGCATGGGAACTTGGGATGTATGAATCAAAGTTGGAGAGTCCGGCTGCCGTGCTTTCTTTTTTTTAATGGGTCGCCGCTTGAATGCGGTGTGGTCTGTTTGACTGCATTTCGCATGTTTTTCTTTTTTTTTTTCCACGTGCAACTGATTTGGTGCAATTTTTTTTTAACACGTTCATATTATATAATTAAATTAATTAATTTTAATTTATTAATTATCTACAAAATATATTAGAAAATATTAATTTTTAATAAATAAAAAATAATTAAATAAAATAATATATTTTTATTGATTTAATTTAAATATTTATCATAAACTCATGCATAAAAGAGGAAAAAATAGGTGGCAAAAATCTAGAGGGCGTGGGAAAGAATTTCAAAGGTGAAAGGAGTTTTGAATTTTAAGGACTCTATCCGATAGAGTTTAAATTAAAATGAATTTAAAAATTTGATCAAGTCAAATTTTTTTTCAAAAACTCTAGGAATTGGGGTATGAGTGGAGACTCAAAAATCAAAAATTAGGCATGGAGCTTTTCTTCCTTGGTGCATGGGACTAGGAGTCCTAGTCCAACTAGGATGCTTCTACTTAGACTAGGTTAAATCTAACTTAAATCTTATTTAAATCAAAATTATTACAATCCAATTTAGGATGATTTTAGCTCAATTAGGAGCTTAATTAAATCAGATTAAATCAAAATTTAAATCTAATTTAAATCCTAACTCATTTAAAAAATAAGTGCATTCAATTTCTAGCCTAACAAGAAATTATTTTTTTCTTAGAATTAGCTTATACAAAAATTATTGGACTTAATCTAATTAAATTTAAATTAATTTTAATTAAATCTAATTTAATTAGACTTAATCTAATTAAATTTAAATTAATTTTAATTAAATATAATTTAATTAGACTTGATCTCAGCCTAATTGCTTAATCAAATTGAGCTAATTAGTAATTTAATTGCTATTCAATCCTCTTATAATACTTGCGCCTGATCGATTATCAGTCGCATTGATGATTTGATCATTGAATGATTCACAATCATCGATCAACCATCTCATCAAGTAACAATCTCTAATATATGTGATTTCATAGGTTCGAACATGTTGCAGCCAATCCACTCGTGTCTGTAGTTGAACGCTAAAAAATCTGCAAGAGCAAGTCCACACAGATCGGAGTTGGCTCCTGCGGGAATCCTCCAATCCTTTAGTAGAATGGACTAGTCGAATAGAAAACTCAGAGCAAAGTAGTAGAGTTTACCCTAAGAGTATCTTGATGTGTCTTACCAAACTAACCAATTTACCTTTCTTTCATAGATGTTGGGATGATAACTGCTTAGCACGTAGATTTTTCTTTGTTTGATGTAGTGCGATCGTGGGTAGGTAGTTAAGACCATCCACCAATCATTGATGTAGGGCCGATCATGAGCCAAATGAATTATTTGGAGAGCGTCTGTTGGTTAGTCAGTGATTTGGCACTGATCGATCATCGATCGATCGAAAGGCTTTGAGCCGATCGACTGTTCTACCATGTGGAGGACCTGGAGTCAACTATTGCCTTAGTGATTCCCGACCAATGGTTGGTCGGTCAGAAGAAGCAATCCGATCATCATTTGTCAGGTCGATCATCCATCCGATGGCTATGTGCTGGTGCTCCTATCAATGTATCAGTCGGATAATTGATGGATCAACGAGTATTGATCCTTCGGCCAATCAATCAACAATTAGCTAGGTCAGTTGAACATCGATCATCGAGTCAATCGATAGGTGGTTCGTCGAGTAATTTGTCGACCATCGACCATCAATCGTCAGCCGACGAATGTCTATCGGCATCCAATAATTGGTCGGTTGTAAGTTGGTGAGTCGGGCGATAGACTAACAGCCTCCAATAGTTGCCCTCCATGCCCAAGTTCAGTGCAATGATTTTATACTTTGGCTTGACACACCAAACGCAGGGAGCCAACATATGGCATTGCTTCGAGCTTTATTGTATTACCTACCATTAGTGATCGCCATGACATTCGATAAGGTTGCTTTCCGATGCTTCAAGGATCGCAACGTCATCATTAATAGTCATACGATCACAAGGCTCGAGGGATTTGATGCTTGGCCGGTCTTTAGCCGACACGTGTCAGCATCTTGTGAGGCCTCCATAGATCACAACCATCGATGGGTCCTATATATACTGGGCCCCCTCGATAGCTTTTCTTCGATCGCTTTCAGTAGAATTAGCTTTTGGGTAGTTTATTTATTCCTTTGTCTTTTAGCTTTTAGGTTCGAGGTTCAAACCTTTCTTCTGACATCCTTTTTTTTTTCTTTTATTTTATCGAGTTGCATATATGGCCAGTATTCGTAGTGGTTCGTCGCTAAGTCTGGCAGCCGAAGCATCCACTCAGATGATGCTAGTTGTGGAGCGACTTCAAGGTCAATATCAGATCTTGGAGGACTTTCGGCTATTGGCTCCTGGCCCTGACGATAGGGTGATCTCATCTCCATCGGATTTCATTGCCTTTTACTTAGAGAATCTTAGGTCGGGCCTTAAGCTTCCTGTTTTGGAGTTTCTTCGGAATGTCTTCAATTACTATGGGATGTGTCCAACCCAATTAGCTTCGAATTTCATTTGGCTCCTGATTGTTGTGTCAGTTAATCATGATGAACCCTCGGCTTTTCCTATTTAGAGCCTTCTTTGCCCTTCGATCCTATTCGAAAGCCGATGGATGATGGTACTTTGTCCAGAGGAGGGGCCTTTCTTTTATCATTGGTCTTCCATTGTCCATCCATAACTAGAAGATCTAATTCTTTTTTGTGTCATCTCCCACTTCCTAGGGCTTTCTATCGGTGTGGGGTGAGCCAAATGTTCATCTGAACAAGAACAATCGGGTGGATCCAACCGATCGAAAGGACTTCCTTCGGCTGAAAGGCATGGAAGTTTCCCTGCAAAAAGAATTGAACATCGAAGAGGCTCTGTATGAAGCCAGACTTGGTCCGGTGCCATCCGTAGGTACATGTAATGTCCATAATTTTGCATGTCCTTCCATTCGGTCGATTTTTTATACTTAACTGGATGTGTCATTCAATTTTATAGGGATGCATCCTCCTCTCAAAATTTCTATGAACCAAGTTCGTCAATTTGCCACTCAAAAAAGGATGGCATTCAGTGCCGGTTGGCATACACCGAAGAAAGGTCGGGTAGTACGTCCTTCAATTACCCCTAGTTCTATCGACGTTCCATTGGTAGCATCCTCCGAAACCATCGATGCACCTATCATTCCCCTCTCCACTCTGGTGGTGGTTAAATCTACCAAAGCCCCTCCGACCGTGTGATGGTCGGAGGAAGATATTATAATTGTTGCTTTGGCTACAACTCTTGCATCGAGAGTTCAGTCGGTTGCTCCTGCACCCATTCCATGATTGGCTCCAGTTTGTCGAGGGGGCTCGTTGTCTCCATCCACTCTCGAGTTGATGTCAGTGCCTCTTGAATAATCATCTATCCAAGGAAAAGGGAAGGCACCAATCTCTTCTATACCGGCTAGGAGTGATGCTTCTAGCCATGGATACATGGACTCCAAACGAGTTCATATTTAGATCCCAGATGGTGGATTGGCTCACGTCATTCTTTTCCCGACTGATTGGGAGTAAAAATGGAGTCAGACTTTGACTGAATTATTTGGATCATTCTACCCGACCTTTATTCAGGTAAGTTGGTAATTTGCTTTTTTTTTGATTAACTCGATTTATTTTTTTAAAAAAGTGGGCTCACGCATGGTCAAACTTGAGTCGGCCTATCATAAAATGGCTAAATTTTAGCTTGCATGGTCCGACATAGTATCGGCTACAAATGCCAAATGAGATTCGGCCATTCATCGGTTGGAGTAGCTGGAGAAGAAAGCCGCTATTCGGGAGAAGGACTTGTCCAATGAAGTCTCCCATCTCAGAGTTGAGCTTGGGTTGGTAAGATCCAAACTTGAGTCAGTTTGGTCCAACCTTAAGTCAGCTTAGGAGGAAGTGAAGGCATAGGAATTAAGAAGGAGAAACATGCAGTGAATAAGCTGAAGAAGGATCGCGACAACTCGACCAAGGAGGCGAAGGACTGGCATCGAAAATGGTAGTCTACCAATAGAGAGGCATCTTCAGCCAAGATGGAGATCCAAGTTTTGTAGCTGCTACATCTCGGTCGGACAAAAAAGCTGGCTATCAAGAAATTTAATGCTTCGACCAATCTGAAAACTTTGATCTTTCAAGGAAGTGAAGCTTCCTATTAGATCAGGTTTGGTGATGGTCGAGATGCCGTTCAATAGCTCTATCCTATGATCTCAGCAGCATCATTGTCTAAGGTGCCGAAGAAGAGGAAGAGTGAGGCAACGATGGATCACCTGGTGGCCCGATGGATGATGGCGCTCCCGCTATTGCTTCTACTCCAATTGAGTTGGCTCCTCCTGCAACTCTTGCGGCTTCAATCGAAGGTGCTTTGGTTCCCTCATCACCAATGGATATAGCTCTTCAATTGGTTGCCGAGGTTCCATCGAAGAGCCAAGGAGTTGCCCTGATCGAAGCTATTTCACTGACTGATACTGCACCGATGATTGAAGTCAAAGCTGCTTCCGATCAACCTTCGAAGTAGTCGATCGACAAGTAAACTTGTACTTTTGCTTTCTTTTGAGATAGAAGTCCAAACTTTTGTAAGGACTAAAAGTCCATTTTGTAACTTTCTTTTTACAGTAATGATAGAAAGGTTTTGTTTGTATTTATTTTTTATCGTGCCAATCTGTCATCCATTATTGTCTATCATTCAGTAATCGAATCTAACATCATCTGTCAGCTTTTGATTCATCTTTGCCAAACGACATTCATCCTTTAACTTAGTGTCATTGGATGAATAAAGGTTTGTCTTCTGATCAGACTTTGTCAAATGAATTGAATCATCTTCTTAACTGAGTCTTGATGAACGAAATTTGTCTATGAAAACTTTGATTGATCGATTGTTAATCGATCATTTGTTGGTTTTAAGTAACCAACTACCGGCTAGTTTTTTAATTGACTTAAAGTCAGTTCCTAACCAGCCAATACTTAGTCATTTGTTGAGACATTCATAGGTCGGGGGCAAGCCAACCTTGGATCGGTTTCTAACCAACTTTTAGTCTATTTTTTACCAACTTGTACTTAACCAAACATTGAAGTGCTTGATGATCAGGTGCAAGCCAACCATGGGTCGGTTTCTAACCAACTTTTAGTTAGTTTTTATCAACCAATACTTGATCAATTTACTGAAGCTCATGATGATCGGGTGCAAGCCAACCATCCCTCGATTTGGCCATAGCTAAATCAGTAGTTTTTCACTTATCAGGGTAAACTAACTAGTTCACAACCAGTAGCTTGACGCTTTTCTTTCTTTATTATTTCATTAGAAAGTTATGTGTCGGTATTGTCTGTTGGTCGATCAGTCGTTATGTCATAGAAGATCGACTTGTTTCTGATCAGCTGCACCGATTATTTAAGATATGCCGATCGGTAATCATCGTCGAAAGAAATATCGATTGTTGATCACCATCTATCGATCGATTGTTGAATCATACCGACTATGGTGTATCGATCGTTGGTCGGTTGTGATGTTTAGCAAATGGTTGATCAGTTAGTTTTCATCCATTCTTTTTGAAGTTGCACCGATTCTCATCCAGCTAGTTTATTCAGTTTTCAAAAGACTGATACGTTGATTAACTAATCATTGTTCATGGAGAGGATATCTTAGTCTTCTCTAAAAGAAACCTTTGTGAAAAATTTATTCTGTGTCTATCAAAGGTACATGAAACTAATTTTATTGATAATATACTTTAAGATTATCAGCATTCCATATCAACAATATTTTCACTCCATCAAGTGTTTTGAGTTGGTATGCTCCAGGTCGAAGGGTCTCATTATCCGGTAGGATCCTTCCCAATTTGGAGAGAGCTTTCTTTGATCCAATGGTTTGGATACTTTGGCCTTCTACAAGACTAAGTCTTTCGGATGGATTTCCTTCAGCTTGATGCTTCTATTATAATATCTTGCGACTCTCTCTCGATAAGCAGCCATTTTTAATTGAGCTTGTTGCCACACTTTGGGTAATAGATCCAAGTCTGCTCTTTGATGATCTAAGTTATTTGACTCGTCATATTTTTCAACCCTCATTGATGGTAGTCCGACTTTGACGAGTATCACTGCCTCTATTCCATAAGTAAGGTTAAAGAAAGATTCATCCATTGGAACTTGAGGGGTTGTTCGGTAGGCCCATAACATCGAAGGTAGTTCTTTTGTTGGATCTTGGTACCTCTCTGATACCAATTGTTGGAGAGAAGAAGAACAAAGTAGATGGCTGGCACCTAGAGCTTAAAGTTAGAATCAGAGAGAGAAAAGTAGAGAGTTTTTAGGAAGAAAAGTTCAATTATATTCCACTTTATTGTAAAGATATAATACCTGAATTTATATACTCTAAGGTTTCTGCTATACTATATGAATCCTAATAAACCCAAACCCTAGCTGAAAAACTTTTCTAGGCTAATCTAATACATGAAAGCACTCACCGAGCCCATGTACATATGTCTCATATGCTCTCATCCCCCTAGATCTGAACCTGACTCATACATGAGTTAGCCCCCTTAAGATCTTATTGATTCAGGTCTTATGATCCTAGGATAAACGCATATCATAGATCCAAATAGAAAATTCCATCCAGTTCTATTCGCCATCGTCGAGTCAGCTCCGTTAGAAGCCGAGCTGGCTCGGCTGCATCTCGTTCGAATTCTATCTTCTATCTACCTGAGACAACTAGTTCAACTGTGCCCCAAGCCTACTCAATCTCAGCCCGAGCTGGCTCGACTATGTATTCAAGCCAGTCCGCCTGTATGTCAGCCCCTTATCTTGGTTGATTCTTTTCATTGACTTTGATCCTTTGCTCCACCTTGTGTCCCAGGTCTTCGGAGCACCTATCAAGTCCGTCAAGAGGGCTACATGCCATCTTCACCTATGATAACTTCTGTCCTAGTCCTAGGACTCATACCCATCCTAGTCTCCCAAAGCCAATGCCCTAGCTCCTCCTATAGCCTCTCAAGACTAGGGAACACCAAATCAAATCCTACAATCTCCACCTTGGTGCGTCCAAGTCTTGGCACACCTAGTAATGAAAGAATCATTGAAGCTGGATCATAGAAAGGATGAAATCTGCATACATGGGGTTTCTTTTTTTTTTTTCAACTTCTCTTTCAACTGCCAGATCTTACTTATGAATTAAGTTAAGAATTCGGGTCAATTGGATCTCAATTGTTCAAATAAAGCTTGTCTCTTGAACAAATAAATGAGTTATATTATAACTACGTTTATAAATATGTGTGTTTAATATTTGATATTTTTTTTTTATTTTTCATTTTAATACTTTTTATTGTTTAATATATGTGCATATATGTACATAATAAATATATAAATATATATAAATATATATGTATATATTTATATATTTATTATTCCAGTTTCTTTTTCCAAAAAGTAATAAATTGATAAAAAGAAAATAAAAAAAAATATATTAACTTAATATTAATAATATTAAGTATTAATAATAAGAAATGACACTTCAACAAGTATTTTTGATTGATATCAAATCATTATTAAATCATTTAATCTATGGAAATACTGGCCTGGCCCGGCCAGTACTTAAACCAAGCCGGGGGAATAAACCTTTCGTACAAAATAAAAGAAGTAGGGTATTTTTCTATTGGGGATATCTGTTTCGAATCATTATCTAAATTGAATTCCTGATCAAATTTCTTCTATATATATATATTTTTTTTTATCCTATATAGATATATATTACTTTATTGTTCTTTTTATATATCTTTATAAGTTTATAAAATATAACTTATAAGTTATATTATAATGTTTATTTATATATGTTATATAATTGTTTTACTTTTTTATTTATCTATTTTATATTTTTATATATCTTTACTTCACGTGTCACATCACATTAAAAATTTTCCATTTTTAAATGGGGATGGGGAGAGATGGCTGAGTGGACTAAAGCGGCGGATTGCTAATCCGTTGTACGAGTTATTCGTACCGAGGGTTCGAATCCCTCTCTCTCCGCTTCTTCTTATTACTTGAGACTTTCGAATTCGAAGGAATTTCGATCCCTTGATTTTATCATAGGTAAATGTATGGAATAGATAAAATCATAAGAAAAAAAATTTAGAAAAAGCAGGAAAAACTAAAAATATCTTTTTTTTATTCCTCACGTCCAGGATTACGCCCTGGATCATTAGATAAAAATCCGAAGATGAAGAGAGAAATAAAGAATATCACTACTGTATAAACGAATAGTTTGAGAGTAAGCATTACACAATCTCCAAGATCTTTTTTTTGAAAAAGGGAATAGGTTACTTATTTTTTACCACATACACTATTTTGTTTTGACATGACACACCCCAAAAAATGAAGTGTTTTTTGAAAAGAAAGTCATTTTCACGAATTTCTTTGGAATAAGATTTTGATTGGGGCAAATCGAATCAAGTGGCTAAGAAGTTTTGAACTTTCTATTACATATCCGTTGAAATCAGTATTTGTGTGTTTCCGCTTGAGCCGTACGAGATGAAATTCTCATATACGGTTCTCAGAGGGGGAATTCCTTTGGATTACCTATCTCAATAAGGTATATGATTGGTTTGAGGAACGTCTCGAGATTCAGGCGATTGCGGATGATATAACTAGTAAATATGTTCCTCCTCATGTCAACATATTTTATTGTTTAGGGGGGATCACACTTACTTGTTTTTTAGTACAAGTAGCTACAGGTTTTGCTATGACTTTTTACTATCGTCCAACCGTTACAGAAGCTTTTTCCTCTGTTCAATACATAATGACTGAGGCCAATTTTGGTTGGTTAATTCGATCAGTTCATCGATGGTCAGCAAGTATGATGGTTCTAATGATTCCTGCACGTATTGTGTATATCTCAGGTGGATATTCGCCTTGGTTCGGTGTTTCCGTGCATCTTTGGGTCTGCTTTCTCAATTTATCAGTCTAATGTGGATTAATGTCGAGAAGTAGCTGGAGCTTTTCCAAACATTTTTAATTCGTGGTCTAATCAGACAACATGTTGCTTCTAACATAGGGATTGCTAAAAGTCAAATTCGGGAAAAAGAACTGATTGTATGGGAAATACTTCAAGAAGTTATGCGGGGGCATCCTGTATTGTTGAATAGAGCACCCACCTTGCATAGATTAGGCATACAGGCCTTCCAACCCATTTTAGTGGAGGGGCGCGCTATTTGTTTACACCCATTAGTTTGTAAGGGTTTCAATGCAGACTTTGATGGAGATCAAATGGCTGTTCATGTACCTTTATCTTTGGAAGCTCAAGCGGAGGCTCGTTTACTTATGTTTTCTCATATAAATCTCTTGTCTCCAGCTATTGGGGATCCCATTTCCGTACCAACTCAAGATATGCTTATCGGACTCTATGTATTAACGATCAGGAATCGTAGAGGTATTTGTGCAAATAGGCATAATCCATATAATCGCGGAAACTATCAAAATAATACAGTTGACAATAATGACTATAAGTATACGAAAGAGAAAGAACTGTATTTTTGTAGTTCCTATGATGTACTTGGAGCTTATCGGCAGAAACGAATCAGTTTAGATAGTCCTTTGTGGCTCCGATGGAGACTAGATCAACGTGTCATTGGCTCAAGAGAAGTTCCCATCGAAGTTCAATATGAATCTTTGGGTACTTATCATGAGATTTATGAGCACTATCTAATAGTAGGAAGTGTAAAAAAAGAAATCCATTGTATATACATTCGAACCACTCTTGGTCATATTTCTTTTTATCGAGAAATAGAAGAAGCCATACAGGGGTTTTGTCGGGCCTATTCATACGCTATCTAAACTAATAAATTAGATTAGGTGATGCCCGTGCCCGTAGGGATTCGGGTCTCTCCAGTTTCACTGGTATCATAATTTCTTAATTTTTGCGTGAATCAAGATTGAGATTGAGGAAAGGAAGTTTTCGAATCACTGACTCAGGCCCATTGTCGAATCCTACTCAGCAGAATATAGAGGTACTTATGGCAGAACGGGCTGATCTGGTCTTTCACAATAAAGTGATAAATGGAACTGCTATGAAACGACTTATTAGCAGATTAATAGATCATTTCGGAATGGCATATACATCACACATCCTGGATCAAGTAAAGACTTTGGGTTTCCAGCAAGCCACTGCTACATCTATTTCATTAGGAATTGATGATCTTTTAACAATACCTTCTAAGGGATGGTTAGTCCAAGACACTGAACAACAAAGTTTTATTTTTGAAAAACACCATCATTATGGAAATGTACATGCGGTAGAAAAATTACGTCAATCCATTGAGATATGGTATGCTACAAGTGAATATTTGAGACAAGAAATGAATCCTAATTTTCGGATGACTGATCCTTCTAATCCAGTCCATCTGATGTCCTTTTCGGGAGCTAGAGGAAATGCATCTCAGATACACCAATTAGTAGGTATGAGAGGATTAATGTCGGATCCCCAAGGACAAATGATTGATTTACCCATTCAAAGCAATTTACGCGAAGGGCTTTCTTTGACAGAATATATAATTTCCTGCTACGGAGCCCGCAAAGGAGTTGTAGATACTGCTGTACGAACATCAGATGCCGGATACCTCACGCGTAGACTTGTTGAAGTAGTTCAACACATTATTGTACGTAGAACGGATTGTGGTACTATCCGAGGTATTTCCGTGAGTCCTCGAAATGGGATGACGGAAAAAATTTTTGTCCAAACACTAATTGGTCGTGTATTAGCAGACAATATATATATGGGTCTACGATGCATTGCCGCTCGAAATCAAGATATTGGGATTGGACTTGTCAATCGATTCATAACCTTTCGGGCACAACCAATATATATTCGAACCCCCTTTACTTGCAAGAGTGCATCTTGGATCTGTCAATTATGTTATGGTCGGAGTCCCACTCACGGCGACCTGGTCGAATTGGGAGAAGCCGTAGGTATTATTGCGGGTCAATCAATTGGGGAACCAGGGACTCAACTAACATTAAGAACTTTTCATACCGGTGGAGTATTCACAGGTGATACTGCCGAACATGTACGAGCTCCTTCTAATGGAAAAATTAAATTCAATGAGGATTTGGTTTATCCCACACGTACCCGTCATGGGCATCCTGCTTTTCTATGTTCTATAGACTTGTATGTAACTATTGAGACTCGGGATATTATCCATAATGTGAATATTCCATCAAAAAGTTTGATTTTAGTTCAAAATGATCAATATGTAGAATCAGAACAAGTGATTGCTGAGATTCGTGCCGGAACGTCTACTTTTCGTTTTAAAGAGAAGGTACGAAAACATATTTATTCTGAATCAGAGGGAGAAATGCACTGGAGTACCGATGTCCACCATGCATCTGAATATACACATGGTAATGTTCATCTATTACCAAAAACAAGTCATTTATGGATATTAGCAGGAGGTCCGTGCAGATCCAGTATAGTGTCTTTTTCGCTCCACAAAGATCAAGATCAAATGAATGTTCATTCTTTTTCTTTCGAAGAAAGATATATCTTTGACCCCTCAATGACTAATCATCGAGTAAGACATAAATTGTTGGATACTTCTGGTAAAAAAGATAGGGAAATTCTTGACTATTCAAGACCTGATCGAATCATATCCAATGGTCATTGGAATTTCATATATCCTTCTATTCTCCAAGAAAATTCTGATTTCTTGGCGAAAAAACGAAGAAATAGATTCATTATCCCATTACAATATGATCAAGAACGAGATAAAGAACTAATGCCCTGTTTTGGTATTTCGATTGAAATACCCATAAATGGTATTTTACGTAGAAATAGTATTCTTGCTTATTTTGATGATCCACGATACAGAAGAAATAGTTCAGGAATTACTAAATATGGGACCATAGAGGTAGATTCAATCATAAAAAAAGAGGATTTGATTGAGTATCGAGGAGCAAAAGAATTTAGTCCGAAATACCAGAAAGTAGATCGGTTTTTTTTCATTCTCGAAGAAGTGCATATCTTACCCGGATCTTCGTTCATAATGGTCCGGAACAATAGTATCATTGGAGTAGATACACAACTCGCTTTAAATACAAGAAGCCGGGTAGGCGGATTAGTCCGAGTGGAGAGAAAAAAAAAAAGTATTGAACTGAAAATCTTTTCTGGAGATATTCATTTTCCTGGAGAAAGAGATAAGATATCCAGGCACAGCGGCATTTTGATACCACCAGAGACGGAAAAAAAAAATTCTAAGAAATCAAAAAAATTGAAAAATTGGATCTATGTCCAACGGATCACACCCACCAAGAAAAAGTATTTTGTTTCGGTTCGGTCCGTAGTCACATATGAAATAGCTGATGGGATAAATTTAGCAACACTTTTCCCTCGGGATCTCTTGCAGGAAAAGGATAATGTCCAACTTAGAGTTGTCAATTATATCCTTTATGGAAATGGCAAGTCAATTCGAGGAATTTATCACACAAGTATTCAATTAGTTCGGACTTGCTTAGTATTGAATTGGGACCAAGAAAAAAATGGTTCTATAGAAGAGGTTCATGCTTCCTTTGTTGAGGTAAGGACAAATGATCTGATTCGCGATTTCATAAGAATTGAGTTAGTCAATTCCACTATTTCGTATACCGGAAAAAGGTATGATAGGGCAAGTTCCGTATTGATTTCCGATAATGGATTAGATCGCACCAATATCAATCCTTTTTATTCCAAGGCGAAGATTCAATCACTTACCCAACATCAAGGAACTATTGGTATCGGTACGTTGTTGAATCGAAATAATGAATGCCAATCTTTGATAATTTTGTCATCATCCAATTGTTCTCGAATTGGTCCATTCAATGGTTCGAAATATAACAATAACAATGTGACAAAAGAATCAGATCCCATAATCCAAATTAGGGATTTGCTGGGTCCCTTAGGGACTAATGATGATCCTACTAATAACTTGTCACTTTTAGATCTTATACTTCACAATTTGATAATATTTGAACTGTCACATTAATTAGAGATTTTGATCTTGCTACATACATATCTAAATCTTCTCAGAACTTTGTATGTCCTTCCACACGTGCTGCTCCATTTAAAACTATGCATCTCCGACATTGGTGCTAGGATATTGGTCCTCTTGCACTCCTCCGCTCTGAACTCGTGTCATATTTCTCTTTATCTATGAAGCCACGTCTGTCTGATGCTCCATCTGAAACAAAAGTCTCTCTGATGCCGTAGAAGCCGACTCTATAATTGAGCTTCCAAGGACAACTACTCAATGTTGCACAGCTAAGCCTGTCGCTATGCCTCGGACACCATCACTACCCCTTTAGACCCTCCATACTCCATAGACTTATCTAAAATCATCTCAAATACACCACATCTCGTGGGCTCCTTCAAGACCACCAAGAGCTCATTCGATACTTCACTTGTAGTGACTGAACCAATAGAATCCAAGTTTTTTCCTCTCTTGTACTTTTTCCAAAGCAGACATTCTCGCTTAAAGTGTCCTGCTTCACCACACTTGAAGCATCTCTTGAACCCTTGCTGCCCCTTTGCAGACCCTTCTTCTTCCCTTGCTTGGGCCTCTCTGAAACCACGAGACCCTTCTGGAAGACCTTCCTCTTCGTCATCCATTTCTGCTGCTCATTGGACCTTAGCACTGATACGATCTCTTCGTACACAGCATATTCTTACTATACAGTAACGTTGTCACCAACGAATCGAAGCTTTCGGATAGCGAACATAGCAGCAATAAACTTTTATCCTCCTCATCGAGATCCCATCCAATATTGAGCAAATCCATGCTCATCCAATCGAACCACTGAATATGCTCCACAACATCCTCACCCTCTTACATCCGAAGGCTGTATAGTTGCTTCTTCAACATCAACTTATTGCACATGTTCTTCTCCATGTACAACTGATATAACCTCAATCATAAACCCTTGGGTGTCTTCTCCTCCAACATGCCATATAGCATCTCATCTGCCAGACAAGCCCAAATTGTAGTACATGCTCTTTTCTCCAAGGATACCCATTCCTTATCTATCATCTCCTCTGACCTATCTTCTAAGGTCGAATCTAGTCTCATCTGTACAAGCAGATCCTCCATCCTAACCTTCCACATCATAAAATTTTTTTTTCATCAAACTTTTTAAATCCTATCTTCAATCCACTATTCTCCATGATTGTACGAATCAAAAATAGCAAACAGATAGATCTAAAAAAATACCTTGACTAGAAAAGATGGACAACAGTCCTATAATCTTTTCTTCCTCACGAAGCCTGAAGAAAGTCTTTAGATCTGAACCTCGCTGTTGATCTCTGCTAAAATCTGATCTTCTTTCTCCTTCATGCTCAGTCAAGCTTTGATACCACTTATTGGATCCTAATACCTCTCTGATATCAATTATTGAAGAGAAGAAGAACAAAGTAGATGGCCGGCATCTAGGGCTTAAAGTTGGAATTAGAGAGAAAAGAGTAAAGAATTTTTGGGAAGAAAAGCTTAATTGTATTTCATTCTATTGTAAAGATACAATACCTGAATTTATATATCCTAGAATTTTTGCTATACCATATGAATTCTCATAAATCCAAATTCCAGCTGAAAAACTTTCTTAGGCTAATCCAATATATGAAAGCACTCATCGAGCCCATGTACATATGCGTCACATGCTCTCATCCCTCTAGATCTAAACCCAATCCGTACATGAATTAGCCCCCTTAAGACCTTATTGGTCTAGGCATTAAGATCCTAAGATAAAAGCCTATCCTAGATCCAAATAGAAAATTCCGTCCAGTTCTTTTCGCCATCATCGAGTCGACTCTGTCAGGAGTCAAGCTAGCTCGACTGCATCTTGTCCAAACCTTATCTTCTGTCTGCTTGAGATAGCCAACTTGACTGCATCCCAAGCTGGCTCAATCTTAGCTTGAGTTGGCTCGACCGTATAATCGAGCCAGCCTGCCTGTATGTTAGCCCCTTGTCTTGGCTGATTATTTTCTTGGCTTTGATTCTTTGCTTCACCTTGTGTTCCAAGTCTTTGGAGCACCTACCAAGTCCCTCAAGGTCCTCACATCTGCACCTTGAGTCCGTGCAGGGCTATACGCCGCTTTCACCTAAGACAACTCTTGTCCTAGCCCTTCACACTCATTCTAGTCTTTCGGAGCCAACACCTTAGCTTCTCCTATAGCCTCCCAAGGCTTGGGAGCACCACATCAAATCCTACATCTTCTACCCAAAGGCCTTTGGCCTCGTTGAGCCAGGTTTTCAGACCATGGAGAATCGATTGGCTCGTGACCTCTGCTTTTCTATTCGATTACAGATAAGGGCTCGACCTTTGACCCACAGGTCGCACGTGAATTATTGTCTGCTTTGGTCCATGGACCTCATAGTTTTATCCTTTAAAAGATGCCTCACATAAAAAAAATTATTTCTTCCTTATAAGCATGAGTCCTCCTTGACTCACAGCCAATGTGGGACTAATAGAGCCCTCCACCTTATTAGAACCACAATAGAGCCTCCTAGTCAAGAATGGACTTGGCTACATACGGTTCGAAGAGCCCCATAGTTAGTAGGGGTAGTCCCCTGTCCCTTCCTAGCATGCTATTATTGTGGACAAGGACTCGACCTTTGATCCATGGGTCGCACGTTGTCCACTCTGACCCATAGGCCTCATGATTTTACCTTTTTAAAGGCACCTCATGTGGAAAGGTTTATTCCTTTCTTATAAGCATGAGTCTTTCTTGACTCACAACCAATGTGGAACTAATAGAGACCTCTATCTTATTAAAACCATAATAGAACCTAAGCTGGTAGCATAGAAACTAATTTCTATATCAATCAAAATGATCATCTAGCAATGGCACCCGATGTTGAGATAGGTCGAATGTATGCAAAGCAATATTCTTAGAATCTTAGCCTATGGTTACTGTATAATTCATCTCTTTGATCAATAATGCTTAGGATGACTTTGAATTAGCTATCAACACTCATACAAGTCATCCATATTATGTTTCAAAGTTTGCAAATTTTGTGACTCCTCATGAGGATTATCCAAGCCTAGATTTTGCTAAATTGAAACACAGTGAGACAACTTAACTTAATTAGGAGTGGTCAATCCCATCTTGACTCACACACTAACTCTACAAGTACTTGACTATACTCAAAAATCTTTCGATTTTTATATTAAAAATATAGATAATCTGGCAATAAAGTATAGTGAGTTGCTGGCAAGTCATTGTAGAGATCTCAAGTCGAAGGAACACTTATACCCATTAGCTTTAGCTAGCTACTCTTGACAGAAGAGTACTATATTGATCATGTTTAGTGTAGATGTACTCCTACATTTCATCTGGATGCCATACTAGTGTCTCCACACTACTTGATTATGTGGACAACTAACGCATATGACATATAACGATCTATACACGATAAGTTTCGTCCTTATTAATAACTTATCATTTGGTCATGAATAATTTAAGAACCATCTGTTGGTGTAGAAAATGGTACCGATGCCAAAGTTTGTTGGAGCTAGAGAAGTCAAGATCGTCGATGAGACCTGCAAAGCAAAGTCTAGACTAAAGGTGGATGGCTCGGCAGGATCCTTCGATGGTCAAGTTAATTCTCCAGCCAACAAGAATGGAGTACTCAGAAGAATATAAGTGGAGATGACAGCTTCAAGAGAAAAAATAAATCTGGAGAGTTTCTTATATAGGTAGAGCCTATAATAGAATAAAAGTGATAGCCATAATAGAATGTTAATAGACCGTTCGGATCACGTGGAGTTTGTTATAGAGAGTAGGCTATCGTTTGCCACTACTTCTAGGCGGTTAGGTTCTATTTGTTAGAGTTTGGATGTGGCTTCTGCATCTATTACCAAGCTGTACATGTTGGGATGAAGAACTTGAAGTTAGATAGGTCGAACTTGGAGATCGACTTTTGAGTGGCAGGTGGTAGACTTGTTACTGGGTAAAATCTATTGGTGCTAACTTCGATAGCTTTAAGAAGTTCGGCCATCTTTGAGGTTGAGAGTATTCAAGCTTGAGGCCAGAAAGGAAACCGTAGAACTTTCAATGAAAATCGTTACTAGACTTCCTAAAGGAGTTCGACTGTGTCGAGATCGATTGGAAGCTGAAATGGGTGAATTTCTCACTGGTGCCATTCGATCTACTTTCAAAAGTTCTATTGCCTTCAAGATCGATTTGAAGTTTGGATTGAAGAAGGACTGTGATTCATTGTCCGTGGAGTGGTTGCTATTCTAGGTTGGAAATCAGACTTGTGTTGATGACGAAGTTCTTTCACTATTCAAACTCATCCGATCGACATGCTTGATATAAGCTAGCTAGATCTGTAATTGTCAGAAAGGAATGAAGAAGCTCGACCACTTTCAAGGTCAACCACTATCCATAAAGTAGAACAAAGAAGTTCAGCCAGAATAGAATTTGACTAAAGAGAAATTTAGCTGGATGGGATTCCTGACATAAGGTTGATGAGATATCTATCATAAAGAAATTTGGCCGCACTTGAGGTCTACCACAAATAAAATCAGAGGATTTTTGGATTTAATGTTCGATGGGGCTTTGCTAATTCCAGGACCAGAGTCAGTTAACATGCCCTTCACTATTCAAGTTCAGTCAGACCAAGTTCATCATGCCTTAAGAGCATTCTACAGTCATTAAAAGAGAGCGGATGGTTACAACCGAGAAGATCGTCCAGTCTGAAGGTCAACCTCAAATTAAATTAAAGTAGGAGATCAATTTAGTTGAAGTTCAATCGCGATTGTTGCATCTCCAGATGAAATCATATCAAGGTCGGACTTCTTATTAGACTTTGGCAGGAGTTATTTTATCCCCAATACTTATCCTTCTACTCTCAAATTCGAAAATCGAATGGAGTACCAAAATTACGACTGCCAAAGTCCTCTACTGGTTTTCCACTTCTAGAAAGTGAAAAGTTTTGGCTTTTTTTGACTAGTGCTGAAGCTTCTTAATGAGCGAATGACTTTGAAAAGATTTTTATTTTGAAATTTCTCCCACCATGATACTCTATGTATGGCACCATTATTGCTTTGCCAGACGTCAGTTATGAGTGGAACACATGGCAAGTGAGGGGTGGCTGGAGAGGATCAGTAATCATAACCTCACCCAATTTTTTCTAACTATTTAAACACTACCTTCTCCTCTAATTTTCTATCTCCATCTGGTTCTCTGTTCCTTCTATGTTCTTCAACTTCCTCAAGCCCAAGTGCTCTGCTCTACCTTCCCTATGGTCATCCAATTTTCGTTCATCCTTCGATTCTCCAGCTATTTTTTCACCTCCTCCAGCCACTTTGGGTTAGTATCCTAACCCTTTATTTACACTTCTTTGTTCATCTTCTTAGTTTTTGGCATTAGAAACTTCTTAGAAATAGATTTGTAGCATTCTTCTCGTTTATTCCATCCATCTGTCATTTTTTGTTTGATTTTAGAAAATTTTCAAGATTTTGTTAAATCCAAAATATCCTCTAACATTTTCTGGTCGACTGATTCTAGGAGCCCGTCCAGCCCGACCTTCCAAAACCCCAATTCTAGGAAAGAAATAGAGCTTAGGGATGCACCTCGTCAAAACTTTAATCTCAAAACTATTTCTTATTCTTTGTCCCATAAAGACCTATCACTAATTAGAATTCAATATAGGATTCCTCCCGAATATGAACTAGAGCTTTCCGGACTGAGCGGCCAAGCTTATGCTTCTCCTTCGGATCACTTTTGTTTGTATTTGAGGCCTTTTGTATTGGGTTAAGACTTTCTCTTCTCTCTTTTGTAGTAGCACTTTTTTAATTTCAAATATTTTCTTAGCCTCTATGGTGCCAAACTTCTTTAGATTTATCATAGGATTTCTTTCTCTTTGTATCTCAGCTAAAGTTCATCCTACCATTTTCTTATTCTGTAACTACTTTACCTTTAAATGCCATCCCACCATCAAAGATTGGTGGTATCTCTACTCCCAGTTTGGCAAGAAGGGGCAATTAAAGGATGCTCCTTCTTCCATTCATAACTAGAGGAAATAATTTTTTTCATCTCCTGTCCAATCTTAGAATTAGGACTTTCTCCTTGGAAGCATTTAAGAGATTCAATCCATCGAGCTCTTAGGTTGGAAAGATCGGATCTCTATTTCATCAATAAGCTGAAAGATTATAAAATTTCTTTACTATCCGAACTCGTTGACAACCAGATTCTGTTCAACCTTGGTTTAAGCCTGCTCGACCCCAAAGATACTTGTATTCATCTTTTTTTGTTCTTTTTGTTTCTCTTCTAATTCTAGCTTCGCTATTATTGCAGAAATGACTTCTAAAAAAATTGAGATGCTGTCGAGGGGGCTTTAGGCTCAAAAAAGGAAGAAGAAAGCCTTTAGAGAACCATCCAAATGGATGAAAGTTGGAGAATCAAGCTCCACTGCTCTAGTAGGAGTTCCTGCCGTAGAAGCCGCGGTACCACTGATGATCTTTAGCCCACCTACTGAGGACACTGCTTCAACTCCTCTCTCTGAAGAGGAAATAAAGAAGAAAAATAAGAAGATTGTTGCCAGAACGGCTTGACCCCAATAGAATTCTGGGGGGGTCCAATGATGATAGCATCGATCGGGATAATGCTTCCTTTGATGACTGAAGGGTCATTAAAGCCTTGGTTCATACATGGTCCTTCCACACATCGTCAAGAGAATCACCTACACTAACCTTGACCAGCGGGGTCAAGGACTCCCTTGGGGCATATCTCAAGGTAGTAATTTCTTTCCTATTTTCAAGTTCAATTACAAGTTCTTCAATAGTATAACTAATTTTGTTGCTTGCAGATCGATCACCAATTGATTGCTAATATTGAGATGATCAACACTGAGAAAATCAAGACCACAAAAGCTATGAAAAAGGTCAAGGATACAAGGCTGAGGTGAGTCATCTCTCGATTGAGGTTGGTGATAAGAGCATGATGTTGTCATTAAGATACTATGTTTATCAATTTAATTTTAATTTTTAAATAATTAAAAATAGATAGAAAGTAGTAAGTCGGGTCGAATCCATAGAGAAGGCAGTGTTTTAGTTTTGAAATATTATATTTTTATAAAAAAAAGATTTAAAAAAGAAATCAAAGTCAAAAAATAAAATTATAAATAAAAAATAAAAATTAAATGATGTAGAAAATTAAACTTGGTACTAAGATCTACTAGTTAGATCTTAGCATCTACTTATAATAAAATTAAAGAGCAATAATTAAAGTATAAAAATTAAATTATAATTAAAAATAAAAAACATGAATTTAAAATATAGAAAAATAAAAATTTATATTAATTTAAAAGTTTATAATTTAAATACATGAAATTAAAAAAAATAAAATTAAAATAGGCTGATCTTGATCTTGGATCGACGTTGGCGTTGAGATGGTGTAGAAGATTGCTCTTCCTCTTGGCACCGTTTGCTTTAAAGCAACCACGAACCCAAGCATACCTCTAACTTGTACCATCATCTTCTTGCGACTGAAGACAACTTGATTTGAGCCGTCGGGAGGACCAAGTACGTGCAGCCTACGAGAGGAGCTTGGCAGAGCACCAAGTACGTGCAACCCATGAGACAAAGAAGTAATAGGTGCATAGAATCCGACGAGGAGGCTGTGAGGGTAGAGCATCTTGTAGCTTCTGTGGATCTCTTTGGGATTCTAAGAGAGCTTTTGTGAGAATAGCTTCTAGTTGAGAGAGATTTATATACGATGAGTTGAGAGTGGGTGTTCTCCTCTTATACTTATTTTTCTCTTTTATAGTGAAGTTTTGAATGTCCGATGGAGGTAAGCCTTTAAACTGATCCACATACTTGATTGTTTTCTTATTTTATTTCTTTCTTCTTTCTATCACAATAATTTGGTACTAGATTTTTAATAAGCAATATCAGAGTAGCTAATATTCCAATAGTTTGGTATTAGAGCGAGTTGATACCATAATAATTGGTATCAGAGCTAGATAGTACCGAAGTATAGAGTATAGTAGTGGATAGAGATTGAAGAATATGGAGAAGACAAGCACAATCAAGGTGGAGCTCAACAGGTTCTATGAGAAGGGCAATTTTTTCTTGTGGCAAGCAAGGATAAAGAATGTCCTCATCCAATATGGGTTGATCGATACTCTCTTGTATGATGAGATGTCAGCCACCAAAGAGATAAAGGATTGGAAGTAGATCCAGATGTAGGTGGTGAGCACAATCCACTTATACTTAGTGGATGATGTGATGATCTATGTACTTGATGAGACTTTTTCGACAACATTATGGTCGAAGCTCGAGAAGTTGTATATGATGAAGTTGCGAAGGTCAGAGCGTGCGGAAGCATCTATCCAACTTCCAGAAGATCCTTACCGACCTCCTCAGCATTGGTGAAAAAATTGAGGAGAAGACCAGGGCATTGGTCTTGTTAGCATGCTCCCCCCTTCATATGAATCCTTGGTGACTGCTCTTCTATGGGAAAGAGTACCATCAAGATGTTCGAGGTCACTGCAGTGATACTCTAGAATGAGGTTCTCATGAGGGAGAACCCAGCTTCGAGCTCAGATGGCGATAGGTCGGCTTTGCCAATTTTTGGAGGAGCAGGAGATAGTAGATGGAGCGATAGAGGATCATGAGGAGGATGATCCATATCCAAGATGAGGGATCCTAACAAGATCAGATGCTATAGGTATGATGAGTTGGGGCATCGAGTCAAGGATTGTCCACAACTTAAGGATCAGACGAGAGCTACTGTAGCGACGACCAGTAGCGAGTCAAAGGATGATGTTCTGAAGATATCTGATGAGGTATCTAGTTCTTTTCAATAGTGGATTTTAGATTCTACATGCACATATTATATTTGTTGTAGAAAGAAGCAGTTTGACTCCTTAGAGAGTAATGAGGGTACTACTTATTTGCCAGATAGATCGAGCTATACGATCAGAAGCATCGGGATGGTCAGCTGGAAGATACTTGATAGTGCAGTGAGGAGATTGGAGGAGGTCTGATACATATCTAATTTCTGGTGGAATCTTATCTCACTAAGCAAACTCGATTTAAATGGCTATAGATGGATAGATGGTGATGGAATCCTGAAGGTCATGCATGGCGATAGGATGATATTGGAGGAAAAAAAGAAGATAAGAGGATATTACTATCTGGTAGAAAGCCCAATGAAAGATGGACCTTCAAGAGCCAGAGGGACCCCAGTGCAAGATGAAGCTTCAGATTGAGATGGATCAGGTACGAGATGAGAGACTCGAGAGGATGAGAGGTGATGTTACAGAGTGAAGTTTTTATTGCTGCAAGACAATTCTCTGAGCAGGTCTTTGGTCAAAGTGGACACAATCTATGATAGAGGTGGGATCGAGTGGTCCGGCTCCACTCCTATATTTGATGATCCATGATCAGCAGGCTACCCCAGGGTATGGAGGTGAGATGGATCATAAGCTCTCAAAGTCAGATGGAGGTCGAATGTTGAGTCGAGATGGAGATTATTAGAATTTGACACCTTGAATTTGATCCATAGCAAGGAGAGAATCAATTTTCAGCATAGCAATTAGGCCAGTTGTGATATGCAGTTGAGCTGGCTCAAACCACAGTCGAGCTAGCTCTCTTAGGTAAATAGATAGTAGGAGTCTAGATGAGATGTAGTCGAGCCAACTCGACCCCTAATCGAGCCAGCTCGATGAAGGCAAATAAAACACGATGGGGTATTTCTGTTTGGACTCAGATTGTGATTAATCCAAGGAATCTATGGGAGTTACATGTGGACCATAGGATCCAGCGATCATGAAGGGTTATGATCATAATTTGAATGTTGAAAAATATTTCAAGACTCCATCAAGAACATGTTCGACTCATATAAGGAGAACGAGCCCTATTAGGACTCCTGTGAACTGCTGAGAAGAGGATTCTCAACCTATTTAAAAGGCTGAGGTGCTACGGAGCAGAAAAGGATAGTACGTGTGGCGTGAGAGGCACATAGAGAGGCTCAAGCAGCCATCGAGAGGAGCTTGGTAGAGCGTCGAGTATGTGTAGCCCATAAAAGAGGGAAGCAACAAATGCATAACATCTGATGAGGAGGCTGTGAGGGTAGAGCATCTTGTAGCTTCTGTGGGTCTTCTTGAGATTTTGAGAGAACTTTTATAAGGATAGCTTTTAGTTGAGAGAGATTTGTGTATAGTGAGTTGAGAGTGGGTGTTCTCCTCTTGTATCTATTTTTTTCTTTCATAGTAAAGCTTTGCATGTCCTATGGAGGCGAGCCTTTAGACTGATCTACGTACTTGATTATTTTCTTATTTTATTTCTTTCTTCTTTCTGTCGCAATAATTTGGTACTAGATCCTTAACAAGTGGTATCAGAGTAGTTGATATCCCAACAGTTTGATATCAGAGCGAGTTGATATCATAATATTTTGATCAGCAAATATGAAGAAATCCTTGCAAAAATCAAATTAAAATAGTCCTAGATCGAATTCTATTGAGTGTCTTAAATTTTGGCCATCAAATTCTGATCAAACGGTCCAAAAAACACCAAAAATTGAGTTTTAAAACCTAAATCAAGTCGGATTAAATTCTGGTCATTGGATCAGCCTTGATGGAGGATTTTCGACCATTGGATTGTGTCAAAAACCATTCTAAATATTTTTTTCCTAGTTGAATTGAATACTAGCCATCCGATTGAAGCTTTGGAGTGCTGTCGGCCATCCAATCATGCATTGGAAAGCTTAATCACCATCGAATGAATATCAACCATCGGATCTGGACCGCAAACTACCACTACCATCAGATCATGCTATTACTGTAGTTGTGGATTGCCTGGACCAAGTGCACCGTAAACCACAACCAATTAGCACCTACTGTCACCATGGAAAAAGGCCAAAATATCTCATGAGCCGTGATAGATTTTCTGTAAACCTCTTAATAGTCTTGGTCCACCACGTGGCATCCTCTGATTGGATATCTTTTATGGAGCTGATGGTCTATGCCTAGTTTGTGGACCGATGGGTTAGCTTATATAGCTGAGGTTGCTTGAGCGGCATGCTGACTGAGCCAATTTAAATTTTTTTTTGAAAATTCATATCCGCTCTGTTTTAACTTTGATTTGCTCCAAACTTATTTCATTATGATCAAAAAAATGAGCTCTTTTCACGAATAAAATATTTTTTAAAAATAATAAATAAAAATATTTAATTTTAAAAATAAAAATAAATTAATTAATAATTTATTACTTTTAATGGTGATTTTATGATACTTGTCACACATCCCAACTTAAGCTTTGCTCGTCCTCGAGTAAAGAAAGAATTTAATTTTAGATATTTTTTAATTTTAGAATTTTGAATTTTACCTAAATAATTTTCAAAATGGCCATTGATATTCAATAGAGTTTATGTGAGGTATATCATTGGGGTATTAATACTTACTATTAGGGATAAACTCCGCTCCCATCGAAGTCCAGTCTGACGCTTAGCCTAGTGCAACTGGTAATCATGGAAGAGCTTTGATCGAGAATTCTTGCTCCAGTGGTCGAACCCCACCGAACTCCTCCAGCGGATGAATCTCAGCCGAACTTCTTCTGTAGCAGAACTTCTCTAGGAGCCGAGCTCCTTTCGGACTTCTCCTTCAGTCGGAGACCTTCAGGAGCCGAACTCCTATCGAACTTCTCCTTCAATCAAATTTCTCCGAGAGCCGAACTTCTTCCGGACCTCTCCTTCAGTCAGATTCCTCCAAGAGCCGAACTTCTTTCGGACTTCTCCTTCAGTCGGATTCCTATAGGAATCGAACTCCTTCCGAACCTCTCCTTCAGTCGAATTTCTTCAGGAGTCGAACTCCTTCCGTACCTCTCCTTCAATCAAACTTCATCTGGATTCCTTCGGCGGATTACTTTCAGATTTTATGTAGTATTCCTTCTAGATGATTTCCTCTAGACATATTTCCTTCAGGAGTCCAAACTCCTCTGAAATTGATATATGTCAAAGTTCTTCACCAACCAACGCCTGCTTCCTCCGAACTACGACTATTAAATCTCACGAATGATCACTATCAGTCTGATGACACTCCTCTCTCCATAGTAAATCCCATGCATCCCTAAGCGACCCACTATCGGACAGTTATGGCTATCACTATCAGTCTGGTGATACCTCTCTCTCCGTACCAAACTCCATGTAGCCTCGAGCGGCCCACTATCTATCGGTTATGGCTGTCATTATCAGTCTGCTACAGGCTCTGTCTATAGAAAGAGACCCTCAAAAATGTTTTTTCTAAGCTCTCTTCTCCTCAAAACTCTATCGAACTCTTTCCTGAGCACTCCATTTCTGTTGGCTAGAAGAGCTGACTTGATCATCGAAGGATCCTGCCAGAGCCACCACCACCGACTTCGAACAGGATGTTATTTTGCAGGTCATCGACGGTGACCTCTTCTTCCTCAGCTCTAGCTCAGTCCAACGTCGATCAGATTCTGTACCAACTGGATTGGCGCTAGAGGAAGGGCCCTCTATTTTCGAGGTACCCTTATTTTTAAAGGAGTGCTCAGTCGACCCTGTGAATCTTCTTCTTCAAGGTTCATCTCCATCCTCTTCCTCAATTTTGAGAAATGCCTCCAAAAGAGGGCGACTATTCGAAGATTTATCGCTTCTACCATCAGATCTGGGCCGGATCCATCTGTTCCTACTTCATTGTCGGTGCTTCAACCTCCTCCTCCATCGACAGTCATGGTAGATCTGGAGCAGTTTAACCTACTGATGTAGCGGGTTTAGGGCCTCACCAAAATGATGTAGGCCATGCGGCAGCCTCCAGTGGTGGTTCGGAAACCCATCATCGAAATATCAAAAATTGATCCCAAGGAGGAGCACTTAGGCTAGCATACCCGTCGCCCCTGGAAAGGAGAAATAAAGAGCAGAGGATCCTTGCTCGAATCATGATTCTTCTCCGAAAGGGACCTTCCCCATCCATAGTTGAAAACCTTCCAAGATCTGCGATCGAGATGACGTTCTCGATCAAAAACTATGGGAGATGGACCGATGGATTGAGGGACTCTGTCACATCACCCTGATTCACCATGATGATGTCTGCACCGATCCTCCTTTCTCTTTCTAAATTATGCAAGAGCCCATTCCATCGAACTTCAAGCTCTCTCAATTTGAAAGCTACGATGAAACCTCGATTCGATCGATCACCTGGAAGCCTTTCGGACCATGATGCTGCTCCATGGTGCACTAGATGCCATATTATGCAGAGCTTTTCAATCTATCTTAAAATGAGCAGCAAGAAACTAGTACTCAATGTTGAAGCTAGGTACGATCTTCTTCTTTGATCAGATGAGCCATCAGTTTGTGGCTCATTTTGTTAGCAGTCGGTGTCCATGCTGAGGTTTAAATTTTTTGATGAATATCAAGCAGAAGAAGGGAGAATCTATCCGAGCTTATGTCACTCAGTTTAACGTTGCTGCACTGAAGGTCCGAAATCTAGATCAGTCTGTTGCAATGGCCATACTCAAGGATGGCCTTCAGAAGAATGATTTATTATTCTCTCTGGAGAAGAAGTATCCCAGAAACTTTATCGATCTGCTAGCTCAGACTGAAGGATATGTCCGAGTGGAAGAAGCCTTCAAATTGAAAGATGAGAAAGCTATAGGAAAGTGGCATAGACCCACCACTAATGGAGGGTCGAATGAAGTTCGACCGTGCTTACGAACTTCCTCCGAGTGCAAGTGAGTCCGAACTCTCCCTCGAGCTCATCATCAAAGAAGCTCCGATAGAAGGGCGCGAAGAAGTTCTTCCTTCGAAAGGTTTCACAACTACGCCCCCCTTAATGCTCCTAAAACTCAAGTTATGATGAAAATCAAGAATCAGCTACCAAGATCAGAAAAATTATGATCTCCTCCAAATAAGCGCAATTGAAGCAAGTACTGTCTCTACCATCATGACCATGGCCACGATACTGAAGAATGCATTCAGCTCCAAGATGAAATTGAGGAGCTCATCAGGAGAGGCCAGCTAGGTCAATTTCTCAGACGTCGATCTGAAGCAAGAGTAGATCGGCCAAGGGTGCTGCCACAGTCAGAACCATCAATGAGAGAGGAACAACAAGGGATCAGCCACCTCTCGACATCATCAATACTATCTCTAGGGGACTTAGTGCTTCGACGAGCTGCCATCCCTCAGTCTCAAAGCTAGGGGAAGCTTGCCCCAAATTGAGAAGGCCAGTATGAAATAGAGGAGATCATCCAGCTTAAAACTTATCGTCTGAAGGAGCTCAAAGGAACAATGCTCCAATGATCTTGAAATTCAGAAAATCTAAGGATGTACTACTAGTAATTTTTCTTCAATAAATTTTCTCCATTTTAATATTATTGTTTCTTGGTGCAAAAATTATGTGATGATAGGATAGAAGGAATCAATAGTAGCTATGTTAGGAACAGGAGGAGAACCTCATCCTAACATGAGCAAGTCGAAGTTCTTCAACCTTCGTTGGAGATAAGATCTCCCCCGAGCTTCAATGTCAACATCAACAGAAGATAAGATCTCCTTCAACCTCGGCTGAAGATAAGATCTCTCTTAAGCTTCAATGTCAACATCAATAGGAGATAAGATCTTCTTCAACCTCGATTGGAGATAAGATCTCCTCCGAGCCTCAACATCAACAGAAGATAAAATCTTCTTCAACCTCTACTAGAGATAAGATCTTTTCCGAGCCTCAACGACAATAGGAGATAAGATCTCCTTCAACCTCAGTTGGAGATAAGATCTCCCATGAGCTTCAACGTCGATGTCAAAAGAAGATAAGATTTTCTTCAACCTCGGTCGAGCTTAGGAGATAAGATCTCCTTCAAACTTGGCTGGAGATAAGATTTCTTCCAAGCTTCAACATCAACGTCAATAGGAGATAAGATCTCCTTCAACCTCGGCTAGAGATAAGATCTCCCTCGAGCTTCAACGTCAAAGAGATAAGATCTCCTTCACCTTGGTTGGAGATAAGATCTTCCCCAAGCTTCAACGACAACAGGAGATAAGATCTCCTTCAACCTTGGCTGGAGATAAGATCTTCCCAAGCTTCAACGTCAACGTCAATAGGAGATAAGATCTTCTTCAACCTCGGTTGGAGATAAGAACTCCCTCGAGCTTCAAACATCAATAGGAGATAAGATCTCCTTCAATCTCGACTGGAGATAAGATCTCTTCCGAGCTTCAACGTCAATGTCAATAGGAGATAAAGATCTCCTTCAATCTTGACTGGAGTAAGATCTCTTCTGAGCTTCAACGACATAGGAGAGAAGATCTCCTTCAACCTTGGCTAGAGATAAGATCTCTCCCGAGCTTCAATGTCGACGTCAACAGGAGATAAGATCTCCTTCAATCTCGATTGAAGATAAAATCTCCTCCAAGCTTCAACATCAATGTCAATAGTAGATAAGATCTTCTTCAATCTTGGTTAGAGATAAGATCTCCCCTGAGCTTCAACGTCAATGTCAATAGGAGATAAGATCTCCTTCAACCTCGACTGAAGATAAGATCTCTCTGAAGCTTCAACATCAACTTCAATAGAAGATAAGATCTTCTTCAACCTCGATAGGAGATAAGATCTTCCTCGAACTTCAACCTCAATGGGTGCAGAGCCCGAAAAAAAACTTCGATAGTCACCTTTTTGTACTCCCTTCCTTCAAATTTCAAACTCTGGAGTGGAGGGACTATTATTGGGGATAAACTCCACTCCCATTGAAGTTTAGTCTGATGCTTAGCCTAGTATAATTAATAATCGTGAAGGAGCATCGATCAAAAATTCTTCCTCCAATGGCTGAACCCTAATCGAAATCCTTCTGCAATTGAACCCCAATTGAACTCCTCCAACGATCGAACCCCAGTCGAACTCCTTCCGCAGTCGAATTCCTTCAGAAGCTGAGCTCCTTCCTAACTTCTCCTTCAATCAGATATCTCCAGGAGCCAAGCTCCTATCAAATTTTTCCTTTAGTCAGATTTCTCTAGAAGCTAAACTTTTTTCGAACCTCTTCTTCAGTCAGATTCCTCCAGGAGTCGAACTTCTTTCGAACCTCTCCTTCAATCAAATCCCTATAGGAGTCGAACTCCTTTCGGACCTCTCCTTCAGTCAAATTCCTCTCGGAGCCGAACTCCTTTCATACTTCTCCTTCAGTCAAACTTCATCTAGATTTTTCTAGTGGATTACTTTTAGATTTCAAGTAGTATTCCTCCCAGATGATCCCCTCTAGATGTATTTCCTTCAAGAGTTTGAACTCCTTTGGAATTGATATATGTCAAAGTTCTTCACCAACCAATACCTGCTTCCTTCGAACTATGACTATTAAATCTCAATGAACGATCACTATCAATCTGATGACACCCCTCTCTCCATAGCAAACTCCATGAGGCCCCAAGTGGCCCACTACTGGACGAATATAGCTATCACTATCAGTCTAGTGACACCTATCTCTCCATACCAAACCTGATGTGGTCCTGAGCAGTCTACTTCTGAATGGTTATGGCTGTCACTATCAGTCTGCTACAGGCTTCATCTATAAAAAGGGATCCTTAGATATATTTTCTCTAAGCTCTCTTCTCCTTCTCGAAACTCTGCCAAACTCTTTCCTGAACACTCCATTCTATTGACCTAAAGAGTTGATTTGATCATCGAAGGATCCTACCGGAGCCACCACCACCGACTTCGGATGGAACTTTATTTTGCAGGTCACCGATGGCGACCTCTTCTTCCTCAACTCTAGCTTGGTCCGACGTCGATTAGATTCTATACCAACACTTTCCAGTATAAAAATTAAGGAAAGAGTATTAAACTTTTCTAAACTTTTTCTAAATTATCTTATCTTTATCTTTGAATCATCTAAACTTTCATATGGGCAAGTGTATTGCTACTTTCACTCTTCATTTATTAAAAATTTTTTATTCATATTATCCATTTTTGTATGTGATTATCATTACTTAACTAGGCAACGGGATCCGATTAGTCGATGAAAAACTAATATATATATATATATATATTTTAATATTGTACCACTATTGAGTGCCTTAACTCCTTAAGCTTTCTATTTGATCCATTTAGCTAGTCTTAGGCTAATAACTTTCAAACCAGTTAGCTTTAAAAAATTAGGTATAAAATATTCCTTGAACTTACTAGCTTAAATCAAATAGGCTACGAGTTAAGACTAGCTTTACAATGAGCTTCTTCATCTTTCCCAACTTTTTATGCGAAACTTAATGCTTGCTTAAGCAAAGAGGTTCGGTTACTCAGTGAGAAGTACTTAAAAATTATTTTATTTTAATTTTAATTTTTTTTTAATATGAAGAAATATATAGTTATCCTACACAAGTCCATAAAAAGTAGACTCTTCTTTGGTGTTGGTACCAAAAATTAAAATTACTCAAAAAAAATATTTATATTCTAGACTTAGCTCTTTATTGGATTTTTTAATACTTGGTCCCTTAATATCTCATAAATTCTCTAATCTATGCATTATGTTTTTAAAAAATGCTTAGTTTAACTCGATTCTTAAGCAAGATCGGATGTCTAAATAATAAATACTAACTTCTTTGATGACTTAAAATTTTAAAAATTTTATTATTCTCCTCCTTCCAACTTAATCAATATTGTCTATAATGGAGAAGAAAAATAAAGGATGTAATAAAAAACTAGAAAGAATACACCTAACTTAATATATTTTCGTGGTCCAGCATATGCCTTTAAAAATTTGGACTCTCCCTCCAACCTATTCAAAGTATCCTTAAAAAAAATAAACTAAAAAAATAAATTAGATTAAAGAGAACTAAATATTAGGTTACCTTCCAATAAGTACTAAGTTTATGTTTTTCAGCCAGACGCAAGGCAGCTTATCTATCCTGTATCAAATACTGGATTGATAAATTTTAATGATTTTGGATTGCCATCTCCAAAAGATAGTTTGTGATCCCATTATTGATATATTTATTATTAATTTTGGACACATAGGATGTGATCCCATTCTCGGATCCTTGTTTGTCAAGAATTTATCCTATTTATTCTTCTAGAATGCTCATGAATTGATTTTTTGGATTAGAAGATAAATTTGATTCAATGAATACTGAAAGGATGACAAAAGATAGCTTTAATTATGAAAGTAAATTAATATGATCTTGTTTAAATAACTCCATTAGCTTTTTATTATATGCCTCTTGATTTTCATGAGAAGAACCAGGTTCTAGGGCTGAAGGAAATAGAACTTTAGATTTATATATCTCAGGTAAATCATCTATTCTCTTCTTTTCTTTATCAGTTTTATTTAAACTAGAACCAGCATCAGTACTAGTTTTGGACTTAGGTTCTTCTATATAGTTAGTCTCAGTACTAACCTCTTTTTCTATATTCTTATTTTGGCTAGCATCAGTACTAGCCTCTCTCACCTAGTCTTGGTATGGGTCCATAAGAATTCTAAAACTTTTAAATTCAGAAATTACTTTGGCATTCTCTAATTAAAAAATCCTAGGTAGAACAATAGATTGATGACTTAGTCTAGGTGGTTGGTAGATAATGTGTGGATTGTTTATAAGAATCGGTTAGCTCAATAATTGATCTAGTTCTCTCCTCATGTTAGACTCGGCTAATTATCCTATTTGAGCTTCTAGCCTAGTGATAGATTATTATTGAGTTAGAATTAATTATTGTAGTTGATTAAATAAGCTAGATTGGTCTATTGAGAAGGTAAATATGATGGCCGGGTAAACTGACTAGATTGACCCTTATTATAGGCATAATTTTGATATTAGGTCTAAGTCTAAGTCTGTTGGGGTATCCAAGAAAAATTAGAATGATTCCTCCAATCTGTATTATGTAAATTTGAAAATAGGTTATTAACCAGCTTAGAGTAGCCTTGTACAGCTTGAACTTGCTCTTAGATAAAAGATGAAATTGTGCAGCCATAGAACATTCACTCACATGATGGGTTGGACTAGCACAGATTGAACAAATTTTCTGATAATTAGAAGATGGTGTGTATTGTGTAGGAGATTATTGATCTAGGATTAGGATTTGGTCTAATTTTTGGGCAAGAAAGTCTACTTTATTTATCAAGTTCAAATTAGTCTTAGAACTAGACTAGATGTTTAAATTCATTGATCCCTGTCCACTTTTGGTAGAAAGATAACGAAGCATGATTGGTTGAGTTTTCACTCAGGATTTCAAATGAGGTATAGGCTTTATCCTCACTTTTATTCATAAATGTACCTCCATAAGATGCATCTATCATTTATTTATATTGGTCTTCTAAATCTTCATAAAAAGCTTAAACTATTTACCACTTAGACAAACCACGGTGTGAGCATTTTCTAAGAAATTTCTTAAGTCTTTTTCATGACTCGTGAATTTGTTCTCCTGGAAGCTGAGCAAATCCAGTGATAGCTCGCCTCATGGTGTTGGTTCAGTCTATAGGATAAAATTTCTTAAGAAATTTACTTTGCAATTCAACCCAAGTTTTGATTGATCTTGCTATTGTGCCAAGCCAGTACTTGGCTTTATCTTTTAATGAAAAAGAAAATAGAATTAATCTAAGGGCATCATCAGTCAAATTTTGAATTTTCATCGTAGAGCAGATTTCTAAAAATTCATCCAGATACTTATAAAGATCTTCATTAGTATTTCCATAGAAAGATGAGAGCATCTGAATTATGGCCGGCTTGATCTCATAGTGGATAGCATGGATATCAGATAATTGGATATAAGTCAATGGGTTATAAGTGAAAGGAATAAAATATTTTTTCATCTACTTAGGTGGCTTTCTAAGATTTTCAGCCATTTGATTATTAGATTTAATATGGTTCAGGCATTTAATTTTATGATTGAGTTCAACTAGGTCAGGTAAAACGATCTCCTACCATGTATGTACCACTGCAACCCTAACATGTGGTTCAAATTTTTTTTTATTTTTTTATTAATTTATTATTTTTTAATTATTTTTTAAAAATTATTTTTTATTATTTTATTTATTTAATTATTATTTTATTTTAATTTAATTTAATTTAATTTATTATTTTTATTTTATTTTATTTTATTTTTGAAGGAGAAAAGGAGAAGAAAGAAAGAAGAGTTCTAAAGAGTCCCAGAACTAAAAAGAGAGAGAAAAAAATAGGTTTAATTAGGTTTAATATTGGTTAGCAATCAAGTTAGGCAAACAATCCTATATAAGGATTGTCCTAGATCTAAAAAGCTCCTAACTGCCAAGATCACCTTTAAGTCTTCCAAGTGTAAGATCAATCACTCAACTGGTCAGGTAAGTGTAAGGTTGGTAGGAGTCCCCTCATTGCTTATCTTAGATACTAATTACACTTGGCCAGATAAGCTAACGGAACTAATTATAAACCACCTTTCTTTGAGCCCAATCATCCCTTAATCACTTGCCTTAGACACCAGTCAAACTGATAAACCCTAATCCAGTCCAACTTTTATAGTTTCTTGTCCTAATAAGCTCGAGTTCCTAGGGCCAATGTCTAATTGATTTTAAAATTAAAGGCTTAGATCAATGTAGGATGCTGATTGATTGTTTGTGGGCTAAGGATGATCAAATCCTCATCTTATCTTACTTAATGGGTGTTGCCTTAAGTTGCTTTAATATGATATGCACAAAAAAAAAAATTTCAAGCAAGGGATTTTATGCAATTTAAACTATATGCATATAACTAATTAAGTCTTGAGAAGCTTATCTTACCTCCTGCAATCACCAAAAGAAATAAACTAAAAAATAAAATTAATAAGATGGATGCTCTAAGTGGTTAGGATTTCTACTCTTGTCATGAAGCTTTTAATTAGGTTTAAGTAGATATTTTTTAAACTAATTTAAAAATAAAATAAATAATAAAAAATTTAGGATTTAGGATTGATCTCACCAAGACAAATTGAAAGTTTTCCTCCTTATCCAAATTTGATTCTTTTTCACATTTTTCTGTAAAAATTTTTTTTAAAAAAAAAGTTAGTAAGCTTTATTTATAGAAAAATTAAAAAAATTAATAATTTATTTATAATTAATTTATAATAAAATTAAAGAAATTAAAAAAAAAGTATCTATTCCTTTTTCAGCAACGACGCCAAAAACTTGATAAAAGCATGATGTTGTCGTTAAGACACCATGTTTATTAGTTTAATTTTGATTTTCTAAAATAATTAAAAATAGATAGAAAGCAGTGAGTCGGATCGAATCCATAAAAAAGATAGTATTTTAGTTTTAAAATTTTTAATTTTTATAAAAAAATTTTAAAAAAAAATCAAAGTCAAAAGATAGAATTATAAATAAAAAATAAAAATTAAATGGTACAAAAAATTAACTTAGTACTAAGATCTACTAGTTAGATCTTAGCATCTACTTATAATAAAATTAAAGAGCAATTGCAAAAATTAAATTACAATTAGAAATAAAAAACATGAATTTAAAGTACATAAAAATAACATTTTACATTAATTTAAAAGTTCATAATTTAAATACATAAAATTAAAAAAATTAAAATTAAAATAGGCTGATCTTGATCTTGGATCGACGTTGGTATTGAGATGGTGTAGAAGACAGCTCTTTCTCTCGGTACCATCTATCTCGAAGCAACCATGAATCTATGTATGCCTCTAACTTGTACCATCACCTTCTCATGATCGAAAATAACTTGATTTGATGGCTTGGGGGTCCTTAAATAGGTGTTGAAGGGCTGGATCCTTTATTTCTAGCCAATGTGGGATTATAGAGGAGTTTTGATAAGCAAATATGAAGAAATCCTAGCAAAAATTGGATTAAAACAATCTTGGATCAAATTCTATTGAGTTCCCTGAATTCTGGTCGTCAAATTCTGATCAAATGGTCCAAAAAACACCAAAAATCAAGTTTTGAAACCTAAATTAAGTCAGATTAAATTCTAGCTATTGGATCAGCCTTGATGGAGCATTTTCGGCCATTGGATCACATAAAAAACCATTCTAAAATCCTTTTTCCAGTTGGATTGAATACTTGCCATCCGGTCGAAGCTTTGGATTGCTATTGGTCATCCAATCGCACATTGCAAAGCTTAATCATCGTCAGGATGAATATCAACCATCAGATTTGGACCACAAACCACCGCTACCATTGAATTGTGCCATTACCGTAGCTGTGGACCGCCTAGATCGAGTGCACCGTAAGCTGCAACCAATCAGCACCAGCTATCACACGTGAAAAGTCCAAATTGTCCCATGAGCCATGATAGATTTTTTGTAAACCTCTTAACGGTCTTGGTCCACCACATGGCATCCTCTAATTGGGTATCTTCTGCGAAGCTGGTGGTCCATGCCTGGTTCGTAGATTGGCAGGTTGGCTTATATGGCTAAGCCAGCTTGAGTGGCGCACCGACTGAGCCAATTCAAATTTTTTATTTTTTTTTGAAAATTCATATCCACTCTATGTTAACTTCGATTTGCTCCAAACTTATTTCATTGCAATCAAAAAAATAAGCTCTTTCTATTGATAAATATATTTTCTAAAAATAATAAATAAAAATATTTAATTCTTAAAAATAAAAAAATTAATTAATAATTTACTTTTAATGATGAATTTATGATACTTATCAGTTGGGCATCTACAGGAGGTGCTCAAAAGGAAGGAATAGACATCCACTGACTTGAGGGCAGTGCTAACCTCGAAAGAAAGAAAAAGAAAGAGGTCGAAATGAACCCTTTTGAAGAGAACTGGCGGGTGGTAGAAGAGGCTGTTTTCTTCTTCAAATCTTTTAGAAGAGCTGAGGGATATCAAGGTGGCCTTTGCTCAGGAGGCCCTTCATCAAAGGATACGATCTCTGCCATTCAAGGGTTGTAGAGAAGTTTCCAAAATTGAATTTCGGCTTCTTAATAGGGGAACCTTCCAAGGATGAGGCAAAACTTTCTTCGGGCGAGACTACACTTTTAGATGCTATCGTTGATCCCACCGTATCTGCCCTCGCAGCTATTGAAGGATCTACACCAACTGAAAATGCACCGAGCTCCTCCACTACTTTCGCAGAGATCTGGGACCTTTGACTATTGTACTTTTTTCTTTTTTCTTTTTATCTCTCATGTATTCAGACCTTTCAGATAATGAAAGCAAAATTTTTTTCTTCACCATTCTTCTTTGTCATGGTATTTTTATGTATTAAGTGCAGTCTCCTATTGAAGCTAAACCTCTACCTCAAAGTATCCCCTTGAAGGCTCATATTAAAGATTTAAAAGGAGAAGTTCGTCAACTCAAAATGAAGCTAGGAAAGACAAAAACATGAACTTAGAAAATCAAAGAAGGGTTACGCTGAAGCTATAGTTGAAATCAATAGACTCTGCCAGTCATCTAAGCAATTCTTCAAGGAATATACCACCAAGAAGTACCATCATACTGAAGAATTAGAATGAGCAACGAAACTTGCTAGTGACAAGGCTTGGACTTCGACTGCAAAAATTTTCTCTCTTGAAGCCAAACTTCATGAAGCAAAAGAGAAGATTGACGAGTTGGAGAAGGGTTCGGCCTAGGTCCAAAGTAAGGTAGAATATGGATGGGACTGGTCGAAGAAACTTTTTGATCTTAAGCAACAACTGTGCGATGCCGAGATAGTGTACAACACCTACTGAATTGACTGGTGTACGTAGATTGATGAACTGAAAAAGAAATTTGAGACTGCTAATGCTGAGTTGTCATAGCTTCAAAATTAGTTGGCAAATAAAGTCAGGCCCAAAAGGGGATCCAGCAAAAATTGCATCTTTGAAGTGAACCATGGGAGACCTTTTAATGATTTATGAAAAGAGTAAGGCCAAACTCCTATAGCTTAAGATCCAAATGACTTACAACGAGAGTGTAGTGAAGGATGCCGAAGCCGAATCTATACTTTTAGGGAAGAGGCTAAGAGAAACGGAAGATGATCTCCGAAGAGCTAATGAATTACTTGACGAGAATTTGGTGGTGAGGAGAGGTCTTGAAGAAAAGGTTAATGACTTGAAACATGCCCTTATATTAGCTGGAGCCAGAAGTCCGAAGACTTTAAGTAGGACCCTAGCCATTCTTTCTTCTTCTTCTTCTTCTTTTTGTAGTTGGTCTTGAGGACTTATGTAATGAATCTTTAATTTCAATGGAATAATGTTTCTTAAGTTGCCCTCTTGTGCTATTTCTTTGTTTGATGCTTGTCATTTTCTTTGTTTTCATGTTATGCCTGATATTTAATGTCATCCTGAAAAAATAGCCTCCATCCCATGCCTTGTACATCTATCCTCCTTGTTTATAAACAAAGTTCCTTAGACTTGGTTAGGAGCAAATCTTCGAAAACTTTCAAACTTGCGGTTAATCTTTTATTTAAGAACTGAAAGCCTTCAATCCCCCATGAGGGTCTTCATCCATGTCAGGATGAGATTTACGTCTTGTTTCTGACATGGTTGGCTATTATCCTTGTTAAGATGACATTCTCCTCCTGCTCTTAATAGGATTGCTGGAGCACAAAAGGACCATTGAGAGGGCCTCTCCTCGTTAATTTTTGTTTAAGAATCGAAAGCCTTCAATCTTCCATGAGGGTCTTCATCCATGTCAGGACGAGGTTCATCTCCTATTCTTGACATGGTTGTCTATTATCCTTATTAGGATGAGATCCACCTCCTATTCCTAACAAGATTGTCGGGTTGCAAAATGACAGTTGAGAGGGCCTCTCTCCATTACCTCTTATTGGCAACCTTTGGCTAGTTTTGTAGGCCTAAAGAACATGATAAAGTTTGTCTACCTATGTTTCTTTTGCCCTTTCAAGCCTTACCTTCATCCCTTGCATCAGAGTCCTGTCGGTTACCTCGGCTTTGCCATTTGCCTATGGGTGAGCCACTGATGTAAAATGATGGAAGATATTCAGGTCCTCACAAAACTCGACAAATCTTGCTCCCGCAAATTGGCATCCATTATCAGTACTGAGAGTCCAAGGTAGGCCAAATCTGCGGACTATCGACTTCTAGATGAAGTCTTTCACTTTAGCTTCAGTAATATTTGCCATAGGTTTGGCCTCAATCCATTTTATGAAATAATCTATTGCCACTAGAAAGAATTTTCGTTGTTCAGATGCCACAAAAAAAGGTCTGAGTATGTCCATCCCCCATTATGCTAATGGTCAAGGAGCGCTCAGAGGTGTGAGTTGTGAAGCTGGCCATCTCTAAATGTTAGCATTTCTCTAACATTGATCACATCTCTTCACATAATCAGTGGCATCTTGTTGCATATTTGGCCAGTAGTATCCTTGACGGAGTAATTTATAAGATAATGACCTGGCCTCAAGGTGATTTGTACACATACCTTCATGAACTTCCTTTAATGCATAATCAGCTTTGAAAAATCGAAGTTTGAGAAACGGTAAGAAATATGACCTCTTGTATAACTTATTTTCATATAAAACATAGCGGATGGCTTGGTTTCTCAATTGTCAAGCTTCTTTAGGATCTATGGGGAGAGTCTCATCTTTAAGGTATAGAATTAGAGGATCAACCCAGCTGGGCTCATGGTCGACTAGCATTACTGTTTGAGATTCCTCTGAACTTGGACACTGTAGAACCTCAAAGAAGACTTCTTTCGGTAATTCACTCGAAGCCAAATAGTTAATTTTGAGAAAAGGTTGGTCCTAATATTTTTTGCTCTAGGGATCTGCTGAATGTTGAAGCTACTGAAAGTCGTGGTTAAGCTCTTCATCCTTTTCAAGTATTTTATCATACTTTCCTCCCAGGCTTCATAAGTACCATTAACCTGCCCCACCACCAATGAAGAATCGCTATAAACTTTCACATGGTCTGCTTCCAATTCTTTATCTATTCTCATTCTCACGATCACGGCTTCATATTTTGCACCATTATTTATTGTAGAGAATTCAAAGCATAGTTTGTATTCGGCAATATTTTCTTCTAGATTAATTAGGATCAAACCCACGCCCACTCCAGAGGCATTGGATGAACCATCAACATATAGGGCCTAGAAGTCTTTAGGGAGATCTGTTCTTTCTTCAAGAGACTTTGGCAGCAAATTGGAAGTATAGACTTCTTGTTGTTCTGGTTCAGCGGGGTCCAAAATGGTGCATTCTACTATGAAGTTGGGCAATATTTGAGCTTTAATGGATGGTCGAGGTTGAAAATTGATATCGAACTTGGTGAGGTCAATTGTCCATTTGGCTACTCTTCCAAAGGTATCGGATTGGTGAAGAACTACTTCGATAGGCTGATCAGTAAAAAGTATGATTGTATGTCTCTAAAAATAAGATCGGAGCTTCCTGGCTGCAATCAACAAGGCATAAGTTAGTTTTTTTTTTAATTTTGTATACCTTGTTTCTATGTTTCCCAAAACTTGACATATATAATAGATCGGCTTTTGAGTTTTTGCCTCTTCATTGATCAAGACATCTCCAATGGCAATGGGAGACATGGCTAGGTACAAGAACAATTCTTCACTAGGTTCGGGCTTGGCAAGGAATAGAGGTAAGCTCAGATAGTACTTCAATTCTTCAAAGGCTTGTTGGCATTCAAGAGTCCAACAGAAGTTTTTTGGCTACTTGAGTATCTGAAAAAAGGGCATACATGCATACATCGCTTAGCCGACCTTGAGATGAAGCGATTTAAAGCTGCAACTTTCCCCTCAGACATTGAACCTTCTTTATTGTTTTTGGTGTAGTCATTTCATGGATGGTCTTGATCATTTCGATGCCATGCCTTGACATCATGAACCTAGGAACTTTCTTGAAGTTACTCTAAAAGTACATTTGGTTGAATTCAGCTTCATCTTGTACTTTTGAAGGATGTTGGTCTCTTCTAAATCAATAATATGATTTGATGAAGATCAGCTTTTAATCAGTATGTCATCCACATAGACCTCCATATTGCAACCGATCTGCTTTTTGAAAATCTTATTCATCAGGTGCTGGTATGTCACACCTACATTTTTAAGCCCGAAGGACATAACCCTATAGCAATAAACACCATGATCAATAATAAAAATAGTTTTCTCGTCATCTTCTGGTACCATCCGAATTTGATTATAGCTAGAGAAGGCATCCATGAAAGTGAGAAGCTCATGGCCCGAAGTAGCATCCACCAGTTGATCAATTCTGGGTAGGAGGTAGATGTCCATTGGATAGGCCTTGTTTAGATCTGTGAAGTCTATACACATCCTCCACTTGCCATTTGCCTTCTTGACAAGGACCACGTTCGCAATCCAGTCTGGGTAGGATATCCTCAAGATGAACAGGGCTTTGAGGAGCTTGTCTACCTTATCTATGATGGCTTTCTATCACTCTGGTGCAAATCTGCGCTTCTTTTGTTTTACTGGCCAACATTTTAGGTTTATACCTAGGCAATGTTCCATCACTTTAGCATTGATTTTGGGCATAAGGTACCCAAGCGAAAACATCAGCATTCCTCCGCAAGAAGGTGACGAGCTGCCTTTTGACTTCTCATCTCAAGTTGGAGCTAATTTGAATAGTATGATCTTCATTCTCATCATTTAGTGAAACTGCGACAAGGTCATCAATAGGTTTCCCTCGCTCTTTAGTTAAGTCATCTTAGGCATCGAGTCCATCTACTCGACAAGACCCTATCTTCTTTCCCCCTTATAAAGCACCGGTACAACAATGCTGTGCCAAAGCTTAATCTCCTTTAACTTCTCCAACCTCATGACTTGTTGGAAACTTCATCTTCAAATAATAAGTTGAGACCATAAGTCAAAGTGCATTCAAACTAGGTTGGCTGAGAATTGTGTTATAGGCAGAGGGTGCCTTCACTATCAAGAAATCAACTTGGGTCTTGGATTGCCTTAGGTACCAACCTACCACAACAGACAAGGTAATTGTTTCTTCCACCGGCACAGCATCATCGGTGAACCCCACTAAAGAAAAACTTATTGGTCCCATTCAACTATTAGGTATAGACATTTTAGAGAATGCATCATGAAATAAAACATCAACAAAGCTTCCATTATCAATCAAAATATAGAGTACATCATAATCAGCAATATCTAAAGTTATTACAACTATGTCATTGTGTGAAAATTGAACTCCCTGTGCATCTTCTTTAGTGAAAGCGATGGACTCCTCAGTTCTCTACCTCTTTGCTGCCTGCAGATCCACCAGCTTCTTCATGTCAATGTCTCCCACTGATGGTGTTGATCATTCCAAGTGGGGGCTGATCTACTTGTGGCTCATCTCTTTGTGGTGGTTCGAGTTGCGGCAAAGCTTTTGATCGATCCTCCCTTCTTTCTAGCCAATGTCTCAAAAAGCGGTCTAGTCGATCTCGTCTGATGAGCTCCTTGATTTCATCTTGGAGCGGGATGCATTCTTCAGTATCATGACTGTGATCATGATGATAGAGGTAGCATTTATTGGGGTTGCGCTTGGCTAGATGAGACTCCATTTTTTCTAGCCTCGATAATAGCTCCTTGATTTTCATCAACACATGGGTCTTTAGAGCATTCAAGGAGGCATAGTTATGAAACCTTCTACAAGAGGAGTTCCACCATGTCCTCCGATCTGGGCTTCTTGGTCGACATGCCCGAAGTAGAGTTTGAGCTAGTCTGCGCTCAGGAGGGGTTCTAGAGTGCAACCAAGCTTAACTTGGCTTCTCAATAATTATGTGCTGACTAAATTCACCCGCTTGCCATTCTTCTATGGCTTCTTCATCCTTAAGCTTGAAGGCTTCCTCCGCTTGAGCGTAGCTTTCAACCCGGGCCAACATGTTGGAAAAATCTTGAGGGTACTTCTTCTCTAGGAGAAAAAGAGATCGTTCTTCTAGAGGCCATCCTGAAGGATGGCTATAGTATTAGATTGGTTCAAATTTTGGATCTCTAAGACAATAGTATTAAAATGGCTGACGTAAGCTCAGATAGACTTTCCTTCTTTCTACTTGATATCGACGAGGGAGTCCAAACCTCATCTCTAGCACCGACTGCTAATGAAATGAGCCACAAACTGATGGCTCAACTGATCAAAAGAAAAGATGGTACCTGATTTGAGGCTAGAGTACTAGTTTCTTGCTGCTTTCTTTAGAGTAGAAGGAAAAGCTCAGCACAGAATGACGTCAGGTGCGCAATGGAGCAACATCATAGTTTTGAAGGCTTCAAGATCGTCAACTAGATTGATGGTCCTATCATAACTTTCAAACTAAAAGAATTTAAAGTTCAGTAGGATGGATTCCTGCATGATATGGGCAAAAAATGAAGGGTCAGTGCAGATGTCATCATGGCAAGTGGGGGCAACGTGGCGGAGTTCTTCGATCTATCGGTTCATTTTTTGAAGCTTTTGATCGAGAATATCATCTCAATCATGGATCTCAAAGCACGACTGGCTGAAGGGTGGTAGTAATTTTCTAAGGGTGAAATCATGATCAAAATAAGAGCTCTTCGATCTCTGCTTTCCCTTTCCAAGAGTCATTGGCTGACTTACCCAAGTGGGCCTTTCTTGTGCTAAATCTCTGCATTCTAGCAAGGGTCTTTCTGGCTGGACTAGTGCTGGAGGTTGCTGCATGGCCTGTACTACTTCAGTAAGGCCACTAACCTGCTGCACTAGTAGGTTAAACTGCTAAAAATCTACCATAGCTGTTGGTGGTGGTTGAGGTGCCAACGATGAGGTCGGAGCAGGCTAATCTAGAAGAGATTTGGCAGCAGAGATGGTGGATCGCCGGGTTGAAGCTCTCTTAGGTAGCATCTTTTTGGGACTAGAGGAGATCAGAATGAAATAGAGTAATAGTAAGGAGGAAAATGGACTCGACTGGGTACTTCTTTAAGAATAAGAGCTCAGAGGCCCTTCCTCTAGCGCCAATCCTATTGGTGCAAAAATGCTACCGATGCTAAAGTTTTCTGGAGCTAGAGAAGTTGACGTTACTGACGAAACCTGTAAAGCAAAGTCTAGACTAGAGGTGGGTGGCTCTGACTGGATCCTTCGATGGTCAAGTTAGTTCTTCGACCAATAAGGATTACTTAGGAGAATGATAATGAAGATGAGAACTTCGAGAGAAAAATGTATTTGGAGGGTTCTTTATAGGAGCTCGGCATAGTTTCATCGATGCAGATCTTTCAATAGCTATGGGGCCAGACATAGTGGGATCAATGGTAGCATCTAGAAGTGTAGCCTCGCTCGAAGGAAGTTTTGCCTCATCCTCAAAAGGTTCTCTTGTTAAGAAGCTGAGATTCAATTTTGGAAACTTTTCTACGATCCTTGATTGGCAGAGATCATATCCTTTGACGAAGGCCTCCTGAGTGAAGGCCACCTTAATATCCCTCATCTCTTCTGAAGATTTGAAGGAGAAAATGGCTTCTTCTGCCATCCACCTCTTCTCTTCAGTAGAGTTCATTTTGACCTCCTTCCTTTTTCTTTCTTCCGTGGTCAGCATTGCCCTTAAGTAGGTAGATGTCTGCTCCTTCTTTTTGAGCACCTCCTTTAGATGCCCAACCTTGGCTAAGAGATGGCCCACCTCAGCCTTGTATCCTTAGGCCTCCTCCATAGCTTTTAAGGCCTCGACTTTCTCAACATTGATCCTCTCAATATTAGTGATCAATTACTGGCCGACCTACAAGCAACAAAATTAGTTATACTATTGAAGAACTTGTAATCGAACTTGAAAATAGGAAAAAAAATTACTAGCTCGAGATATGCCCCGAGGGAGACCTTGACCTGCTAATAAAGGTTCGTGCAAGTGATTCTCTTGATGATCTATGGAAGGATACATGCATTAACCAAGGCCTTAACAATCCTTTAGTTATCGAAGAAAGCATTATCCTAGTCGATGCTATCATCACTGGACCCCCATGAATTCTATTGGGGTCGAGCCCTTCTGGCAACAATCTTCTTCTTTTTCCTCTTTATTTTCTCTTTAGAGAGAGGAGTTGAAGTAGGGGCCTCGACAGATGGGCTCAAGGTCGTCAGTTGTACCACAGCTTCTGGGGTGGGGACTCCTTTTGCTGGAGCAATGGAGCTTGATTCCTCAACTTTCACTCATTTGGATGGTTCTCCGAAGGCCTTCTTCTTCCTTTTCTAAGCCTGAAGCCTCCTCGATGGTATCTTAATTTCTTCGGGAGTCATATCTACAATAATAGCAAAGCCAGGGTTAGAAGAGAATAGAAAAAGATGAATATAAGTACCTTTGGGGTCAAGCGGGCTTAAACCAAGGTTGAACAGAATCTGGTTGTCAACGAGTTCGGACAGTAAAAAAAAATTATAATCTTTTAGCTTATTGGCAGAATCGAGATTCAATTTTTTCAACCTGGGAGCTCGATAGACTGAATCTCTTAAGTGTCCCCAAAGAGAAAGTCCTAATTCTAAGGTGAAACAGGAGATAAAAAAAAACTTTTTCTTTCCGTTGTGAATGAAAGAAGGAGCACCCTTTAGTAGCCCCTTCTTGCCGAACTGGGAGGGAGAGATACCATCAATTTGGCGGTGGGATGGCAATTGAAGATAAAGTTGTTACGGAATAAGAAAATGATAGGATGAACTTTGGCAGAGATATAAAGAGAAAGAAACCAGTTGAGCACCATAGAGGCTAAGAAAATATTTAAAAATTAAAAAATGCTACTACAAAAGGAGGAAGAAGAAGTCTTAACCCAGCATGGAAGGCCTCCAAATACAAGTAAAAGCAACCCGAAGGAGGGACATAAGCTCGGCCGCTCAGTCTGGGAAGCTCTAGTTCATATTTGGGAGGAATTCCATACTGGATTTTGATTAGTAGCAGGTCTTTGGGGGACAAAGAATAGGGAATAGTTTCAGAAATAAACTTCAGACGAGGTGCATCCCTATGTTCTATTTCTTTCTTAAAATTGGGATTTTGGGAGGTCAGGCTGGATGTGCTCCTAGAACCTATCGACCAGAAAATGTCAGAGGACATTTTGGATCTAACAAAGTCCAAAAAATTTCCTAAAATCAAAGCCAAAAATGACAAGTGGATGAAATAAATGAGAAGAAAGCTATAGATCCCTTTCTAAGAAGTTTCTAATGCCAAAAACCAAGAAGATGAACAAAGAAGTACAAATAAAGGTTAGGGTGCTAACCTAAAGTGGTCGGAGGAGGTGGAAAAATAGTCGAAGAATCAGAAGATGAACAGAAATAGGATGACCATAGGAAAGGCAAAGCGGAGCACTCGGGCTTGAGGAAGACGAAGAACATAGAAGGAAGAGAGAACTAGATGGAGATAGAAAATCGGAGGAGGAGGTGGTGTTTAAATATTTAGAGAAAATCAGGAGAGGTTATGATTGCTGATCCTCTCCAGCCACCCCTCACTTGCCACGTGTCCCATGATAAGTGCTAAAAATATACTAATAAAAGTATTAAATTATAAAATAAATTAAATTATTTTTAAGAAATTGATATTTTTATTAATATTATATAGGAAAGAAGGCTGTCAATAGGAAGAGATTAATTTTCTAGTTCAAACAAAATAAATTTCAAGTAAAACAAAGTTAAATTGAGCTCGAAATTGAATTTCAAAGGAAAAAAATTTAAAATAAAATAAAAAAAAGAGCTGGCAGGTTGGGTTCAAATCGATTTAGAAAACTAGCTTAGTTGGCCTGATCGCCCACTAAACTGACTGTTAACGCCCCATTGACGCATTGCTGACATCAAATTTTTTTGCGGCGTATGTTGTGGACCACTACAGTAACCGGGGTAATATCAAAAATTCACACCATGGCGTGTGCTTGGATTGGCTGAAAGCTTGATGGTGCACAGTGAACTCAGCTCATGCGTGGTCTACTCAGGGTGATTACGCAATCCAATGGTCAGGTGGCACTAGGATTTGATCGGACGGCTGGGATTAAGGCATTAGCGAACGGCATCCATAGCAGCCGGTTGGGATCTAATGGCTGCTGTGAGATCCTGATTTTTAACTAAACTCTGAAGCCTCTTTTGCATTATCAAATAGTTGAGAATCCATCATCAAAGTTGATCCGATGGCTGAGGTTTAATCCGACTTGATCTAGGTTTTAAAAGGGATTTTTGAGTAATTTTTTGATCCGTTGGATGTTGATCTGAAGGCCAGAATCGATCTAGAGCACTCTTTGACTATTCCAGGGAGTTTTAAACCTAGTTTCTTCAGGACTTCTACTAAGAATTCACCTTTTAGCCTATTTAAAGGTCTACAGTTGAGAGTTAAAAAAAAAGAAGAAAGAGGAGAGCGGGTTTGAGAGGAGGTTTTAGTGAGAACTTGGGAGAGAGACAAAGAGCTAGAGAAGAGAACAGAGAGGGAGATTGAGAGTTATTTTTCTTTTTCTTTCTTTTTTATTTATTTTCCTTTCTTTCTTCCTTCTTCGTGGTTCATCTTCGACATCCAACATATTGATCAAGCAGTTCTTTTTCTTCAAAGTTCTCCACGCCAAGAGCAACGAATGATCAATTTCAACAACAAACATATTTCTGTTTGAATTTCTTCATGCTTTTTATTTTATTTACTATTTTTGATCCTTTTGCCATAAACTAAAATTCTTTTACTAACTCTAAGGTGTAGCCATTCTTTTAATGCAATATTCAGTATGAATTGCTTTTACATTTTATATTTTATTCATGAGGAGTATATAAATCTATTCTTAATGCTTTTAGATTACTGGCCATCTTCTAATTGATTTGATAGACATAGATGATACGGATTAAGTATATCTATGTTGATGCTTTTTTATTTATATATCTTGTATCATGAATCGAATTTGAATTCATAGGCAAGTAGGAATTTTAGTGCACTTTGGATGCAGCATATTTTAATTAGAGAGTTTCACAAAAATTAATGCATCAGTATTTCTTTAAATTATACCTGAACCAAAGGATAGTTAATAAATATTGATAGTTTTGCTACGCTTGGACCAAATGATAGTGAATATCCTAGGAGACTCTACTGTCATATGAAATAAAATAAACCTAATTTATATAAATACTTGAATATTGTATTGATTGAGTTGGTGAACCGATTGCCTTAGTAACCTTTGCTCTTGAGTTTAAATTCTAATAATTACACTCTCTCTATCTCCTTGCAATTTATTAATTTATTTCTTTATTTCTTCTTATTTTTCTTAATTCTCATAAATCAATTATCTAAATAAAGCTTAGAAAAAATATTTCTAGTATTTATTTTTTAATTCTCTAGGGATGATACTCTACTCACTTACTTTATTACTTGATCGACTTGTGCACTTGCCATAGCGATAGATTAGCATGCATCAAATTTTTGACATCATTGCTGGGGATTATATCTAAAATAATATTAACATTTTGATCCTTTTTTATTTTAAAATTTAATTTTTAATTTTTATTCTTATTTTTTTTAGGTTTATGTTCAATGCATGACACGTACTGGACATAGTGATTTACTATCTTTTGATCTAGAAATTGAGAGGATAATCAGAAGACTATAACAAGAAAGAGACATGACAGCCGAAGACCCTAATGACATCAATCTAGAAATAGATATGGAAACGGAGGAATAGCAAGAAGCTATTCGAGTCGCACATCATCCATTAAATGACTACATTACACTATCTTTAGTCGATGCAGCTTTGAGCATCAGGAGACCACTTATGCAAGCAAACAGCTTTGAAAAAAAATCGACGATGATCCAGATGATTCAATCAATTATCCAATTTAGTGGACACGTGCATGATGATCCGAATGCCCATACTTCTAATTTTCTTAAACTTTATGATACTTTTAAAATTAATTGGGTGTCGAATGATGCTATTAGATTAAGATTTTTTTTTCTTTATGGGATAAAGCTAAAAGTTGGCCTCATTCTCTTCCTACAGATTCAATCACTACTTGGGATGCCCTAGCCCAGAAGTTCTTAGCTAAATACTTTCCACCTTCCAAGACTGTCAAGATGCGTAATGATATCACTTATTTTATGCAGATGGAGATGGAGACATTGTATGAGGCTTCGGCGCATTTCAAGAAATTACTAAGGAGATGTCCACATCATCAATTACCCATTTAGCTTTAGGTACAAATTTTTTACAGTGGCTTATCTCCTATTAATCATTTTATGATTGATGCAGTAGCAAGAGGAACCATTAATCAAAAAATGAAGGAAGAAGCCTTTGATCTGATCGATGAGATGATATCAAATAGCTATCAGTGGCAAGCAGATCGCATGATGCCGAGAAGACTAGTAGCTATACAAGGAGTAGATAGCATCCCAACTTTAACGGTAGAGATTGCAGCTCTTCGAGCTGAACTCAACAACTTGAAGGGAGCAGCTATGCATGTACAGAGCATCACTTGTAAGCTATGTGGAGGAGGACATGATATGAACGAATGCCAGACAGGTAATCTCTTTGCTAAAGTCCATGATACAACTAACTATCTTGGTAATTTTTTTAGGCCTTAGCAAAACAATCCCTACTCCAACGCTTACAACCAAGGGTGGAGGCAGCATCCAAACTTTCCATGGAGCAATCAAAATGTAGCATAGCAACCACCCCTAGGATTTCAAGTACCTAAAAAGAAGCCCAATATGGAGGAGCTGCTCATTAAATTTATGCAGAATCAAGAAGCAGCTATGAAGAATATGGAGACAAAATTCATGCAAGATCAAGAAGCAGCCATAAAAAATTTGGAAACCAAGCTTAGGCAAGACCAAGCAGCAGCAATTCAAAACTTGAAGATGCAAGTCGGTTAAATGGCCAAGATAATCTTAGAGAGACCATAGGGATCCTTGCTGAGCAACATGAAGACCAATTTAAGGGAGCAAGTCAATGCCATCATCTTAAGAAGCGGTAAAGAGCTGGAGGAGCCACATCAGGACAAAAAGACCAAAGAAGAAACTACAAAACAATCAACTAAAATTCATCAGTCACCAAAACAACCAGATGGATGGTCCCCAGGTATAAAATTTGCTGATCCTAACATGAAGCCCTATGAGCCGCCACTACCTTTTCTAGAAAGATAAATATAGCATCCAGATAAAGAATTTTTTAATTTTTTAAAAATTTTAAAGAATTTATATATTAATATTTCTTTTGTAGATGCTACCACTCAGATGTTCGGATATGCCAAGTTTCTCAAAAAAATTTTAATAAATAAGAAAAAGCTAAAGGAGTATGAGAGAATAAATTTGATTGAAGAGTGCTCATCAATACTTCAAAATAAATTATCACATAAGCTAAAAGATTCAAGAAGTTTTACTATCCCTTGTATTATTGGTGATTGTAGTTTTGATAAAGTTTTATATGATTTAGGAGCAAGTGTTAATCTCACGTCTTTTTTTATTTTTAGAAAACTGAGTCTAGAAGAACCAAAGCCTACCACTATCACCCTTCAGCTAGCTGACAGATTCATTAAATATCTAAGAGGTATAGTGGAGGATATCTTGATAAAAGTAAACAAGTTTATTTTTCTTATTGATTTTATTATTCTTAATATGGAAGAAGATATTAATGTACTCCTTGTCTTAGGGAGACCCTTTTTAGCTATTGGAGGAGCTTTAATAGATGTTCAACAAGAAAAATTAATTCTTAGAGTCCAAGATAAATAAGTGATATTTACTATTTTTAAAGATACTAAATATACTGATGATAATCAAACTTGTTTTCGAATTGAGGTTATTGACAAATCAGTGCATGAGTATTCTTTAGAAAGCAGGTTTAAGAATCTTATTAAAAGTAGCATTATCAAATCATAAGAGGGTTCAGCCAAACATGAAAGTATACCTATTGAAGTGGCACTAGATTGATTCAGTTTAGAGCTTCAAGAAAGTCAAGCGGAAGATTATAAATCAGAGCAACTAGATAGATTATTTCTTTTTTATTTTAATTTTGATCTTTTTTTTTCCTTTTTAGTAAATTCTTGTTGCTCTTTTATTACTTTGGTGTGTGTTTTTAATTTCACAAAGAAGGAAAAAGAGAGCTCAAGCCAGTTTGCAACGCTTCAAAGAATCGATCTGGACAAATAGTACCGATGTATTCTTTCCTATCTCTTATTGCACCTTTACTTTTTCTTTCTCCATTGAGACAATGTAAAATATGTTGGGAGGTAGAAAAAAATTTTAAAATTTTTAAAAAATCAATTTAATAAATTTAATTTTAAAAAAAATCTTTTTAAACCATGTGTCAAGAAAGAAAATCTTGAGCAAGATAGACTAGAAAAAGTAATAAAAGTTAGAAGTATTTGCTAATGAATATAGCGAGCTAAAGAAGTAGATTAGTTGGTCTGACTTTTAGAGGCCTACTTAGGTCACTTAAAGACTATTAGTACTTCTAATTGCACATGCACACTAATAAGGCAAAGTAAGTATTGATTATAAGGCCAACATAGATTCAATTATCACTGAAAATTGATAATTAATATACATTTCAATCAAAGAAACTTGAATTTAAGAAAAGAACTATCTGCTAAAATAAAAATGCAAAGGATAAAGTATATATGGATTGCCTAAAGCTTAGTAACTGGATCTCTGTACTTAGATCAAGTGTGGAGGTTCACATCAAATAGTGGAGGGAAGGCCAGGATGCTTAGCAAAAAAGAAAAAAAGAAGAAAAAAAATAAGGCAGTGTGAAAGCTACCTTAATTTATGAGCTTAACTTAGGAGAGCATAGAAAATTAACCAAAATAAGTAATAAGACAAGATACTTTTGTTCTTTAAATTAATATCCAAATGCTAAGTTAGTCATCATGAGCAAAATAAGTAATAAGAGAAGATACTTTTATTCTTTAAATTAATATCCAAATGCTAAGTTAGTCATCATGAGCACAAGTGCTGTAGATCTTTAGATATACTCTAAGAAAGTTTTTAATTATACTGACTACAAAATTTATTTTTGAAGCTCAATACTTAGTTAATGATATTTTCTAAACTTTTTAATCTTTAATCCTAGATCTATCTTTGTAAAGAAAGATCTTATTAAAATATGGTATTAAATAGAGCATTGCTAAGGAACTAGCAATGACTAAGTTGGGAGGTGTGATTAGTGCTAAAAATATACTAATAAAAATATTAAATTATAAAATAAATTAATTTATTTTTAAAAAATAATATTTTTATTGATCTTATACAAGAAAAGAGGTTGTTAATAGGAAGAACTTAATTTTTTGGTTCAAACAAAATAAATTTCAAGCAAAATAGAGTTAAATTAAGCCCAAAATTGAATTTCAAAGAAAAAAATTAAAATAATATAAAGAAAGGAGCCAGCCGGTCTAGTTCAAATTAGTTGATAAAATTGGCTCAGCCAGCTCAGCCGCCTACTAAATCGACTATTGATGCCCTACTAACGCACTGCTGACATCAAAATTTTTCGCGGCGTATGGTGAACCGCTATATAACCAGGCTAGGGGTAATATTGGGAATTCACACGGTGGCACATGCTTGGATTGGCTAAAAGCTTGATTGTGCATGGTGAACCCAGCTCGCATGGTCTACCCAGGGCAATTTCACGATCCGACGATCAGGTGGCGCTAGGATTTGATCGAATGGTTGAGATTAAGGCGCTAGCGGACAGCATCCGTAGCAGCCGATCGGGATCCAACGGCTGCTGTGAGATCTCAATTTTTAACTAAACTCTGAAGCCTCTTCTACATGATCCGATGATCAAGAATCCATCATCAAAGTTGATCCGATGGCTGAGGTTTAATCCAACTTGATCTAGGTTTTAAAAGAGGGTTTTGAGTAAATTTTTGGTCCGTTGGATGCTAATCTGAAGGCCAGAATCGATCCAAAGCACTCTTTGACTGTTCTAGGGAGTTTTAAACCTAGTTTCTTCAGGACTTCTACCGAGAATTCACCTTTTAGCCTATTTAAAGGCCTGCAACCGAGAGTTTAAAAAAAAGAAGAAAGAGGAGAGAGGGTTTGAGAGGAGGTTTTAGAGAGAACCTGGAAGAGAGATAGAGAGCTAGAGGAGAGAACAAAGAGAGAGGTTGAGAGTTATTTTTCTTTTTCTTTCTTTTTTATTTCTTTTTCTTTCTTTCTTCCTTCTTCGTGGTTCATCTTCGACATCCAGCATATTGATCAAGTGGTTCTTCTTCCAGTTCTCCACGCCAAGAGCAACGGATGACCAATTTCAGCAACAAACATATTTTTATTTGAATTTCTTCATGCCTTTTATTTTATTTACTATTTTTGATCCTTTTGCCATGAACTAAAATTCTTTTACTAAGACTAAGGTGTAGCCACTCTTTTGATGAAATATTTAGTATGATTTGCTTTCAAATTTTATATTTTACTCATGAGGAGTATATAAATCTATTTTTAATGCTTTTAGATTATTGGCCATCTTCTAATTGATCTGATGGACATAGATGATACAAACCAAGTACATCTATATCGATGCTTCTTGATTTATATACCTTATATCGTGAATCAAATTAGAATTCATATGCATGCAAGAATTTTAGTGTGCTTTGGATGTAGCATATTTTAATTAGAGGATTTTACAAAACTTAATACATCAGTATTTATTTAAATTATGTCTGGACCAAAGGATAGTTAATAAATATTGATAGTTTTGCTATGTCTGGACCAAAGAATAGTGAATATCTTAGGAGACTCCACCATCATATGAAACAAAATAAACCTAATTTATATAAATACCTGAATATTTTATTTATTGAGTTGTGAATCGATTGCCTTGAATATTTTCAGTACTTATTTTACAAAACACCTTTGCTCTTGATTTTAAACCCTAATAGTTACACTCTCTCTATCTCCTTGCAATTTATTAATTTATTTCTTTATTTCTTCTTATTTTTCTTAATTCTCATAAATCAATTATTTAATAAAGCTTAGGAAAGAATATTTTCAGTACTTATTTTCCAATCCTCTAGGGATGATACTCTACTTACTTTATTACTTGATCGATTGGTGTACTGGCCATAGCGATAGATTAGCATGTATCATCCCACTCATAGTTGATGTTTGGTGAAGTAGTAATGATACCGTACTTAAAGTATCGTGCTGGGGAAAATTTTGAAATAGAAATCTTTTCAAAGTGATTAGCTCATTATCATTAAGAAGCTTTAGAGCCAGTCGAAAAATGCCAAAACTTTTCACCTTCTAGAAGTGGAAAACTAGTGGAGGACTTCGGCAGTCGTAATTTCAGTACTCCCTTCATTCGATTTTCGAACTCGAGAGTAGAGCGACAAGTGTTGGGGATAAAATAACTCCCATCGAAGTTCAATAAGAAGTCCAATCTTGATATGATTTCATCTAGAGTTGCAGCAATTGCAACTGAACTTCAACTAAGCTGATCACTTACTTCAATTCAATTCAAGAAGGTCGACCTTCAGACCATGTATGCTAGATGATCTTCTAGGTTGTAACCATCCACTTTCTTTTAGCCACTGTAGAATGCTCCTAAGACATGATACTTTATCCGGCCAAGCTTGAATAGTGAAGGGCGTGTTAACTTACTCTAGTCCTGGTATTAGCAAAGCCCATCGAATATTAAACCCCAACAGCCTTCGATTTTGTTTATGGCAGATTATGAGCATGGCTAAATTTCTTTGCGGGAAGCAACATATCTCATCAACCTTATGTCAGAAATCCCATCCAGCCAAATTCCTCTCTAGTCAAATTCTATTATGACTGTACTCCTTTACTATACTTTATGGATAGTGGCTGACCTTGAAAGTGGCCGAGCTTCTTCATTCTTTTCCGACAATTATAGAACTAGCCAGCTTATATGGTGCATGTCGATCGAACAAGTTTAAATAGTGAAAGGACTTTATCGTCAGCACAAGTCTAATTTTCAACCTAGAATAGCAACCACTCCATAGATAATAAATCATCGCACTTCTTTAATCCAAACTTCAGACCGATCTTGAAGGCAACAAAATTTTTGAAAGCAGATTGAATGGCACCAGTAAGAAGTTCACCCATTTTAGCTTCTAATCGATCTCGATACAGTCAAACTCCTTCAAAAAGTCTGGTAATGGTTTTCATTAAAAGTTCTATGATTTTCTCTCTGGTCTCTAGCTTGAATACTCTCGACCTCAAAGATGGCCAAACTCCTCAAAGCTATCGAAGGCAGCACCTATGATTTTACCTAGTTAAGGTTCGCCACCTGTTAAGAGTCGATCTCCAAGTTCGGCCTACCTAACTTCAAGTTCTTCATCCCAACATGCACAACTTGCTAATAGATATAGAAGTCATGTCCAAACTCCAACAAATAAAACCTAGCCACCTATAAGTCATAACAAACGATAGTCCAATCTCCATAACAAACTCCACATGGCCCAAATGGCCTACTAATATTCTATTATGGTTGTCATTTTTCTTCTGTTACAAGCTCCGCCTATACGAGGGATCCTCCAAATATATTTTTCTCTCGAAGCTCTCATCTCCATTTATATTCTCTTGAGTACTCCATTCATATTGGTCGGGGAACTAACTTGACCGTCGGAGGATCCTGCCGGAGCCACCTACCTTTAGTATGGACATTGCTTTGCAGGTCTCATCTACGACCTCTACTTCTTCAGCTCCAACAAACTCTGGCATCGGTATCATTTTCTGCACCAACACATCCAATAAATCCTTCTTTATTGATTAAGTATAGTTTTAAGGATTTCATCATAACTTAGGAGTTTATTTAAAGAAGATAATTTTTTTATGGTGGATAAGCCAAATAATAATTATTATTTGATAATTTATATACTAATTTCATTCATCCATAACTTAGATGATTGGTTTTAAGATATATTTTCTAACAATTCTCACTTAGACTAAAGCTAATCAGAATAATATTAAATATCCTATCTTCCACCTGAGCTTGCAGAACTTCTTAGTTCCAAGGCTTTAGCAAATAGGTCGGTCAAGTTCTCCTTTTTGATCAATCTTTTAAAGATCGATGTCATCCTAATTTAAAATCAAAGGTAATAGTGATGCAGAGTATACTAGTGCTATGATAGCCTGAGCTATGACTCTAGTGCTACATTAGGACTAGACCATTTATGGAGGATGCCACTCCTGGCTTGCTAATGAACTTATGCAACCACACAGTCTACATGATAGCATCAGATGTCATGACGTACTCTACATCACTAACAGAATAGGTTATAGTATTCTACTTGAAACTTTTCTAGCAGATTGCTTCTTCTATTTGGATAAATTCCTGATTCGACACTCCTGCTGTCATCTTTATCTGACTCAAAATTAGAATTAAAATATTTCATAAGTTCTATTTTAGTTTCTCTATATATGAATCACTAGATCTTAGTGTTTTTCAAATAGTTAAGGATTGTCTATACAATCTTTTAGTGATTCTCATTCGGATCAAATTGGTAGCTGCTCACAACCTCTAGTGAGTATACCATGTCTGGTCACGTACGTGGATTTGGACAATCAAAGCATCCTTTAGATCTATCTTTATACGTGGATTAGGATATAGTAGGATGCTTCTCTCAAATCCTATATCGAGGATAAAGTAATAGCTAAATCTTTATTTCCTGTAATTTATTTATAGTATTTTGGAGCAATTTAAGTATAAATTATGACTATTTGCTATTGCGAGTCCTAAAAATTTTTTAAATCTGAAAGCTAGCACCCGCATGGGAAGGTATATGATGCGTGCGTGGGCGAGTGACTCCGAATAGAAAATTTCAGGATTGCGCAATTTTGGAAAAATGGGCGTAACTTCCTCAATACAGGTCGGATTGACCCGATTCCAAGTCACAGATCAAGGACTCGTAGATCTACAACTTTCATGTTTTGAGTTTTCACAAATAAGCTCTGTGGAGTGAGCGATTCTGGGAGGAAGTGGACGAGGCACTGTGTTTGTGGGAATGTGTGTAACTCGAGGATATGGAAGGTTTATCACCTAAGCCTAAAGGCACAAGCCACCAGCCAAGGATAAAGGACCGAGATAGTTGCAGTTCACCACCAAGGCTTAAAGGAAATTCCACCGGCCAAGGATAAAGAACTATTTGATTCACCACCAACGACATTGGATAAAGAATCGAGATAATAATTCAACTCACAAAGAGGAATTTTCATTCATTCAACCAGTCTGATTACAAAATGAGAATATATCTCATTATATAGATATTAGACTCAGAATTGAAAACAACATGGGAACTACCCAAACATTAAAGACTAAACAAAACTGAAATAGCATTAAAGGTCTAGGAACTAGGGAATGCAATAAATGACATGGGGACTAGGAGTCTTATCTCTTCAGCCTTCAAAGGTCTAGGAACTAGGGAATGCAATAAATGACATGGGGACTGGGAGTCTTATCTCTTCAGCCTTCAAAATTCGTCCACCAACAATAACTAGCAAATATCTACTTCCAAAGAGCATTAAATCATTATGGAACTTATCCTGAATAACTCCCCTTTGATATATCATCGATCAGCAACGAATTTTGATATTGGTATCATCATTCCTTAACCCATCGAAGCAAGTTGTAACCGAAGTTAGTCTTGGCATGAATAAGTACCGATAGTGTTTGTTTTGCCGAAGGAATCTGCTCAGGACTTAAGGATTGATCAGTAGTCTCGGATGCTCCCGCATCAGTATATGAAATATGTAATTTTTTAGAATAAAAAGTCCTAGTAATTGATCATTATGTATTGATAAGTTGCAAAATGATTTTTAATGAATGTTGGAGACTATTTAACCTGCTCGTTCAGAAGCAAGAAAGTTATAAAAATTTTGAGTTTGGATAATTTGAAATTGAACCTAAATTTTAGTTTCTTATTATTAAGGATTTTAATTTTTTTGATATTTTTATTGATTTCAAATAGGAGGGTGTTCTTTATTTACATTTATGTTTTAAAGTTAGTGTAGACATTAACTTAAAAAAAATATATAAATAATAGTATTGAGTAAAGCTGTGAGTAGAGTATGAAAAATAAAATTCGGAAGAACAGGAGTATCCGAGCTGACCTGAATTGAAATCGAGTTGGTCCGAGTCTCAGGCTATAGAAATAAATATTCTATTTTTCTAAGTGAGCCAGTCTGATTTTTGAGAGAGCTGGCTCGACTGCCAATCAAGTCAACCCGAGTTGGAATCAAGCCAGATCGGTCAGTGGGAATAGAAAAGCAATGTTGGTTGTGAAGCTTTAAAAGTGGTGTTTTAAATGGATTTTTTGAAAAGTAACATAACAGCTGGCTTCCTTAGAGTGTGCCACGTAATCAAAAGAAGAGAGAGAGGTGTGTGTTGGCTTCTTGATAGGATGACACCTAGCAAATTCTATTTCTTTTTCTAAATAAAAACCATCGGTTCTCTTTAGGTTTGCTATTCTGAGTTCTTTAGCTAAACAGAAAAGAAAAGAGAAGAGAAGGGAGCAGAAGGGGGTCTTGTTCTCAGTCAAAATAAGGGAGGATCAGTTAGGGAATAGAGAGATTTGGTGATAAATAAGTTGAAGAAAGAGGAAAAATGCTGAAATTGAGGAAGCAAGGAAACCTATTTGGTTGGCAGCAGGATTTTATTAGTTGAGGTGAGGATTTTGATTTCTAAATTGAGTTTTCAATCTTTGTTATCAGATTTAAGGGCTTAGTAAATTAAATTTTATGGTTTAAATGGAGTTTGAAGATAAATTGAATTGCTTATGATGATGAAATTATTTAAATAGTTTAGCTGTGTTTTGAAATGATATTAGTTGAATTTGAAATCAATTATGAGAATAGAAATAGAGTTTAAATGATTGAAATCCCAGAGTTATGTAGAAGTTTAGTTAAACCTAAACAAAGGCAACCAAGATAAAGTGGAAGTGAATAGTTGAAGGGTCAAAGAAAAGGTATTAAAGCAAAATAAGTGCCATTCTAATTTTGAATTACATGGTATGGGTTTTATAATCAGTGTTTATTGATAATATAGAAAAAGAAAAGAGCTGGAAAGGTGCTTTGAATAAATCAAGTAGCTAGTAGTCAGTTGAGGTGAGTGAGTTTTCTTATCTAGCTTTGGTATTTTCTTTCTTATATATGGTTCTATCCATTTTCATAAGTATGAAACAGAAATATGTACAAATATTTTGTTACTTAGCTATTTTCTTATTTGGAATTTATTTAAGTCAGCCTATTAGTATTTGAAAGTTTATTTAGTATCAGCTTTTGAAAAAAATGCATAGCCAGCATGTCATGTAGCATATAGCAGCCGACACCTCCTTGCGATATAAGATATCAGAATGCCCAATGTATCAGCAGTGCATCAGTAGTGTATTGGTAGTGTATTTGAATGGCCAGTGTATCAGTAGTGCATCAGTAGTGTATTGGTAGTGTATTTGAATGCCCAGTGAGGCTTTATTTCAGCAGTATACATACTCAGTATCATTAACATTCATCCTATGTGTTGACTACTCATGATAGGGGTGTACTGGGAGTAGTTGGCCACAGCCTTCAACATTATTTGAAAAAGAATTGGTTTGTCATAGTTCAGTGGATTTCTTTTCATTCAACAAATTCTATCTGCTCAGTAAATTGGTTTTAGCTCAGTAAAGCTTTCTTCTAGCGAAACGATGCATTTATAGACTTGTTCTTACTCATATTTGAAAGTATTTCAGTATTTTAAGCCATATATTATGATAATAAATATTACAGCTATATCTTCCTATTTTTTATTGTTAGATTGTATATCCACTCACTGAGACTTTCCAAGTCTCATCCCTCACTCTTTCTAATTATAGTTTTGGAGTAGCTAAGCTCAGAGGATTGTATCAGCATGTGTATTAGCAGCCATCTTAGAAAAAGAAGTTGATTATGTGAATCAGGGAAAGAGAGTTGATAGTATTTTGAATTGTATTAGATAGTTATATTCATGAACTAGAAATTGTTATGTTTCTCTTTTTCGAATGTATGTAAAAAGTGAAGTTTTATTTATGAAATACTGAGTTTGAATTTGTGAAATGATGAATTAAATTGGAGTGTTTCTTTTAGTATGTTAGAAAGCTTAAATGAAATGTTTATGATTGATTAAGGAATTGGTTAAGGTAATTATTTGAAAAGCAGGTCTAAGTAATATTGCAACTCAGTTTAGTTTAGAAATCTCCTTAGCTCTTGTTTAAGGATAAAGTACAACTCTTTACTCTTAGATAAGGGTGGGGTGTGGCACCATCACCCGGATTTAGGGGTGGGATGTTATAGAATAACACTATAGAACCTCTTGCCCATTTACAAATGCAGGGTTCCTCTTCATTCATAATGAAGATATACGTTCAAAATGCATGTTTCCAACTCTGAGAGGATAGTCAAATGGGTTTTATAGGTCTGCATCTTTCCATTTGCGCTACTCTAATCCTTTTGAAAATCCATTCATACCTAATAGATTTTATCCCTTTAGGTGAATCAACTAGTGTCCACACACTATTGATTTTCATAAATTTTAATTCAGATTTATGGCTCCAACCCATTTCTTAGAGTCAGACCTCTGCATGGCATTTATATTGGTGATCGGATCCTCGTTGTTCTCATCAAGCTCAATAGAATCACCATCTTGGATCTTAAAACCAAAGTATCTGTCCAGCTGACACAATTCTCTATTGGATCTTCTTAAAAATGCCTCTTTAATGGACTTTGGGTTTGATCTAATCAAATTATGTTCTATAGGTTTACTAGATTATATCGGTTCTTTCTATCGGTTGAACTTTCTCAAGTTCAACTTGACAAGCATCAGGTCCTTCTCTAAGAAACTTTTTTTTTGAAAAGAATGCTTTACTGCTGATGAACATCTTATGTTCTTCAGCATTGTATATGTAATAATTCCTAATTTTCTTGGGGTATCCTATAAATAAATACCTATCGGATTGGTTCCAAGTTTATCTATGTGCAAAGGTTTGATGTAGGCCAGACAATCCCAAACCTAAAGGTAAGAGAGTCTAGGTCTACATCTGGTCCATATCCTATATAGAATCTTTGCGACAAATAAACTCGATGTAAATTTTTAGAATAAAAGAAGTAGTCTCAAGAGCTTAACCTAAGATAGATAGACTAGTAAACCCCTATCATTGATCGAGCCATGTCTAACAAAGTTTGATTTTTCCTTTTGAATACACCAATATCCTACAGTATTTTAGGATGAGTCCAATATGAGAGAATCCCATTCTCTTCTAGATATGTCACAAACTCACTGGATAAGCATTCATCTCGATCTGATCAAAGAGTTTTAATATCTTTTCTAGTTTGTTTTTCTATTTCATTATGAATTGTTTGAATATTTCAAATGATTCAGGATAGACGCACATATACCTAGATAGGTCGTCTATAAACATAATAAAATTTTGATATCCTTCTCTAGTACTTGAGTTCATAGGTCCACATACATCATTGTATATGAGACTTAGAACTTTACCGGCACTTTCATCTTTTTCAGTAAAAGAAGACTTTGTCATGTTTCCAAGAAGACAAGACTCATAGGTTGGCAATGATTCACAACCATTGATGTTGAGGTTTCCCTCTAACCTAACCTATTTATCCTATTCTTATTAATATGACTAAGCCTACAATGCCAAAAATAGGTATCCATGACATTATCTAACTTGGATGTTTATTAAATATGTACGTTATACTTAATAGGCTATGATAAATTGTATATGCCAATTTTGTTGTTCATATATTATTATAACATCATTCATAATAATATCATAATAATCTTTCTTTATTGATAAATGATGACCATTTTTGACCATAAGGCCAATAAAGATCATATTCATCATAAACAATGGACAACAATGACAATCATTAAAAATGATAATTTTTGAAAACAAGCTCGATAATTCATAAAGCTAGGATCCTTGATGAGCAACTCTTTGCTCTATTCTCTTGTTCAGCCTATCGGGATCAAGGAAAGCAAGATATTTAGAACAATACTTGTTTCTATGACCGTACTTCTTATAGTAGAAGTACTTTACCTGATTTGGATTAATCTTGGATATTTTATTTTGATTGAACTTACAAACACCAGCATGAACCCCTTCGTGCTACCGAAGCAAATTCAACTTTCGATGCTAATTATCAAAGTTGGATCCTATAAGTACATCATTATCTGACAGTGATCGGAGCAATTAGAGTTTTGCCTTAATCTGAATAAAAAAGAAAATAATGACCTATTGTATATTAATTATTTTAAGTCTAGAGACTTGGACTTTAGTCTAAAGGTTCTTCTACTATTTTGTACGAATTGATAGCCTTTATCTTCAATTCGAAAAATTACTTTAATTTTCTAGCAGGTACTAAAATCCACATAGGCTACACACAAGCTCGATTTTGACCGATCAACCCATGTGCATCTATGGATAGGTTCTTTAATCAATTATTTATCTAAATAAATTTTAGTAATTAAATTTTGATCCAGAAATCTAATCAGTAGACTTTGGCCTCAACTGTAAGGATCCAGTTAGGTCCAACCATTAACATGACCATACTTGGTGCATTTAATCAATGAATGACTAAGCCTAGCTTTGGTTGGTCAACCTAACCATCATTAGAGAGATACATCCAAGTCATCATATGATGAATGATAATTTCAATATCTCGATGAACATCAGGTGTAAGGCACCTTCAATGTTCATCTAGGCTATTAGACCCATTATCAAACACCTTAATGGGATGCTATGACTCAGTTATCTCATAACTTTATCATTTTAAGGACCTAATAATTTTAGAAGATTTAAAATTTATTTATGACTTAAGGATAGAGAAGACATGGACCAAATTACTCTCACTGACTTCTCAAGTCATTGATGAGGACTAGGATTAATTTTGGTCCATGGGCATCTAGATCAGTCTCATTAAATTAAAATCAGTCTCACTGATTTTCTATGTGACATGGGTTAGCATGAATCAAAAGGCAATCTAATTAAAAACTGACTACCCATATTGGCCAGATAAGTAAGATCGGTAGGAGGGTCTGCCAAGGCTTGCCTTAGACACCATCAAAAATAGTCAGGTAAGTAGATTGCCAATTAAAAACCACCACTCTGAAAATATTAGACTTATCTTAGATATCAATTGGTTTATTAGTTTTGATTTGATCTACCTAAAGACTTGGGCTCGACCACTGAGCCACGGTCAAGTCCAATTATTGTTTGTATGGACTTTGATCAACTACAACTATTGAATTGGTCTATAGAAAAAAATGATCTAATCCTAATTAACTATTAATTAGGTTTGATCAATTTCATAACTTAGTTTATATTTAATCTAACCCTAGATCTAACCCAATTAATGATCTGATTAAAACTAACCCATTATCCTTTAACCTATATTTTGTGAAAATGTCTTAAGATCTTCAAATCACAAATCTAGATCCTAAACATTCACTTAATCCTCAATTAAGTTTAATGCTTATGGGTTGGGGTTTGGAAACTCAGAACCAGTTTTTAATTTCATCATTTGAAATATTTTTAAATTTTGTAAATAATTTATATTGAATCATATTCAATTCATAGTTTTAGATCTAATTTATTTCAATATTTAAATCATGTCGTAGGATTTCGAATCAAGGATTTTACAAAAAGTAAGTTCATAATTTAAATTCCACATAGCATATATACATATAAATTTAGATTCAAAAACAAAACTACATATCAACATATGCATCAAGAGGATCTAGATCTAGAGCATGAAATACATATTATTCAGACCTTATCTAAATAATCAAAAATCAGATCATATTAGATTTAAAATCTAAAAATAAATCATAAATTACTTTAGATCTTATCTAACATATTCATGATTTAGGTTTCTTAAATCAGCACATACTAAGATAACCTCTCCACTATAAGAGATAAACCTTACAGTAGGACAATCTTATAATCAGTATGTGCGATCTAATATTATTTAGATCTAATCTAAATAATCTAAAATAGATCTAAAATCTATTTATTTTAGATTTAAAATTAAAAAATTAAATCATAAAATTATTTAGATCATATTTAACTTATTCATGATTCAAAAATTTAGATCAATACATACTAGCACAACGTTTCCATTGTAAGGGGTTAACCTTACAATAGAACAACCTTAAGATCAGTATGTATGATTTTTAATTTTTATTTTTAGATTTATTTTAAAGCATGTATGATCATGTCATAAAAAAACTTAGGGCTCTAATACCACTGTTGAAAAACCATGCAAGGTTTCATATATTTCGAAACTCTTTCAAAATCAGACACAATCGAAGACATAGATTAAACTATTTAACCTAATTATGCATGTGATCTAATCATTAAACCCTATATCTAGGATCTATGATATATCATGATGTGATAAATCTTAAAAATAAAATAAAGATTGGTATTGATCAAATCAATATCCTAGATCTAAAATAGTTCTAGAAATCTTAGGTTGCATCTAGGTCAGAAAAGAGATCAGATCTCTTACCTTCGCATGAGTCGAGTACACCATAATTGATTCCATTGTTGTTCTTATTGCTTGTAGCCACCCAGTATGTCTGGCTTTTATAGATAGTTCACACGAGGCTGTTATGTAGATTAGAGGTTCGTCGAACGAAGATCCACTCAAAGTACTAACTTCTCGTGGATCCCTCCTGATGGTCAATCTATAAAAATATCTTTGGATCTCTTAGAAACTCCAAGAGAGGAAGATCAGATGGAGGATTGAGAGAGAAGACCAACCCATGGATCTCCTAAAAATATGAAAAGAAAAAAATTTAGAAAAATCAATAAAAGAAGACCCATCTTCTCTTTCAGGAAATCAACTATTGAAATCCTGAAATTGATTTCCACGCCATGACAAGAGGAGGCCTTCTCCACAGTAATTTTTCATGCTCCATGGTTCTCTTTTTGGGAAATGTATCCTAAAGTCAATCATCGCCTGTTGATGGTTGAGCTATCTTATAATTATAATTAATTTATTAATAAATAAAATAAATATTTTAGCATTTTTATCATAAGGTATATATCTTCTAATGAACTCCATTATTGTGATGAAGTCCTTAGGACTATTTAGTTTTGATAAAGAGGTGAATTATCGATTAGTCGTTAAGACTTTCAAGATCAAATGATAAGCTATTAATTAGGACAATAATATTTATCGAGCAGAGGTCGTTGTATGCAGGTTGGTTATCCCCTTCACCAAGAAGGGTGGAGATACTGGTATGGCATACAAATAAGATATAAGGGTACATCATCACTGAATGTGACCAACTCTAGAGCATTCTACTGTCGAAAATTACTTTGATAGAATATAGATATAAGTATCCCTTAGATCTAAGATCACCATAGTGGCTTGCAAGCAACTCACTGTGCTTTGATACCGGACTAACTAAATTTCTAATTCAGTGACAGAAGATTTTTGGGCATAATCAAGTACTTGTGAAGTGAGTGATCAAGATGGGATTGACCACTCTAAGAGTTGGATAAAAATGCATCATTATATTTCAATATAGCAAAAATCTTGTCCAAGATAATCCATGAGATGGGGTTGATATTTTGAAATACAATGTGGATGACCTAATCGGGGTTGACAGTTAAAATCTAAGGTATTCTATGAGCACTTTGGTCAGGAGGATGAATTATATGAAAACTATATCCACATGGGTTCTAAGGATGTTGTTCTACACATTCGATCTATCCGACCATCGGATACCATTGCTAGATGGTCACTTTAATTGGTATAAAAATTTATTCCTATACTACCAGTATTGAAACAATCGATACTGATTTGATGCCAATTATTATGCCTATAGCTTCTCGAAACCACAGTCGTAGATCTAATCTCTTGCACGAATCTGGGTGTTAATCGAGAAATATGAAGAAGAACAAAAGTTGATGGTGGCATCTAGGGCTTGGAGTTGGAACTAGAGAGAAAAGAGAGAAGAGAGTTAGGGAGAAAAGTTGTATATTGATTCCACTCTATTGTAAAGATTACAATACCTAAATTTATATATCCTAGGGTTTCTGCTATATCACATGAATTATAAATCCAAACTCTAGCTAAAAAACTCTCCTAAGCTAATCTAATGCATGAAAGCACTCACCGAGCCCATGTACACCCATGTCTCCCATGCTCTCATCCCCTGGATCTAAACTCGATCCATACAAGAGTTATTGGACCAGGACTTTAGACTCAAATAGAAAATCCTTTTCAATTTTGTTCACCACCATCGAGCCAACTCTATTAGGAGCCAAGCTAGCTTAACTGCATCTCGTCCGAATCCTATCTTCTATCTACTTGAGACAGCTGGCTCGACTACACCTTGAGTTGGCTCGGTCTTAGCTCAAGCTAGCTCGACTGCATATTCGAGCCAGCCCACCTGTGTGTCAATCTTTTGTCATGGCTGATTCTTCTCCTAGCTTTGGTCCTTTATCCCACCTTATGTCCCAGGTTTTTGGAGCACCCACCAAGCCCCCTCAAGGTCCTCACACCTGAACCTCGAGCCCGTGCAGGGCTATATGCTGCCTTCTTCCTAGGACAACACTTGTCCTAGCTCTAGAGCCATACCTATCCTGGTCTCCTGAGAGCCAACACCCTGGCTCCTCCTATAGCCTCCCAAGGCTTGGGAGCACCACACCAAATCTTACAATCTCCATCTTGGTGTGCCCTAACCTTGGCCACCTGGCAATGTTTTCATGCCCGATCCCATTGTTGATGCACGCCCTGATAGCTACTTGTGCGTACCTTGCCACTGCCATCTTGGTTCAACTACTAAGCTTCCTTTGAGGCTTTTAGGATAACTGCCTACACCACTATAGACCTTGGCTTGCACCTATGCACCACCCTTAGAGTTGTAGGCATCCTTCTGTTTGGTAGCCGCATTATTTGTCCTGGACTTTTATGAAGAATTTACAGCAATCCAATGTTGGCACCCACTGCATACCCTGACACGATCTCCTCAAAACTTTGCTTGTCCTTCCGCACATACTGCTCCACCTAGAACTATGCATCTCTAGCATTGATGCTAGTATATTGGTTCTCTTGCACTCCTCTATTCTGAACTCGTGTTAAAACTTTCTCTACTTGTGAAGCTACCTTTGTTCGGTGCTCCACCTGAAACTAAAGTCCTCCTGATGCTGTAGAAGCTAACTCTATAACCAAGTCCCTCAAGGCCAACCACTCAACGCTGCACTGCTAAGCCTGCTGCTGCACCTAGAACATAGTCGCTGCTCCCTCGAATCCTCCGCACACCGTGGATCCCTTTGAAACTATCTCACATACACTGCAACCCACAGGCTCCTCCGAAACCACCAAGAGCTCATCGACTCTTCACTTTTAGTGACTAAAATGATGGAATCTAACTTTTCTCCTTCCTTGCACTTCTTTCAAAGCAAATATTCTCACTTAAAGTGTCCTACTTCACCATACTTGAAGCACTTCTTGGATCCCTTGCTGCCCTTTTGACCCTTCTTCTTTTCTTGCCTAGGCCTCTCTGACACCAAAAGATCCTCCTGAACGATGTTCCTCTTTGTCATCTATTTCAACTGCTCATTGGACCTTAACACTGATACGATCTTCTCATACACCAGCATCTCCTTACCATACAGCAGTGTAATTATTAACAAATCAAAGCTCCCAGGTAGTGAACATAGTAGCAATAAACACTTGTCCTTCTCTTCAAGCTCCACCCCAATGTTGAGCAAATCCATGCTCATCCAATTGAAATGCTGAATATGTCCCACAACATCCTCGCCCTCCTGCATCCGAAGGCTATATAGTTGCTTTTTCAGCACCAACTTGCACATGTTCTTTCTTATGTACAACTGATATAACCTCGACCATAAATCCTTAGATGTCTTTTCCTCCAACATACCATATAGCACCTCATCTGTGAGACAAGCTGTAATCATGGCACATATCCTTTTCTCAAAGGACTTCCACTCTTTGCCTGTCATCTCCTCTGACCTATCCTCTAAGATCAAATCTAGCCTCATCTGAATCAGCAGATCCTCCATCCTAATCTTCTATATCTTGAAACTATCCTTTTCATCAAACTTCTCAAATCCTACCTCCAACCTGCTATTCTTTATAACCAAACCAAATAAAAAAATAGACAATAGGTATATCTGAAAATTACCTTAACTAGGAATGGTGGACAGCAATCCTTAGATCAGTTTCTTCCTCATGAAGCTTGAAGAAAATCTTAGATTTGAACCTCACTACTGATCTCTGCTGAAACTTGATCTTCTTCCCTCTTCACGCTCAACCAGGCTTTGATACCAAGTATTGAAACAATCAGTACTAATTTGATACCAATTGTTATGCCTATGGCTACTCGAAACCACGGACATAGATCCGATCTCTTGTATGAATCTGAATGTTAATCCAAAAATATGAAGAAAAAGCAAAAGTTGATGGTGGCACCTAGGGCTTGGCATTGGAACTAGAGAGAAAAGGGAGAAGAGAGTTAGGAAGAAAAGCTGTATATTGATTCCACTCTATTTTAAAGATTACAATATCTGAATTTATATGTCCTAAGATTTTTGCTATACCACATGAATCCTAATAAATCTAAATTTTAGTTGAAAAACTCTCCTAGGCTAATCCAATACATGAAAACACTCACCGAGCCTATGTACATCCATGTCTCCCATGCTCTCATCCTCTGCACTAAACCTGATCCATATACGAGTTATCCATCTTAAGACCTTATTGGATCGGGCCTTAAGACTCAAACAGAAAATCCCATTCAGTTCTATTCACCATCATCGAGCCAACTCTATTAGGAGCTGAGCTAGCTTGATTGTATCTCATCTGAATCCTATCTTCTATCTGCCTGAGATAGCCAACTCGACTGCATCCCAAGTTGGCTTGTTCTTATTCTGAGTCAGCTCGATTGCATATTCGAGCCAGTCCGCTTGTGTGTCAGCTCCTTATCTTGACTGATTCTTTTTCTGGTTTTGGTTCTTTACCCCACCTTATGTCCTAGATTTTAGAGCACCTACCAAGCCCCCTCAAGCTTCTTACACCAAAATCTCGAGCCCGTGCGGGGTTACACGCCACCTTCTTCCTAGGATATCTGTCCTAGCCCTAAGACCACACCTATCCTAGTCTCTCTGGAGCCAACACCCTGGCTCCTCCTATGGGCCCCCAAAGCTTGAGAGCACTATACCAAATCCTATAACCGACTTAGGTTTGGACCTATGGGATTACACACATAAGAGTTCTCGATCTAATCGGATGGCTGATCGATGATTAAGAATCGTTCGTAGGTCAAATAATCAATATGATTGATGTTTGACTTAGTACAAGTATTATAGGAGAATCGATTAGCAATTTAATTGCTAATTGACTTAATTTAATTAAGTCAAAAAATTAAAATTAAGTCTAATTAAATATAATTTAATTTGATTTTATTTGGACTTGATTGGATCAAGTCTAATTGATTTATTAGATGAGCCAATTGCAAGGAGGAATGAATCCTAATTCAATTAGGACTTGTATCAACCCAATTTTTAATTTGATTAAAAAATTAAATTAAAATTAAATCTAATCTAATTTAATTTAATTAAGTTATTAGTTGGACTAAGACCTAATCTAATTGGATTAATTAAATCTTGATTTAATTTGGTTCAAAAATCAAGTTGGACCAAGTCAAACTAGGAGTCCTAGTGAGACTAGGACTCCTATTTCCTTGCACAATCCTAATTTCCAACGCCCATGCATTTTTTTCTTTGGATTTTTTCACGAAAATATTCTCTCCAGGCCTTCCAAGTGCACCCCAAGTCCCTCCCTTCTTTCTTACATGGAAAATTTAAGGTGGACTAAGTCAAAGAAGGAGTTTGAGTTGATTTAAATTCTATGAGATAGAATTTTAAGCAACTAAAACTCTTCCCTCTTTATGCCACCCACACCCCTGATATTTTGGTGATTTTTTCATGGCCTTTAAGAGAGATTTTATGCAACAAAACCTGGTAGTCCATGAAGAAAAAATAGGTGGGGGCGCCCAAGAGTTGGGCACCCCAAGTCTTGCCTAGTTTTGATATCTCTTGACTAGGTATTTGACATAGTCAAGGATTCCTCCATATCTCCATCCATAAAATGTTTTTTGACCTAATTTTTTCATGGATTTTAGAGACTTGAGAGGGCTATTGAGGTGTGAGAAAACCTAAGGGCAAATACCTTAGGCATTGGAATTTTGTGGAGAGAAAAACCTAAGTGTTGGTGAGAAAACAAAGAAGAAGAAGAGGGTCTTCTTCTAGGGTTTGTTTTCTACATATATTCTTCCATCCCTTTTGTGATTTTGAGAGGTGTCTCAGCATCATGAATCATCTTCCTCAACTTCTGAATGTTGGAGAGTTCAAGCTTGAAGGAAGAAAGATCTAGATCGATCGTTGAAGAAGGATGAGCATAGTATCAGCATACTGCGCTGATTTGTAGGCATAGAACTTCAGATCTATGATCGAGGGCTCGTGTGGACAACTCATAGAGGCCAGACACATGTGCGGCTTGGAGCAACCATCTTAGGCCTGAATGAGTTAAAAGACTCGAGATTCAAAGGTAAAGGTGATCTGATCTTCCTATTACATATCTAGTTTAGATCTAGTGTAGATCTATGTTGATGTAATCAATAATTTTCTCTATTGATATATTTTATTTTCTAATTCAATATCAAGATTAGATCACGTAATAGGATCCTAAATCTAGAACTTTTCATATTTTATTATGAATTAATATGATTAATTCATATCTTCCACTACATAGATCTAAAAAAGTTTCAAAAATCTAATCCTAAAATCCTACATGGATTCCTACAATTAGTATCAGATCCGAAGTTATTTTATTACATGATTTATACAAGATTACATTATATTTTTAGATTAGATCTAATTTATAATATGATGATTAAATTTAAAAATAAAATTTTAGATTGCACGTACTGTAAGATTGTCCTGCTGTAAGGTTTATCTCTTACTATGGAGAAATTATCCTAGTGCGTGCGGATCTAAAATTCTGATCATAAAATTTTAGATTAAATCTAAAAATATTTATAATCTAATTAAAAGAGTTTTAATCTAATTTTTATCATCATAAATATATTACATCTCATCTAAAATGATTTATGATTATTAAAATTAAAATAGTTTCAATTTCATAAGCATGTTTAAATTAGATCTAAAATACTTTTCATGTTTGTTATATGTGCAAATTGATTATGAATCAAACATGCAACTGGTTGGTAGAACCATGTTATAAAATCCTTTTATAAATATAAAAATTATTTTTAAAATGTTGAATCCCAACCCTCAGTCCAAAACTTAATTAAGAATTAGGGATTGATTGATTAGAATCTAGGATTGTGAATTGAAGATTCTAAGACACAAATCATAACTCTTTGGGTTTATGGGTTAGTGGAAATTAGGTTCATTAATTTGGTTAGACCTAAGGTTAGATTAAAGAATGAACTTAATTAGAGAATTGACCGAATCTAATCAATAGTTATCTTATTATATTAGGTCAAGAATTCTCTAGATGAATTATAATAGTTGTAGAAAGTCAAGTTCATATCTTTAACGAGAATCAAGATGGACTTGATTTCTAGCTATGCAGTCGAACCCAAAATTACTAGGTTGGTCAAATTAAAACTAATGAACCGGATGGTGTCTAAGGTAAGTTTGGCAATCTAACCAGTAATTTTTAATTGGGAGCTACTCGCACTGATTCGATCTTTGACGAATTAATGGCATATCCCTTCCACTAATCTTATTAACTTGGCCATCCTCGTGAATTAGATTTTAATTAGATCACTAAGTGATTTTGGCTCACCCATGTCAATTAGGTAAATTAGTCATGTGACTGATTTAGGTGCTTCTAATGCCGGTTTGAATTAGGTCCTTTTTTATCTGACTTGGTGAAGTTAGTGGAAGGATCAAAATTAGCTAGCTCATTCTCTCTATTTTTAAATCAAATTAATTAAATTTTTCAAAATTATTATGTTTCTAAAAATAAAATGTTATGGTGATAACTAGATCATAGCCTCTTATTAAGTGGATGATAATGGATCCATTAGTTTGATAATCATTGGAGGCCCAAAGACCTAGTGCTTATCGGCTAATGAAATTATTATTCATAATATAATTTCTTGGCTACATCTATCTAAATGGTGGTAAGGTTGACCAACCATAGTTATACTTAATCATTCATTAGTTAGATGGATCAAGTATGGTTTTGTTAATGGTTGGACCTAATCGGGACTTTCAATGAAGACCCTAGCCTATTGAAAAAAAGCCTAGGATAAAATTAAATTACTAAAAATTATTTAGAAAAATAATTGATTATGAACCTATCCTTAGATGTACATGGGTTGATCAACCATAGTTGGACTTGTGTGCAGTCTATGTAGACTCTAGTACCTACTAAGAAATTAGGATAATTCCTCGAATTGAAGATAGAGGCTATCATTTGAATAAAATAGTGAAAGAACCTTTTGATTAAAGTCTAAATCTTAAGGATTAATAAATCATTTACAAATTAGACTTTTGGTTCTCCTTTATGCAGTTAAACCCAAACCATAGTTGCTCCATTCACTGTTAGACAGTGATAAACTTATGGGACCCAACTTTGATAATAAGTATCGAATGTTCAATGTTGTTCAGTAGCATGAAGTGGTTCGTTCTAGGGCCTCTATGCCTAGATTAAATAAAAGGTCCAAAATTAACCTAGATCAGACAAAGTGCTTCTACTGTAAGGAGTAGGGACATTGGAAGAGGAACTATCCTCAGTATCTTGATTCTCATGACCCCAACAGGCTGAATAAGAGAAAAAAACAAAAAGTTGCTAATCAAGGATGTTATATGATAACACCTTATAATTTTTCTATTTATGATCTATTACCTGGGTATTAGATATCGAAAGTCTAGTCCATATTTGCAATACATTGCAAGAATTTTAAATTAATAAAAAATTTAAAAATAATGAGCAATTTTTGAATGTTGGAGATGGAAGGTTTGTACCAGTTCTAGCTATGGAAATAGTTTAACTTATTTTCAATGCTAATATTATTTCTTTAAATAAATATCATTATTGTTCTTCTTGTTTTATGAATATAATCTCTGTTCGTCTTTTAGCCAAAGATGATTATCATTTATCAATAAAGAAAGATTATTGCGATATCATTATGAATGATATTATGATAATGCAAAGATAATAAAGAAATGGTATTTATATTTTATCACAGCTTGTGAGTATAGTGTACACTTCTAAAAAATATCCTAGATTAGATAATGTCTTTGATATCTACATATAGCACTGTAGGCTAGGTCACATTAACAAGAACATGATAAATAGGTTGACTCAAGAGAAAATCCTCAAAGTCAGTGATTGTGAATCACTTCTAACTTGTGAGTCCTGTCATTTTAAAAAAATGACCAAGTCATCTTTTATTGGAAAAGATAAAAGAGCCACTGAGCTCTTAGGTCTAGTACATACTGATGTATATGGACCTATGAGTACAAGTGCTACAGATGGATATTTCTACTTCATCACTTTCATAAATGATCTATCTAGGTACGGATATGTCTATTTGATGAAACATAAGTCAGATTTATTTGAAATGTTCAAACGATTCCAAAGTGAAGTAGAAAAACAAACTAGGAAGAGTATTAAAACTCTTCGATCGGATTGAGGAGGTGAATGTCTATCCAGTGAGTTCTTGACATATCTAGGAGAGAATGGGATTCTTTCATAATGAACACCTCCAGGGACATTACAACATTATGGTGTATCGAAAAGGAGGAATCAAACTTTGTTAGACATGGTTCGATCCATGATGGATTTCACTAGTCTGCCTATTTCATTTTGGGATTATACTCTTGAGATTGCATGTTATATATGGAATAATGTATCGAGTAAATCTATCGCAAAGACTCCATATGAGATATGGATTAGGCATAGGCCTACACTCTCTCACCTATGGATTTGGGATTGTTCGGTCTATATCAAACATTTACATACAGATAAACTTGGACCTCGGTCTAATAAGTATCTATTTATAGGATATCCCAAGAAAATTAAGGATTACTATTTCTACCATGCTGAAGAACAAAAAGTGTTTGTCAGCCTTAAGGCAATCTTTTTAGAAAAGAAGTTCCTTAGTGAAGGAACTATTATCTTTTTAGGTTGAACTTGAGGAAGTTCAACAGGTAGAAAAACTAACACCAGTAGCTGAATTAGAAACGAATTTGATCTAATCAAATTCGAAGCCTAGTGTGCCTACACCATTAAGGCAATTTGGTAGAGTACTATATCAATCGAACAAAAACTATAGTTTTTTGGTTCGGACGATGATCCCATCGAACTTGATAAAAACGATAAGGATCCGATCACCTATATAGATGCGATGTAGAGACCTAATTCTGAGAGATGGCTTAAGACCATGAAATCAAAAATGGAGTCCATGAAGGTCAACGATGTGTGGATTGGATATTGGTTGACCCACCCAAAGGAGTTAAATCCATTTAGTGTAAATGGGTCTTCAAAAGAAAGAGAAGCATAGACGGAAAGGTAGAGACCTATAAAGCTCATCTGGTTGCCGAGTATTGTCAATGTTATGCTATTAACTATGATGAGATGTTCTCTCCTATGGCAGTGCTCAAATTCATTCGGATAATGCTTGCGATAGCTGTCCATCTGGATTATAAGATCTAGCAAATGGATGTGAAGACAGCTTTTCTGAATAGAGAGCTGACTGAAGAGGTATATATGATACAACTTGAGAGATTCACATCCATAGATGAGTCCAAGATGTGCAAGCTTCAGAGATCCATTTATGGATTGAAGCAAGCATCTTGGAGTTGGAATATGTATTTTGATAAAATGATCAAAATGTATGGCTTCGTTAAGAACGAAAAAGAGCCCTGTATTTACAAGTGGGTAAATAGTTCGGTAGTGGTATTTCTTATTTTGTGCATGGATGACATTCTCTTAATCGAGAATGACATCCCCGCATTATAAAGAATAAAAGTTTGGTCGTCATCTTAGTTCTCCATGAAGAACTTGGGTGAAGCATCCTACATTCTAGGGATGAAGATCTATAGGGATAGATCTAAGAAGATGCTTGGGTTATCACAGTCCACGTACATAGAAACTATGCTGAAGAGGCTCAGCATGGAGAATTCCAAAAAGAACTATCTTATGATAGGCCATGGAATTTCTCTCTCTAAGAAGGATTGTTCGATAACTTTGAAGAGAGAGAGTATATGAGTAGAGTCCTATATGCTTCGGTAGTGAGATCTAACATGTACGCCATGATATGTACAAAACCAGATGTGGCGTACTCACTAAGAGTAGTGAGTAGATACCAATCTAATCTAGGAGAGAACTATTTGAAAGTGGTGAAAACTATCCTTAAGTATTTGAGAAACACTAAGGACCAATGATTTATTTATGTTGAGTCGGATTTAAAACTTATGGGATTTACTGACTCTAGCTTTCAATCTAATCATGACGACGGTAGAAGCATGTTGGGTTATGTCTTTATCCTAAATGGTGGAGCCATCTGCTGAAAGAGTTCCAAGCAGCTCATTGTGGAGGACTCTATTTGTGAAGTAGAGTACATTGCAGCATCAAATGCTATAAAGGAAGCTATGTAGCTGAGAAAGTTCATCACTGAGCTCGAAGTAAAATCCTTCCTTGATGGTTCGGACAGCACTGGAGCCATTGCTCAAGTGAAGGAACTAAAGGCACACTAGCAGACAAAGCACATACTATGTCGCTACCACTTGGTCTGGGAGATCATGGGTAGAGGTGACGTAGACCTTCAGAAGACCAACAGAAAGGAGAACCTAGCCGATCTCTTCACTAAAGTCCCAGGGATAAAGGAGTTTGACGAACAAATGTCGAAGATGGATATTAGATACTATGCCGAGTGGCTTTAGGATAAGTAGGAGTTGTTGAGAAATGTGTCTCCAAGCCAATCATCAGCCCATTGATGATTGAGCTACCTTATAATTATAATTAATTTATTAATAAATAAAATAAATATTTTAGCATTTTCATCATAAGGTATACATCTTCTAATGAACTCCATTCTTGTGATGAAGTCTTTAGGATTATTTAGTTTTGATAAAGAGAGGATTCATCGATTAGTCCTTAAAACTGTTCATGACCAAATGATACACCATTAATTAGGATGATAGTGTTTATTGAGCATAGGTCATTATATGCCATATAGATTAGTTGTCCTCTTAACCAAGGAGTGTGGAGACATTGGTATGGCATACAAGTGAGATAAAAGGATACATCATTACTGAATGTAACCAACTCCAGAATGTTCTACTATCGAAAATTGCTCTTATGGGATATAGGTATAAGTGTCTCTTAGACCTGAGATCACTATAGTGGCTTGCAAGCAACTCACTATGCAAGTACTTATGAAGTTGGTGAGTGATCAAGATGGGATTGACCACTCTAAGAGTTGGAGAATGCATCATTGTATTTCAATATAGCAAAAATCTTGGCAAGGATGATCCATGAGATGGATTTGATATTTTGAAATATAATATGGATGGCCTAATCAGGGTTGATAGTTAAACTCTAAGGTATCCTATGAGAATTTTGGTCAAGAAGATGAATTATACAAAAACTATATCCGTATGGATTCTAAGAATGTTATTCTACACATTCGACCTATCCGATTGTCGGGTACCATTGCTAGAAGGTTACTTTGATTGGTATAAAAATTTATTTTTGTGCTACTCACTTAGGTTTGAACCTATGGGGTCACACACATAAGAGTTCTTGATCTGATCGGATGGTTGATTGATGATTAAGAATTGTTTATAGGTCAAACAATCAATACGATTAATGTTTGACCAAGTGCAAGTATTGTAGGAGGATCAATTAGCAATTTGATTGCTAATTTACTTAATTTGATTAAGCTAGAAAACTAAAATTAAGTCTAATTAAATATAATTTAATTAGATTTAGTTTGGGCTTGATTGGATCAAGTTCAATTATTTTTTTGGTTGAGCCAATTCCAAGGAGGAACAGTCCTAGTTCAATTAGGACTTGTATCAATCTAAATTTTTAATTTGTTTAAAAAATTAAATAAAAATTTAATTTAATTTAATATAATTTAATTAAATTATTAGTTGGACTAAGATCTAATCTAATTAATTTAATTAAATCTTAATTTAATTTGGTTTAAGGATCAAGTTGGACCAAGTCAAATTAGGAGTCGTAGTGAGACTAGGACTCCTATTTCCTTGCGCCATCCTAATTCCCAATGCCCATGGATTTTTTTTTTTCTTTGGATTTTTTCATGAAAATATTCTCTCCAGGCCTTCCACACATGCCCCAAGTCCCTCCCTTCTTTTTTACATGGAAAACCTAAGATGGACCATGTCAAAGAAGGAGTTTGAGTTGATTTAAATTCTATGAGATAGAATTTTAAGCAACTAAAACTCCTCCCTCTTTATGCCGCCCACACCCTTGATTTTTTGGTAATTTTTTTATGGATTTTAAGAGAAATTTTGTGTGACAAAACTTGGTGGTCCATGAAGCAAAAAAAGGTGGGGGCACCCAAGAGTTGGGCCCCCCAAGTCTTGCCTAGTTTGGATATCTCTTGACTAGGTATTTGACCTAGTCAAGGATTCCTCCATATCTCCATCTATAAAATATTTTTTAATCTAATTTTTTCATGAATTTTAGAGACTTGAGAGGGCTATTGAGGTGTGGAAAAACATGGGGGCAAATACCTTGGGCGTTGGAATTTTGTGGAGAGAAAAACCTAAGTGTTGGCGAGAGAACAAAGAAGAAGAAGAGGGTCTTCTTCTAGGGTTTATTTTCTACATATCTTCCTCAATCCCTTTTGTGATTTTGAGCAGTGTCTCTGCCACAAATTATCTTCCTTAGACTTCTGAAAGTTAGAGAGTCAAAGCTTGAAGGAAGAAAGATCTAGATCGATCATCGAAGAAGGATCAGCATAGTACTAGTATACTACGCTCATTTTCGGGCATCAAACTTTAGATCTACGATCGAGAACTCGTGTGGACAACTCGTAGAGGTTGCATGCATGTGTAGCTCAGAGCAACCATCTCAAGCCCAGATCAGCGAGTTAAGGAACTCGAGATTCAAAGGTAAGGATGATCTGATCTTCCTATTACATATCTAGTTTAGATCTTGTATATATGTTGATGTGATCAATAATTTTTTCTTTTGATATATTTTATTTTTTGATTTAATATCATACTTAGATCATGTAATAGGATCCTAGATCTAGGGCTTTTCATATTTTATTATGAATTAATATTATTAATTCATGTCTTCCGCTACATATCTGAAAAGGTTTCAAAAATCTAATCCTAAAACCCTAGATCGGTTCCTACACCTGTTTCTCTATTTTTCTCATAGAAAAATCTCACAAAATCTAAGATGAAAAGGCACTTGAAAGTAAATCTAAGAGATGTTCTTCTCTTATTTTTCTCTTAAAAGAACATCAACTATTTGATGTCCAAAGAGAGATCCCATGCCCAACAATTTTTGTTGCCAACTTCCCACACCCCTCACCCCTCTCTCTTTTGATTTTGCGTGAATGATCTTAGGCTTTCTCACACACAAAAATCCCTATAAAGGTGGCGCTCTTTTATGAAAGGTAGACTAGGTCAAATGACCAAGTCAAAGAAGGAATTCTAGGACTTTTATTGGTGGACGCCCCTCCCTAAAATTCAATAGTGAGCACCAACAAACCCACGCACATAGGAGAAAAAAATAGGTGACAAAAATCTGGGTGGGCATGGGAAAGAATTCCAAAGGAGAAAGGAGGAGTTTTAGATTGTAAGGACTTTATCCAATAGAGTTTAAATCAAAACCAATTTGAAAATTTGACCAAGTCAAATTTTGTTTCAAAAACTTCAAATATTGAGGTGTGCATGGAGGCTCTTATAATGTGAGAAAACTCACGTACAAAAACCAAAAATTAGGCATGGGGCTTTTCTTCCTTGGCGCATGGTACTAGGAGGAGTCTTAATCCTACTATGACTCTCCTATTTAGACTAAGTTAAATCTGATTTAAATCTTATCTAAATCAAAATTAATGCAACTTAATTTAGAATGATTCTAGTCTAACTAGGAGCTTAATTAAATTAGATTAAATCAAAATTTAAATCTGATTTAAATTCTAACTCAATTAAGAAATGGGTGCAATCAATTCCTAGTCTACAAGGAATTATTTTTTCCTTAGAATTGGCTTATCCAATAAACCAATGAAACTTAATCGAATTAAATCCAAATCAATTTTAATTAAATCTAATTCAATTAAACTTGATCTTAGCTTAATTACTCAATCAAATTGAGCCAATTAGCAATTCAATTGCTAATCAATTCTCCTACAATATTTGCACTTGATCGATCATCAATCGCATTGATGATTCGCTCACTGAATGATTATTAATCATCGATCAACCTGATCAGGTAATAACCTCTAACATGTGTGAGCTCATAGGTTCAAACCTAAGCCAATAGCATAGGAATCAATTCCTATGCCAATCAAAATGACCATCTAGACATTCAGATAGGTCGAATGTATGCAAAGCAATATTCTTAAAATCCTAGCCTATAGTTATTGTATAATTCATCCCTTTCATCAATAATGATCAAGATGACTTTGAGTTAGCTGTCAACACTCATATAAGTCATCCATATTGTATTTCAAAGTTTGCAAAATCTATGACTCCTCATAAGAATTATCCAAGCCTAGGTTTTGTTAGATTAAAATACAATGAGACATTCGCTTCCTAAACTTAATCAAAAGTGGTCAATCCCATCTTGACTCACACACTAACTCTACAACTACTTGACTATATCCAAAAACCTTTTGATTCTTGTATTAAAAATATAGATAGTTTGGCACTAAAGTATTGGGAATTGTATCCTAAAGTCAATCATCTAGGTTGTAGATGGTTGAGCTAAATATAATTAAATTATTAATAACTAAAATTATTATTTTGACATTTTCATCACTTTGTGCATCTTCCTGTAATAAGCTCTTCTATGATGAAGTCCTAAGGACTATTTAGACTCGACAAAGAAGGATTTATTGTTTAGTCCTTAAATCAGATTACGATCAAATGATTCGTTGTTATCCAGGATGACAACGTATCGAGTGTAGGTCGTTGTGTTCCATAAGTATTAGTTGTCCTCTTAACCAAAAAGTATGGCATGTAGGTAAAGTGTAGGGTTATATTTCACTAAACGTGATCCAACTATGGAGCTCTCTTCTACCAAGAGTTGCTAGTGAAGGATATGGGTATATGTGTCCCTTAGACCAGAGATCACCATGGTGACTTGCAAGCAACTCACTGTACTTAAAGATACCAAACTATCTGAATTTTTAATTCAGTGACGGAAGGCTACTAGGAGAAGTCAAGTACTTGGCTTGTCGGTGCATGAGTCAAGATGAGATTGACCCCTCCAACTGTTGGAGCAAGTGCATCGTTGTATTTCAATTTAGCAAATCATCGGTCGGGGTAGTCCATATGATGGATGCTAAGTTTTGAAATACACTATGGATAAATTTTAGGATTGACAGTAAACTCTAGATCATCCTTTGAGCATTAAGGTCAAGGGGATGAATTATATAGTAACCATATTCCATAGGTTCATCATTGTTGCGTTGTGATTTCTTGACCTATCTGGACGTTGGGTACCATTGCTCGGTGGTCACATCGATTGATATAGAAAATTGATTCCTATGCTACTAGCTTAGGATTTGAACCTATGGGGTCACACACATAAGGAGTTCCTATCTGATCTGATGGCTGATCATGAGTCTTGATGACCTAGAATACTATGGTCAAGAGTCCCACTGGACTGGAACTCTATGACCAAGAGTCCTGCTGGACTGGGACTCTAAGTCCTACTCATTTAGGACTCTCTGATTAGGAGTCCCACTAGTCTGGGACTCTAAGATCATGAATTTCATTCATTTGGGACACTGGATTCAAGAGTCCCACTGGATTGGGACTCTTCAGAAGTTTTATGTTAATGGAACTCTATTGCCCGATAATCCATCCGATTTGGACTCAGATATTTTTTGAAGATTAACTAGCAATTCAATTACTAATTAGCTCAATTTGATTGAGCGATGAGGATTTGATCAAGTTTGATTGTATTTGATACGATTGGGTTTGACCGGATCAAGTCATGAGATGACCTAATCGCTATGGGAGTTTTGACCCTGATTTGATCACGATTTGAGTCTAATTAATTTCTAATTTGACTAGAATTTTATTGGATTAGGCTAAGCCTAATTTGGTTGAGTTTTTAATCTAGTCTAATTGGGTCTGGATTAATTGATTTGGTTGAAGCCAATTAGGACTAAGTCAAATGAAGTTTGAATTCAAACTCTCCCATGCACCCACCATTTTTGACTTTTTCACTCTTGTTCCATACCCAAAATTTTTGTACATAACTTTTCTCTCACCTAGAAGGATTCTGCACCCCCTCTCTTATCTGCTTTTGACTTGGTCCAAGGGTTGGATCGGTTCAAAGTAAGTTGAGTTTTGAATTCAACTCAGTTTGTTGGAGGTTAGAACAAATCCAACCTTATCTGCTTCCCATGCCTTTCCTTTTATTTGTCGAATATTTTGGAGAAATAAAAATGTGCACATGTAGAAGGAGAGTCCTTCTACATGTTAAACACATGGGAGGAGGCGTTGGATAAAGATAAGAGGCTCATTTGATTTTTGAAATCGAGTGAGTGGTTAAAACCTCCTAACCACTCGACCCTTATCATTTTCCATGCACTTTTCCCATGGGATTCACATCAATAAATTATGAGAATTTTTTTTGATGTAGGAGAAGGGGTTTTCATTATATGGTAATGGTTATAGAGTGATTGGACATTAATTTAAGGCAAAACAAATCTTGGAGTGAAAGTGAGTAGGGTCCTGCAGCACTTTACTTTTTCCTCATCCCTCTCTTCTCTTCTGATTTTAACCTCTAAGGATACTCAATTTCTAAATAGAGTTTATAGATATGAAAGTTATCTTTCAACAAAAACTTATTTTATAAAAAAACTCCACACAGAGAGGGCGTGATAGGATTTTTAGTGTGTCAGGATTTCTGGGCCGAGTGAAACCCTAGTTTTGGAAATCTGGGTTCGGATGGAGAGATCGAGTGCTGTGAGCATTAGATCGCCATCAAATTTGAAACACCTCTTCATCATCCTCTAATATTTATGTTTTAATTTTTTGAAGTATCTAAAAAATTATAAAGTACATGATCGATTGGATCGATCATGATCAGCCATCGATGGCCCCGATGAGGAGCTAGCACTCCAATGGAGCTGGTCGGGATCAGGAGCTCCGTGTGGACCATTCATAGAGGCTGGATGAGTGTGCAGCTACAACATAACACTATACTTCTTTTGATAGATTCAGATCATGAAGATCAACTACCCACGAAAAGGTATCGTATTCTGAACTTATATCGGTCAGCAGATATGATTTGCTGATCGAATGTATTTTATTTTTCTATTACATATTACCATGTCTTGATCCTAAGTAAGATTTATTTGATATGATCAATGCATGCTATAGAATTAATATTAGATTAATTTTTGCTTTTGCTATATTTTATTCAAATTTTTTTTTTGAAAAGCATGCCCTAAATCTTGCTCGATTTCCTTTAAATGGTATCAGAGCAAGGGTTGCTTGACATATTAATATATTAATTAAAAAGATTAAATGCTTACATATTTGATATGTATTTAATCCAAATAACTTAGTAATCGAGGGTGAATGAGCCATCAAGCCATCCAATCATAAGGGACAAGTATGGTTTAAAGGCCATCTCCTCCCATTTAATGGAGATCCCTTATGGTGATAGGGGTGCCACAGTAAACTCATTCATTAAGATGAAATGAAAGGATTTGATTGAAATTATTTTAATTAAAAAGTTAAACATGAATATATTTAGATTAGATCTAAAAGATAATTCATGATTTAATTTTTAATGTGCCTTATTTTTTATTATAAGATTAGCAATAGGATTGCTATTTATGAAATGAGCTGACCCATTTGTGAAATGAGTCAACCCATTTGGTGAACAGAAAATAAAACCTTGAAATGCTGAACCCCAACCCATCAACCCAAAAACTTAATTAAAAGAATTTAGTGTCTCATAGAATCTAGAATTATGAATTAAAGATTCTAAGACATAAGCATAAGCTATAGGTTAATGGGTTAGATGAATTAGGTCTGTTAATAACCTAAGGTTAGTTGAAGAATGGACTTAATCTAGAATAATTGATCAAATCTAACCAAGTGTTGAATATTAGATTAGGTCAAGGATACTCCTGGCTCAACTTCAATAGTTGTAGTTGAATGAGTCCATGTCTTTAACTAAACCAAGATAGACTTGATTCATGGCTAAGCGGTCTAGTCAGAAATTACTAGGTTGATCAGATTAAACCTAATTAACTGATTGGTATCTAAGGTAAGTTTGGCAGTCTAGACCAGTAGTTTTTAATTGGAAGCTACTCGTACTGATTCGATCTTTGATGAGTTAATGGCATATCCCTTCCATCGATCTCACTTATCTGGCCAACATGGTCGATTAGAGTTTGATTAGATCACTTGGTGATTCGAGCTAACCCATGTTACTCGAAATCGGTTTGACTGATTTCAATCAGTAAGACTAAATTAGGTGTCCATGGATCTAAATTGATCCTAGTCCTAACATATTGACTTGGTGAAGTCAGTGGAAGAAATTGGTCCGTGTCCTTTCTATCCTTAAATCATAAGTAACCTAAATCCTCTAAATTATTAGATCCTTAAAATGACAAAGTTATAGGAACAACCGAATCATAGCCTCCCATTAAGGTGAATAGTAATGAGTCCAATTTTTTGGATAGACATTGGAGATGCCTAACACCTGGTGTTCATCTGGATATTGAAATTACTGTCCATCATATGATGATTAGATTGTACTATCTTAATGATGATCAAGTTAGCTAGAGCCTACCTTGGGCCTAGTCATCATTGGTTTGATGCACCGAATTCAATCATGTTAATAGTTGGACCTAACCAGACTTTTTTAGTGGAGACCAAAGCCTACTGAATTGGCTTCTAGAGCAAAATCTAACTACTAAAAATTATTTGGAGAAATAATTGATAGTGAACCTACTTGTAGATACACACGAGTTAGCCAAAGCCTACCTCGGGTCCATCTGTAGTCTATATGGATTTTAGTACCCACTAAGGAGTTAGTGTAATTTTTCGAGTTGGAGGTAGAGGCTATCAATTTGCTAGAAATAGTGGAAGAATCTTTAGACTGAAGTCCAAGTCTTTAGAATTAATTAATTCAAGTACTAATAAGGTTTCATGTTTTTCTTTTAGATAAATAGAATGGCTAGTGTTAGTCCTCTCCGTTCACTGTTGGACAGTTGTAAGCTTTTAGGATCTTATTACGAGGAGTTTAGTATCAACCCTGATCTAGTAGACCCAAAGAGGAATGGTCGTCTTGATCCAAATAAGCTCAATAGGAGAAATTAGCAAGTAGTTGCTGGGCAAGGATGTTATATGATAACACCTTGCAATTTCTTCGTATGTGAAACATCTACCTAGATATTAGATATCGGAAGTCTGATTCATATATGCAATTCATTGCATGGACTTCAAATTAGTAGAAAGTTTGAGAATGGCGATAGGTTCCTAAATGTTGGGGATGGAAGTAAAGTTCCAGTCCTAACATTGAAAACTCTTGAGCTGTTTTTCAAAGATAAAAATGTCATTTTAAGTGATTATCACTATTGCCCATCTTTTATGATGAACATAATATCTATTGGGCTTTTGGCTCAGGATGGTTATTGTTTATCAATAAAAAAAATTATTATGATATTATTATGAATAATGTTACAATAATGCGAGGATAATTAAGAAATGGCACTTATGTTTTGTCACAGTCTGTTAGTATAATGTACACATCAAACAAATGTCCAAAGCTAGATCATGTCTCTGATGTCTATCTTTGGCACTATAGGCTCGGTCATATAAACAAGAATAGGATAAACATGTTAGTCAAGAAGAATATCCTTGACATCGATAATTGCAAATTATTGAATACCTGTGAGTCCTGTCTACTTGATAAGATGACCAAATCACCTTTTACTGAAAATGATGAACAGGCCACTGAGCTTCTGGGTCTAGTACATACTGATGTATGTGGACCCATGAACATATGTGCTAGAGGTGGGTTCTACTACTTTAGTACATTTACTGACGACCTATCTAGGTATGGGTACGTCTATCTTATAAAGAATAAATCTGATTCATTTGAAATGTTCAAATGATATTAAAACTTGGGAATACCTTTCAAATGAATTTTTGATATATCTAGGAGAGAATGTGATTCTCTAGCAATGGACCCCTCCTGGAACACCACAGCATAATGGTATATCAGAAAGAAGAAATCGAACCCTATTGGACATGGTTCGATCCATGATGGGGTTTGCAAGTCTGCCAATTTTGTTCTAGGGTTATGCATTAGAGATTGCTTATTATGTTTTGAACACTGTTCCGAGCAAGTCTGTTGCAAAGACTCCATATGAGATATGGACTAGTCGTAAGCCAATACTCTATCACTTTAGGATTTGGGGATGTCTGGCTTATGTAAAATATTTAGAGCCAGAAAAGCTTGAACCTAGGTCTAATTGATGCGTGCGTGGGCGAGTGACTCCGAACAGAAAATTTTAGGATTGCGCGATTTCGGAAAAATGGGCGTAACTTCCTCAATACAGGTTGGATTGACCCGATTCCAAAAGTCACAGATCAAGGACTCGTAGATCTACAACTTTCGTGTTTTGAGTTTTCCACAAATAAGCTCTGTGGAGTGAGCGATTCTAGGAGGAAGTGGACGAGGCACTATGTTTGTGGGGATGTGTGTAACTCGAGGATATGGAAGGTTTATCACCTAAGCCTAAAGGCACAAGCCACCAGCCAAGGATGAAGGACCGAGATAGTTGCAGTTCACCACCAAGGCTTAAAGGAAATTCCACCGGCCAAGGAAAAAGAATTGTTTGATTCACCACCAACAACGTTGGATAAAGAATCGAGATAATAATTCAACTCACAAAGAGGAATTTTCATTCATTCAACCAGTCTGATTACAAAATGAGAATATGTCTCATTATATAGATATTAGACTCAGAATTGAAAACAACATGGGAACTACCCAAACATTAAAGACTAAACAAAACAGAAATAGCATTAAAGGTCTAGGAACTAGGGAATGCAATAAATGACATGGGGACTAGGAGTCTTATCTCTTCAGCCTTCAAAATTCGTCCACCAACAATAACTAGCAAATATCTACTTCCAAAGAGTATTAAATCACTATGGAACTGATCCTGAATAACTCCCCTTTGATATATCATCGATCAGCAACGAATTTTGATATTGGTATCATCATTCCTTAACCCATCGAAGCAAGTTGTAACCGAAGTTAGTCTTGGCATGAATAAGTACCGATAGTGTTTGTTTTGCCGAAGGAATCTGCTCAGGACTTAAGGATTGATCAGTGCTCAGGACTTAAGGATTGATCAGTAGTCTCGGATGCTCCCGCATCATTCCCCCCGGGTTGTTTGAGATTTGTCCTCAAATCTGACAAGTCATCATCCTCCAAGTAAGGAGAAAGATCACCTACATTAAAAGTTGCCGAAACTCCATATTCTCCAGGAAGATCAATCTTGTAAGCATTTTCGCCAATTCTCTCGAGAACTTCAAATGGACCGTCAGCTCTAGGCATAAGCTTATTCTTCCGCTGAGAAGGAAATCTTTCCTTCCTTAAGTGTAACCACACAAGATCACCTGGTTGGAAATGAGCCTTCCTCCGATGTTTATTAGCTTTCTTCCTATAAGACTCGTTAGCCTTCTCGATCTTGCTTCGAATCTGCTCATGGAGTTTTTTCATTGATTCAGCTCTCTCTTTGCCATCAAAGTTCACTTGTGAATTGGATGGAATAGGAATTAAATCAATCGGTGTGAGCGGATTGATTCCATACACAACTTCGAAGGGTGATCGACCAGTAGTATAACTCGGTGATCGATTATAAGCGAACTCAGCATGTGCAAGCTTCAAATCCCAATCTTTTAGAGATTTACTAACCATTCCTCGAAGTAACGTAGTGAGAGTGCGATTGGTTACTTCTGTTTGGCCATCGGTTTGAGGATGACAAGTGGTGCTGAATAGAAGTCTGGTTCCAAGCATTCTCCATAAGGTCTTCCAGAAATAACTTAAAAACTTAGAATCACGATCAGATACAATGGTCTTTGGTACTCCATGAAGGCGAATGATCTCCTTGAAATAAAGATCAGCCACATGAGATGCATCATCCGTCTTGTGACATGGAATAAAATGAGCCATTTTAGAAAACCGATCAACGACCACCATAATGGCATCTTTTCCCCTCTGAGTTCTTGGAAGAGCCACAATAAAATCTATGCTCACATCTTCCCAAGGCTGTAATGGTACTGGGAGGGGAGTATACAGCCCTTGATGGAAATGACTCTTTGCTCTTTGACAAGTTGCACACCTCAAGATGATAGCATGTACCTCTCCACTCATCTTTGGCCAATAAAAGTGCTCTTGAAGGATTTCAAGAGTTTTGTTCACGCCGAAGTGACCAGCCAAACCTCCACCATGTGCTTCTCGGATCAACAATTCTCTAAATGAACTCTTCGGCACACATAATCGATTTCCCTTGAAAAGGAAGCCATTTTGGAGAGAATATGTACCTTGAATTCCATGTTTGCAACTATCGATGATAGTAGAGAACTCCGGGTCTTCAGAATATAGTTCTTTCATGGATTGAAAACCAAGAATTCTAGAATCAAGAACAGCAAGCATACAGTATCTTCTTGATAAAGCATCCGCAACAACATTAGTATGGCCAGGTTTATACTTCGAAACGAAAGAAAAGGATTGAAGAAATTCTACCCATTTGGCATGCCTTGAGTTGAGCTTGCGTTGGCCACTAATAAACTTCAAAGCCTCATGATCAGAATGAAGTACAAACTGTTTAGGCCTCAAATAATGACTCCAATGATCAAGAGCTCTCACAATGGCGTAGAACTCCTTATCATAAGTTGAGTAGTTCTTCTTCGAATCAGTTAACTTTTCACTGAAATATGCCAATGGTCTTTGTTCTTGAACAAGAACAGCTCCAATGCCAACTCCACTTGCATCACATTCAACTTCAAATACTTTATCAAAATTAGGAAGGGCAAGAACGGGGGACTCACATAGCTTCTGTTTGATGAGTTCAAAAGCGTCATGAGCAGCTCCTGTCCATTCAAAAGAACCCTTCTTCATGCATTCAGTGATAGGGGCCATGATTGTACTGAAGTTCTTCACAAAACGACGATAGAAAGAAGCAAGGCCATGAAAACTCCTTACATCGGTAATGGATTTCGGAACCGGCCAGGTTTTCATTGCATCCACCTTCAATTGATCAACAGAAATTCCATCTTTCGAAACCACATATCCAAGGAATATAATGCTGGAAGAGAAGAACTCACACTTCTCCATTTTGGCATAAAGCTTCTGTTCTCTCAAGGCTTTAAAGACCTGTTTCAGATGAGAAATATGCTCCTCTTCGCTTCGACTATAAACAAGGATATCGTCAAAGTATACAACAACAAATCGACCAATAAAGGAACGAAGAACCTCGTTCATAAGCCTCATGAAAGTACTTGGAGCATTAGAAAGTCCGAATGGCATAACCAACCATTCATATAGACCTCCCTTAGTCTTGAAAGCTGTTTTCCACTCATCTCCTTCCCGCATTCGGATCTGGTGATAGCCACTTCGCAAATCTATCTTCGAAAACACAGTAGAACCATATAATTCATCAAGCATATCATCAAGTCTAGGTATAGGATACCTATACTTAATAGTGATGTTGTTGATGGCTCGGCTATCGACACACATTCTGAATGTTCCATCCTTCTTTGGTACGAGTAGAGCCGGAACAGAACATGGGCTCATACTTTCTCGAACATATCCCTTGTCGATAAGTTCATTGACTTGTCTTTGCAACTCCTTTGTTTCCTCCGGGTTGCATCTATATGCTGCTTTGTTCGGTAGAGGGGCACCGGGCAGCAAGTCAATTTGGTGCTCAATACCTCTTATTGGAGGTAATCCAGATGGCAATTCTTCGGGGAACACATCTGCAAAGTCTCTTAACAAGGAATGCATTTTCGGATGTATAGGTCTCTCTTTCTCACTCTTTTTCTCAACCATAAGCAAAGCAAATACATTTTTCTGTTTGGTAATGGCTCTCTCAACCTGTGTTTTACTCAAGAAAAGATTTTCCTTACTAGTGTTTCCCTCCCCAGGTTGATTTCGATGTAGCATGCTCGGTTTCAAAGATTCAAGAGTAATGCATTTTCGTTCCTTGTGAAAAGAGTATGTGTTTTTATGCCCATCATGTACAGCCTTTCTATCATATTGCCAAGGTCTACCTAACAACAAGTGACAAGCATCCATGGGAATAACATCGCACAGAACTTCATCTCGATAATTCTTCCCAATGGAAAATGATATAAGGGCTCGTTTGGTTACCTTCACATCACTTCCTTTGCTAAGCCACTGAAGCTTGTAAGGTTGAGGATGTTTCGATGTTGGTAGCTTCAGTTTTTCAATCATGGTTGTCGAGGCGACATTGGTGCAGCTTCCTCCATCGATAATCATCGTACACACCTTCCCGTTAATAGTGCAACGGGTGTGGAAGATGTTCTCCCTTTGCTCATTTTCTTCGGGAGATATCTCAGCATGTAATGCTCTCCGTATCACCAACAACTCGCCATCATCAGCTTTTTCAATGATATTCTCGGATTCTTTAGCTTCAGAATCATTCTGGTCATGTTCATCGCTGGCCTCTTGAAGTTCCAAATCGATCTTCTCAATTTCTTGAAGAGTCATAACTCTCCGATTTGGACAATTAGCTTGCAAATGCCCATAGCCATGGCACTTAAAACACTTCCTTGTGTCACCATCAACTTTCTTGCTGGTTTCTTTGACGGGTTCCACCAACTTCTCTTTACCCTTAGCTTTCGACGAAACACCTTCATATTTGCTTGAGGAAGCACCCCTAAAGTAGGATGTCCCCTTCGAGGAGGTTCTGGAAGAAAACCTCTTGCTACTCTTTAGTTGTTTCTCAACCTTCATTGCTAGCTTGCAAACATCTTCGAAGGACCAATAAGGCTGAAGTTCAACCAAATCAGCAATTTCCTGATTCATGCCACCAAGGAATCGAGCGATGGTTTGCTCGGGAACTTCTGGAACTTCACACCTCATCATGAGTTGTTCGAACTCACGAATATATTCTTCAATACTCATCCCTTGTTGTCTTAGGGAATTCAACTTGAGAAACAGATCTTGCTTATAGGTATCGGGCAAGAACCTCTTCTTCATAAGTTTCTTGAGTTTATCCCAAGACTTGATTCGGCTTTTCCCTTCTCTAGCTCGCTGATGCTTTAAATTCTCCCACCATAGAGAAGCATATTTAGTAAGTTTCAGAACAGCGACCTTGCACCTCTTCTCATCCGAGTAGGACTTGAAGTCAAAAACTCGTTCAATGGCATGGAGCCAATCAACAAAGTTGTCAGGATTGAGACTACCTTCGAACTCAGGTGCATCTGCTTTAATCTCACGGTCATTCTCATGGTGTCTTCTTCTTCTTCTCCGAACTCGGTGCTCAGAAGCACTAGAGTTGCCTCCAGTGGAATTAGAATCATCATTAGAATTGTGATGCGAATCTGAATTGTCATGGTGTCGCTGAACATCGGGATGCCTTGCTGGTTGCTCTTGTCTTGCCGGGTTCTCTAGGAGATTGAGAACTCGCTCCATTTGCCTTTGGAGATTCTCTATAGCACGATCTCGCCTTAGGTCTTGCGCTTGCTCCAAAGTCAAGCCTCGTGGAACTTGTTCGTCACCCATGATAAGTAGAAGGAAGAATCACTCAAGATAAGTTCAACCTTGAGCTCTGATACCAAACTTGATGCGTGCGTGGGCGAGTGACTCCGAACAGAAAATTTCAGGATTGCGCGATTTTGGAAAAATGGGCGTAACTTCCTCAATACAGGTCGGATTGACCCGATTCCAAAAGTCACAGATCAAGGACTCGTAGATCTACAACTTTCGTGTTTTGAGTTTTCCACAAATAAGCTCTGTGGAGTGAGCGATTCTGGGAGGAAGTGGACGAGGCACTGTGTTTGTGGGGATGTGTGTAACTCGAGGATATGGAAGGTTTATCACCTAAGCCTAAAGGCACAAGCCACCAGCCAAGGATGAAGGACCGAGATAGTTGCAGTTCACCACCAAGGCTTAAAGGAAATTCCACCGGCCAAGGATAAAGAACTGTTTGATTCACCACCAACAACGTTGGATAAAGAATCGAGATAATAATTCAACTCACAAAGAGGAATTTTCATTCATTCAACCAGTCTGATTACAAAATGAGAATATGTCTCATTATATAGATATTAGACTCAGAATTGAAAACAACATGGGAACTACCCAAACATTAAAGACTAAACAAAACAGAAATAGCATTAAAGGTCTAGGAACTAGGGAATGCAATAAATGACATGGGGACTAGGAGTCTTATCTCTTCAGCCTTCAAAATTCGTCCACCAACAATAACTAGCAAATATCTACTTCCAAAGAGTATTAAATCACTATGGAACTGATCCTGAATAACTCCCCTTTGATATATCATCGATCAGCAACGAATTTTGATATTGGTATCATCATTCCTTAACCCATCGAAGCAAGTTGTAACCGAAGTTAGTCTTGGCATGAATAAGTACCGATAGTGTTTGTTTTGCCGAAGGAATCTGCTCAGGACTTAAGGATTGATCAGTAGTCTCGGATGCTCCTGCATCACTAATAAACGCTTGTTCATAAGGTACCCAAAGAAAACTAAGGGTTATTACTTCTACCTTGCTGAAGAACAAAAAGTGTTCGTCAGCAATTGGGCAGTCTTTTCAGAAAAGAAGTTTCTTATAGAAGGAACATCTGCCTCTAATATTGAGCTTGGTGAAGTTCGATAGGTAGAAGAACCGACACATTCTAGTGAACCTGTAAAACTAGATTTGATAAGATCAAACCTAGAGCCTGATGAAGAGGCACCTTTAAGAAGATCCGATAGAGTATACTACATCAACCAGATAGATACTACGATTTTTTGGTCTGAAATGGTGATCCTGTTGAACTCGATGAGAATGATGAGGATCCGATCACCTACATGGATGCTATGCAAAGGTCCGACTCTAATAAGTGGTTGGAAGGCATCAAGTTCGAAATGGAGTCCATGAAAGTCAAAATTGTATGGACACTGGTTGATCCACCTGAAGGGATAAAATCTATTGGGTGTAAGTAGATTTTCAAAAGAAAAAGGAACGTAGATGGGAAGGTGGAGACCTATAAAGCCCCTCTGATTGCCAAGAAATATCGTCAACGTTATGGTATTGACTATGATAAGATGTTTTCTCGGGTGGCAATGCTCAAGTCCATTCGAATTATACTTGTGATAGCAGCATACCTAGACTATGAGATCTGACAAATAGATATGAAGATAGCTTTTCTGAATGGAGAGGTGGATGAAGAGGTGTATATGATGCAACTTGAGGATTTCACATCCATAGATGAGTCTAAGGTGTGCAAGCTTCAAAGATCGATCTATGGATTGAAGCAGGCATCTCGAAGTTGGAACATGCATTTTGATAAAGTGATCGAAACGTATGGCTTCGTTAAGAATGGAGAAGAATCCTGCATTTATAAATGGGCTAACATTTTTGTAGTTGTATTTCTTGTATTGTATGTAGATGATATTCTCTTAATCGAGAATGACATCCCTACACTATAGAGAATAAAGGTTTGGCTATCATCTCAGTTCTCCATGAAGGACTTGGAAGAAGCTTCCTACATCCTAGGGATGAAGATCTATAGGGATAGATCTAAAAGATTGCTTGGATTGTCCTAGTCCACGTACATCGATACCATGCTGAAAAGGTTCGGCATGGAGAATTCTAAAAAGGGCTATCTCCCGTTAGGCCATGGAATTACTCTTCAAAGAGGGATCGTCTGACAACTCCTCAAGAGAGAGAGCGTATGAGTAGAATACCATATGCTTTGGCAGTGGGTTCTATTATGTACGCCATGACGTGTATGAGACCAGACGTGGCATACCATTAGGGGTAGTGAGTAGATATCAGTCTGATCCAAGTGAGCATCACTGGAAGGTTGTAAAGACAATCCTAAAGTATTTAAAAAATACCAAGGACCAGTGGCTCATCTATGGAGATACTGACTTGAAACTTATGGGATATACTGATTCCAGTTTCCAGTCAGATCATGATGACAGTAAGAGTATGTCAGAACATGTCTTTATCCTAAATGGTGGAGCGGTCTACTGGAAGAGTTTCAAGCCGCACACTGTGGCAGATTTTGTGTGCGAGGTGGAGTATGTCGCGACATCCGATGCTGCGAAGGAAGCTATGTGGCTGTAGAAGTTTATCGATGAGCTAGAAGTGGCACCCCTCCTTGGATGGTTCGGTTCTGCTTTACTGTGATAATACTGAAGCTATAGCTCAAGCGAAAGAGCCAAAGGCACATCAGTGCACCAAGCATATTCTACGTCGCTACCACCTTGTATAAGAGATCGTGGAATGAGGTGATGTTGACCTTCAGAAGATTGATGGAAAAGAGAACATGGTCAACCCATTTACTAAGGCTCTTGGAATCAAAGAGTTCTACAATCACAAATGGAAGATGGGTATTCGATACTGTTCTGAGTGGCTTTAGTCTAAGTGGGAGTTGTTGGAAATTGTAACCTAAAGTCAATTATCTAAATTGTAGATGGTTGAGCTAAATGTAATTATACTTGAATTATTAATAAATAAAATTATTATTTTAATATTTTCATCATTTTGTGCATCTTTCTGTAATGAGCTCTTCTATGATGAAGCCCTTAGGACTATTTAGACTCGACAAAGAAGAATTTATCATTTAGTCCTTAAACCAGTTCGTGATCAAATAATTCGTTGTTATCTAGGATGATAATGTATCGAGTGTAGATCGTTGTGTGCCATAAGTGTTGGTTGTTCTCTTAACCAAGAAGTATGGAAATACTGTTATGGCATGCAGATGAAGTGTAGGGGTGTACATTTTATTGACTGTGATCTAACTATGAAACTCTCTTCTGTTAAGAGTTGCTCATGAAGGATATGGGTATACGTATCCCTTAGACCTGAGATCACCATGGTGACTTGCAAGCAACTCATTGTACTTAGGTACCGAACTACTTGAATTTTTAATATAGTGATGGAAGGCTACTGGGTGAGATCACCATGGTGACTTGCATTGTGACTTTTCGACCTATCCGAACATCGGGTACCATTGCTAGATGGTTACATCGATTGGTATAAAAAATTGGTTCCTATGCTATCGACTTAGGATTCGAACCTATGGGATCACACACATAAAGTGTTCCTACCTGATCTGATGGTTGATCATGAGGCTTGATGATCTAGGATACTGTGGTCAAGAGTCCCACTGGACTGGGACTCTATGACCAAGAGTCCTGCTGGACTGGAACTCTGAGTCCTACTCATCTAGGACTCTTTGATTAGGAGTCCCATTGGTTTGAAACTCTAAGATCATGAGTTTCATTCATTTGGGATACTAGGTTCAAGAGTCCCACTGGATTGGGACTCTTCAGGATTTCATGTTGATGGGACTCTATTGCCTAGTAATCCATTCAATTTGGACTCATATATTTTTAGAGGATTAATTAGCAATTCAATTGCTAATTAGCTCAATTTGATTGAGTGATGAAAATTCAATCAAGTTCGATTGAATTTGATTCGATTGAGTTTGACCGGATCAGGTCATGAGATGACCTAATCACTATGGGAATTTTGATCCTGATTTGATTAGGACCTATATCTAATTAATTTTTAATTTAATTAAAATTTTATTGGATTAGGCTTAGCCTAATTTGGTTAGGTTTAACTTGGTCTAATTGGGTCTAGATTAATTATTTTGGTTGAAACCAATTACGACCAAGTCAAATGAAGTTTGAATTCAAACTCTCCCATGCGCCCACCATTTTTGACTTTTCCACTCTTGTTTCATGCCCAAAATTTTTGTACATAACTTTTCTCTCACCCAGAAGGTTTCTACACCCCCTTTCTTATCTACTTTTGATCTGGTCCAAGGGTTGGACCGGTTCAAAGTAAGTTGAGTTTTGAATTCAACTTAGTTTGTTGGAGGTTGGAACCAATCCAACCTTATCTACTTTCCACACCCTCCCTTTTGGTTGTTGAATATTTTTAGAGAAATAAAAATGTGTGCATGTAGAAGGAGAGTCCTTCTACATGTTAAACAAATGGGAGGAGGTGTTGGATAAAGATAAGAGGCTCATTTGATTTTTGAAATCAAGTGAGTGGTTAAAACCTTGCAACCACTTGATCCTTATTTTTCTCCATGCACTTTTCCCATAAGATTCACGTCAATAAATTATAAGAATTTTTGTGCATGTAGGAGAAGGGCTTTTCATTATGTGATAAAAATTTTAGAGTGATTGGGCATTAGTTTTGGGCAAAAAAAATCTTGGAGTGGAGGTGAGCAGGGTCCTATAGCACTTTACTTTTCCCTCATGCCTCTCTTCTCTTCTAATTTTTACCTCTAAGGATACTCAATTTTTAGATATAATCTAAATAAAGTTTATAGAACTAAAAGTCATCTTTCTATAAAAACTTGTTTCATAGAAAAACTCCACACAGAGAGGGCGTGGTAGGATTTTTAGTGTGTTATGATTTTTAGGCCAAGTGAAACCCTAGTTTTGGGAATCAGAGTTCGGGTGGAGAGATCGAGTGCTGTCAGCATCGGATCGCCACCAAATTTGAAACACCTCTTCATCATTCTCCAATATTTGTGTTCTAATTTTATAAAATATCTAAAAAATTAGAAAATATATGATTGATTGGATCGATCATGATCAATCGTCAAAGACCTCGACGAGGAGCTAGCATTCCAGTGGAGTTGGTTAGGACCAGGAGCTATGTGTGGACCATCCATAGAGGCCGAATGAGTGTGCAGCTTTAGCATAACACTACAATTTCTTTCAGTGAATTCAGATCATGGAGATTAGCTATCCATTAAAAGGTATCGAGTTTTGAACTCGATCAGTCAGCAGATTTGATTTGCTGATCGAATACATTTTATTTTTCTATTACATATTACCATATCTTGATCCTGAGTAGGGTTTATTTGATATAATCAATGCATGCTATAGAATTAATATTAGATTAATTTTAGCTTTTGCTATATTTTATTCAAAAAAATTTTTGAAAAGCATGCCTTAAACCTTACTCAATTTCCTTCATAAAGTATAATGAGTTGCTTGCAAGTCACGATGGTGATCTCAGGTCGAAGGAATACTTATATCCATTGGCCTTAGCTAGCTACTCTTGAAACAAGATTGCTATATTTGTCATATTCAATGCAGATGTACTCTTACATCCTACCTGGATGCCATACCAGTGTCTCCACACTACTTGGTTATGAGGACAATCAACACATATGATATACAGCGATCTACACTCGATAAGTTATCATTCTTATTAATAACTTATCATTTGATCATGAACAATTTAAGAACCATCCGATAAATCCTCCTTTATTGATTAAGTGTGGTTCTAAGGACTTCATCATAACTTAAAAGTTTATTTAAGAAAGATAAAACTTCTATGATGGATAAGCCAAATAATAATTATTATTTGATAATTCATATACTAATTTCAATCATCTACAACTTAGATGATTGGCTTTAGGATATATTTTTTAACAGTAGCTTGGTCATTTTGTCTTGAAGGCATGATTCATAAATCAAATATGACTCAGAAGTCAACATATCCATTAGTCTGGATTTCTCCAATTTATTAATCCTATCTTCAGTTATATGACCTAGCCTAAGGTGCCATAGATATCTTTCGTTGATACTATCCCTAGGTCATTTTGATCCTATGGCATTCACGTTTTGCTCGACATTACACATAGAAACATCTACATGAAATGGATAGAGATCGTTAATTAAAAAATCACTTGTAATTTTATTTCTTTCAAAAAAAATAGTACAATAGTCCTTAACAAAGCTAATTACATAACTTTCTTATGTTAAGCAAAAAATAGGAATCAAATTTCTGCTTGCAGCAAGCACAAAATAATAATCCCTAAGAACTAAGAGATATCTGGATGATAATTGAAGAGGGTATAATCCAACGACTACAGCAGCAACTCTTGCTCTATTTCTGACATGCAAGATCATCTCACCATCCTTTAGCCTCCTACTATCCTCAAGATCCTGCATACAAGTGCATAAATGAGCACTAAAATCAGAGTCAAGCATCCAACTAGATGCAGAAGAAATTATAAGATTAGTCTAAATGATGAACATACCTGTAGAAGGTCCTCCTTCCTTCTTGTTCTTCAGGCTAGCTAGGTATGTAGGGCAATTTCATTTTTAATGACCATCGAAGTTGCAGTGAAAACACTTTTCTTTCTCTACAACCTTCTTCTTCAGCTCGCCCTTCTTCTTCTTCTTCTTCTTTCCCATGATCTTCTACTTCTTCGCAGACTTCTTCTTCTTCCCAAAAGACTTTCTCTTGATAGAAGTCTGCTCCACAGCAAGAACTAAGCTCTTTTAATCCTTTAAAGTTTGCTTAGTAGTAACCATCATATTCATCAACTCCACCAAGGTGCATTAGAGCTTATTCATATAGAAGTTTATAATGAACTACCAATACGAATTAGTCAAGGACTGCAGGATCATCTCAATATGTATTTCCTTGTCCATCAAGACACTGAGCTTCTCATGCACTTCCAGGTCTTTGATCATCGCCAAACAATGATCTTGGATCGACTGCTAATCATGCATTTGTGCCTTAAAGAGTCTCCTTGAGACTTAATAACACGCTGTGTGACTCTGTTCACCAAACAACTCTTATAAGTGAGCCAACATTTGGCATGCAATCCTAATATCCTCATGTTGGTGCTACAACTCATCAGACATTAAGCCCAATATGTAGCATCTGACTTTGTTGTCATCGTCAAACCACTTTTCATGAGACATTCTTTGATTAGTGATTAGAAGGACTAGGAGAGTGAGAAGTTCCTAATCCAGTACATAGGATAGCTTCTCAGAAATCAAAATAATTTTCAAGTTCTGGAGCCAATCCTTATAATTAGATCCAATCAATCTGTAGGTATCTAAGATTTGGGCTCGGAGGTTTGAAGTAGATATTTTCCTATAGAGAGTCAAAGTTTCTTAGATTTATAATTGACTTAATCAATTTGTTTAGGAGTTTCATTTTTAAACAAATTTAGGCTTCCACTATTTTCTCAGATCCCTACACTTTCTTAGTAGAGATGCAAAAATTTTTGCGATTATTAACTTTTAGTGGGTGGTGCAGTCCCACTGACTGGCTCACCACCTCACCTTTCGTCAGCCAATGGGTGGAGAACTCTTGTCCAATATTTCTCCAAACATGGTGCGCGTGAGAAATTGTGATGGCACTCCTACGTATATTATAAATAGAGGTGAACACGAGAGTCCAAAGATAGAGAAAAAAAATTATCTTTCTTTCTTACAAGTATTTTTTTATTGTCTAATTTTCTTTCTTCCCTTCTCTTGTCCAGATCTTATCTTTATAAGGACAAGAAGTCATCTTAAGACAGAGATTAGGAAGAAAAATTAAGAAGACAAAGGAAAAACAAAGAAAGATCTAGGGTTTTGCAGAAAAGTAAATTTTTGATTTTTGATTAAGAGCAAACACGCAACACCCCTACATGTCATAAGAGCATCCCATCGAATAGAAATCGAGGGCCTTTAAACCCTTCTTACTCTTATGACCGGACGGCCAAGTAGAATGCCTTAATCAGAAATATAAACTACACTACAAAATAGTTAGATCTAACACATATATCTCATATACGATTAAAAATCTAACCTACACATGATTTGTATATATCATATATATCAATTTAAAATATTTAAATTTATATTTTAGATCTGATTACATCTGATGTAACATCTAAAGAATAAAATTTAAATGATCATATCATAAAAATTTTAGATCTAGACTAATCATGGCATAGAACAATAGAACTAGTCTAGACATGCATTATACATATCACATATATGAAAATTTTAAATGCATTTACTTAGTTTAGATCTAATTACATCTTATGTAACACCTAAAACTTAAATAATCAGATCATTAAAAATAATAAATATAGATCTAATCTAAAATAGATCTGAAACCAACAACCTAGCTCTGATACCAGTTGAAGAAATCTCTATTCCTAGGCCACAGTATCGATCTGATCTGATCTGATTTGAAGTAGAATTTTCAAAAATTTTTTCTAATCATCTGATTAGATTTAAGAGTTTTTATATCTGATTAGATTGATTTGATAGCAAAAATAAAATTAAAATTAAATTAGTAATATCTCATGTTACCTGATTGGGTAAATGGTTTACCCACAGTGATGATCTGATGAGTCTTCGAGGTTCCAATAATAGCCATGCATGCATCCGTCCTCTATCGGAGTTGTTGTCCCTAGATTGATTTTGATGATAACAAAAGTATATAAGTACAGATTATTAAATTACTAACATTATTTGTGAGAATGTGTAGTTATGAATTTCAAGAGTTCACGAACACCAAGTATTCTCGTTCATCCAAATAAAGACTCATCACTCAAAATTTTAGAGAAGATATTTTAAAATGGATACATGTTTTAAGAGGTTATAATGAAGATTAAATCAAGGTTAAAAGGACAAGCCTAGCCTATAAAAAAAATTTAGAGAAGAAAGGGTCACAAATAATTTTTGGCATGGTTGGCATGCAAACTAGGTCGACTCAGTTTGAAACTGAGCAACTGAGCCAACCTAGAAGGAAGCAAAAGATAGAAAGGATAGAAAACAAAATTTTTTATGATCTAGGGGACTAAGTTGATCTAGTTTTCAACTAAGCCAACTCAGTGACAACTAGGCTAACCTAGTCAGAAAAGTAGCCATCCCAGTCTTAAAAAATAGAAGATAACAGAAATAGGTATTTCGAAATCTCAGAGACTGAGCTGATCGAGCTGAAAATTAAGCCAATCCAATTAAAAACTAAGCTAGCCTAGTGCCTGTAATAGCTAATTTTCAGTTTCACAGCTTTTTCACTCCACACGCCTTCCAATAGCTATTTTCAGTCTTCCAACGACTAGATCACTTCCAAAAGCCCTCCTAGCTTACTTGTAATGGTGAGAAACCTTAGAGATACTTAAGAAAACATTTGGAATAAGAAAATAGACTTTTGAACTTGCAAAAAGAGCTTCCAAATAGTTTTTCAGTACATTCAAGTGTGTGAGCAATATTGTGAAAAGGAAGGAGTGACATCTAGACAAACATTTATCCTTCCAACATCCTCAATTCAAGAGAAGTTAGGGCATTGCAATAGAAGATTACTTCTTACTTTCCTCAAGCATTCAAAAGAAGAAATCAACCCATCAAGCAAATTTGCCAAGATTTTCTTCTCATAAGCTTCATTGAGTTTGTTTTAATTTTATTATACTCTTCTTTTTATTTCAAGTTTCTTGGGATGAGAAACTTGAGTTGGTTCAAGCCTAGAGTTGGACATTGTAAGGTTAGATTGGTGAGCCTAGAACACAAAATCAATCGAGGTTGATTGTTAGCTCAAAAAAATAATCCTTGTATGGTTGTGGTTGGTGAGCCAAGTTCAAATCCAACTAGGTTAGATTGTGAGCCCAAGTAAAACAATCAGACTGTAATCAAGCTAAGTGATTATAGTTGAATTTCTAAGTGGTTTACTTAGGGAGTGGACGTAGGTGCTAAGTTTGGCATCGAACCACTATAAAATTATTGTATTTATGATTGTGTTTCTATCTTATTACTTTCATTCACTGCACATTACATAGCTTATTTCATTTGAGCCCTTGATTAGTTTAAATTGCTTATATCTTAAGCTAAATTTTAAAATACCCAATTCACCCCCCTGTTGGAAATCCATCCTTGGGCAACAAGTGGTATTAGAGTAGGTGCTCTAATATTAGTTGTTTGATCAAACTATCAAAGAGCTAAAGATTAAATGGCAATCCTAATTAAAACTCCTTTAGTTAAGGGGCAATCAACCAATAGACCCCCGCTATTCAATGGGACTAACTATATCTATTGGAAAGCACAAATTAGAATTATTCATCCAAGCATAAGATTATGACATATGGAATATCATAATGTTAGGACCTCACACACCTACAATCATGGTTGATAGAGTGTCCATCCCAAAATCTAAAAAATATTGGGATGAACATGACAAGAAGAAAGCTCAACTTAATGCCAAAGCAATGAATGTTTTATATTGTGCTTTGGATGCTAATGAGTTCAATAGAATATCACCATGTTCATCCATCAAAGAAATTTGGAATAGACTTAAAGTCACCCATGAGGGTACTAATCAAGTCAAGGAATCAAAGATAAATATGTTGGTACATAAGTATGAGTTATTTAAAATAGAACTACATGAAACCATAACTGAAATGTTCACTAGATTCACTGATATTCTAAATGGTCTGAAAAATCTTGGAAGAGATTATACTAACAGCGATGTTGCGCATAAATTCTTAGATCTTTACCAAAGAATTGGGAGCCAAAGGTGACTACCATTCAAGAGGTGAAAGACTTAACTACTCTTGCATTAGAGGAGTTCATTGGGTCACTCATGATCCATGAGCTGAACATGAACCAAAGATAAGAAGAGAAAGTGAAGAAAAAGAAGAGTATAGTACTCAAAGCTGCTGCCATGTATGAAGAGAAAAGCGACTCTAAAGAAGACTTGAAAGATGATGGAGAAATGGCATTAATTACTAGAAGGTTCAAGAAATTCATGAAAAAAAGGAAGAAGTTTGAACCAAGAAAAAGAATTTTCAGCAAAGACGAAGGTAGCAAAGAAAGAGAAAGACAAAAAGAGAAAGATCAAATCACATATTATGATCCGAACAATTTTGAATGGATTGTCTATTGTTAAAGAAGAGCTCAAAGAAATTAAGGAAGAAAGTATTAAAAGTAACATGGAGCAATAACAAAGATTCATCTTCAAGTGAAAAAAAAAGTCTAAGAGAACAAAAAAGCGCCAATCTTTGTCTTATGAACTTATGGCATTAGAAGATGAGATAAACGATGATTCAATTTCTGAATTTATATTTAAAGAATTATATGAAGCTTTTAATGATTTACTTTTTAATTTTAAAAAGCTATCTCATAAGAACAAGGAACTAAGAAAAGAGAATCAATCCTTAAAAATAGATAAAGCTCAAATAGAAGAAAATATGAAAGAAATGCAAAGTAATCTAAATAAATCAAATGAAAAGATTGTATCCTTACAAGATGAAATGGTAAGATTAGGATCCATAATAGATAGATATATGCTAAGCTCTAAAAATCTACAAACTATAATTGGAAATCAAAAAATGATCTTTGATAAAGTCGGTAAAGGATATGATCCATCAAGAAAGCAAAAATCACTAAAGAATGTATATGCAAAATCTCATAATTATGGTAGAAGCATCACATGTTACAAATGTAATAACATTAAACATAAATTTATTGAATGCAAAATCTTTAATTCGAACAAAACAAAAGTAAAACAAGTTTGGGTTCCAAAAGGAACCATTTATACTAACCCCAAAGGATCTAAGTTAGCTTGGATACCTAAGTTCACTAAATTACTTGTGTAGGTGTGCTTGGCATCCGTAAGAGCTAAAAGAAGGTGATACCTTGATAGCAGATGCTCGAGGCACATGATGAAAGATAAATCATAATTTATCTCTCTTGAAGCTAAAAGATGGAGGTGTTGTCATATTTGAAGATAATGGTAAAGAAAAATCATTGATCTTGGTAATATATTGATAATACCTTCTACTAGCATAGAAAATGTTTTGTATGTTTAAGGACTAATGTATAACTTACTTAGTATAAGCCAACTTTGTGATAAGGGTTTAAATGTTTCATTCAAATCATCTCATTGCATTGTAACTACTTCTTTAGATGAAAGCATCAAATTTATAGGAAAAAGATATGAAAATGTTTACATTATTGATCTTGATGAACTTAAAAATGAGTATATTGAATGTCTTGTTGCTATGAATACTAAACTAAATGAATCAAGTCGGATTTGGCATAATAGATTAGGTCATGCAAGTATGGACTCACTAGCAAGATTAATTAAACTTGATTTAGTAAAGGGGTTATCTAAAATAAATTTCGAAAAGGATAAAATTTACAAAGCATGCCAACTTGAAAAACAAACAAAATCTTCTTTCAAATCCAAAAATATTATTTCAACTACTAGACCTCTAGAACTGCTTCATATGGATTTGTTTAGACCTATCTCAACTACTAGTCTTGGAGGAAAAATATATGGCTTTGTTATAATAGACGATTTTTTAAGATATATATGGATTTTATTTTTATCACATAAAGAGAGTATTTTGATATATTTGTTGATCTATTTAATAAAATAATAAAAAAAATTGGTCCTTAGTATTTCTCAAATACTTAAGGATGGTTTTAACCACCTTTTAGTGATTTTCTTCTGGGTCAGACTAGTATCTACTCACTACTCCTAGTGAGTATGCCACATCTGGTCCATATCATTGCATATATAATAGACCCCACTGCCGAAGCATATGGGATTCTACTCATACGCTCTCTCTCTTTTTAAGAGTTGTCGGACAATCCTTCTTGGAGAGAGAAATTCCTTGGCCTATCGAAAGATAGCTCTTTTTGGAATTCTCCATGCTGAACCTCTTCAGCACAGTTTCTATGTACGTGGACTGGGATATACCAAGCATTCTTTTAGATCTATCTCTATAGATCTTCATCCCTAGGATGTAGGATGCTTCTCCCAAGTTCTTCATAGAAAACTGTGATGATAATTAGACTTTTATTTCTTGTAGTGCGGAGATGTCATTCCCGATTAAGAGAATGTCATCCACGTAAAAAATAAGGAATACTACTGCCAGACCATTTGTCCATTTGTAAATGCAGGGTTTTTCTCTATCCTTAACGAAGCCATACGTTTTGATCATTTTATCAAAATGCATGTTCCAACTTCGAGATGCTTGCTTTAATCCATAAATAAATCTCTAAAGCCTGCACACCTTGAACTCATCTATGGACGTGAATCCCTTAGGTTGTATCATATACACCTCTTCGGTTAGCTCTCCATTTAGGAAAGCCGTCTTCACATCTATCTACCATATCTCATAGTCCAGGTGGGCAGCTATTGCAAGCATTATCCGAATGGATTTGAGCATTGTCACTGAAAAGAATATCTCATCATAGTCAATACCATAACATTGATGATACCCCTTGGCAACTAGACGAACTTTATAGGTCTCCACCTTTCCATCTACGTCTCTTTTTCTTTTGAATACCCATTTTACACCCAATGGGTTTAACCCCTTTAGGTAGGTTAACTAATGTCCATACATCATTAACCTTCATGAAATCCATTTCGGATCTCATGGCTTCTAGCCATTTCTCAGAGTCGGGTCTCTGCATCGCATCCATATAAGTGATCGGATCCTCATCGTTCTCATCGAGTTCAATGGGATCACCATCCTGGAATAAGAATCTATAGTATCTATCCAAATGGTGTAGTACTCTATCGGATTACCTTAATGGTGCGAGTTCACTTGGCTTTGGATCTGATCTGATCAAATTTGACTTAGGTTCAACATTCTGTGTCGAACTTTCTACCTATTGAACTTCATCAAGTTCAACCTTAAAGGCAACAGTTTCTTCACTAAGGAACTTCTTTTTCAAAAAGGTTATCCTAAGACTGACGAACACCTTTTGTTCATGAGTATGGTAGAAATAGTATCCTTTGATCTCTTTTGGATATCCTATAAATGTGCACTTATCAGACATAGGTCCAAGTTAATCTATAATTAACTATTTGACATAAGTCGGGCACCCGTAGACCCTAAGGTATGAAAGTACTGGCTTACATCCGGTCCATATCTCATGTAGAGTTTTAACCATAGATTTACTTGAAATCTTGTTTAAAAGATAGCAAGCTGATTCGAGTGCATATCCCTAGATGGATATCGACAAGCTGGCAAAACCCATCATGGATCGAACCATGTCTAAAAAAGTCTGATTCCTCCTTTCAAAATACACCATTATGCTGTGGTGTTCCTGGAAGAGTCCATTGGAAGAGAATCCCATTCTCTTCTAGATATGTGAGAAACTCATCAGAAAGGTATTCTCCTTCTCGGTCAGATCGAAGAGTTTTAACACTCTTTCCAGTTTGTTTTTCTACTTCACTTCGAAATCGTTTGAACATTACAAATGAATCTGACTTATGTTTCATCAGATAGATATATTCAAATCTGGATAGATCATCTGTGAAAGTGATAAAGTAGACATATCCATCTTTGACACTAATACTCATTGGTCCACATACATCAGTATATACTAGTCCTAAGAGTTCAATGGCTCTCTCATCTTTTCCAGTAAAAGGTGACTTAGTAATTTTACCAAGAAGATAGAATTCATAGGTTGGAAGCAATTCACAATCACTAAGTTCGAGGATACACTCTTGAGCCAACCTGCTTATCCTGTTCTTGTTTATATGACCCAACCTACAGTGCCATAAATAAATATCCATCACATTATCTAATCTAGAATGTTTGCCAGTTGAATAGACTATATTAACAAGTTATGATAACATATATACACCATAATTCAATTATCCATAGAAAGCAGTAACACCATTCACAATGACATTACAAACTCATTTTTTTATTAAAATTTTATAATTATTCATGGCCAAAAGGCCTACAGAAATGATATTTAAAAAGAAACTAGAATAGAAATGACAATCACTAAGAACAATGGTATGAGATTCAAACACAAGTTTCAAAATTTCTAAAGCTAGAACTGAAACTGGTCTTCCATCTCCAACGTTCAGGAATCTCTTGCCTTGCTTGAATCTTCAACAGACCTGCAACCCCTGCAACGAATTGCAAATATGATAAGGACTTCCAGTATCCACGGTCAGTAATATCACACACAGAGGAATTGCAAGGAGTTATCATATAAATATCTTGTCCAGCAACAGCTTGCTTCTTCCTCTACCTGTTCAGGTCTAGGGAGGCAATATACTAAGGACAGTTCCTCTTCTAGTGCCCCCACTTCTTACAGAAGAAGCATTCAGCTTGACTCTTATCGGGCTTGATTTTTTGGGTCTGAGCCTACATAGATGTTCAAGCCTGAACATGCACCTTTTTGGCTTTCTTCTTCTTGTTCTTCTTTCCTTTTTCAAAGGATCAAGAATGAGAAGATGAACCTCCCACTAAGTTCACTGACTCTTTATGGAGCTGGTGATCCTTCTCAAAGTTCTAAAGTAACCCCAGTAACCCATGGTAGTCAACTTCAGGCTTTGACATTCTGTAATGTGTAAGAAATGGAAGATAAGACTTGGGCAGTTAGTTCAGTATTGCATCTTTTCCAAGTTGTTTGTGCAAGAGAAAGCTAAGCATGTTCAAGCACTCTATCAGCTCGATCATGTATAGTACATGATCAGTGATAGAGGCTCCATCCCGCATTCTGACGTTGAAGATGGCGCAACTAGTCTTGTGCCTCTCAATGTCATCAAGTGTGCTAAAAGAATCCTCCAACACATGAAGCATTTTATTCGACCGAGCTATCTCAAACCTACGACTAAACTCATCGCTCATCACAGCCAGCATAATACAAGCACCGTGGTTCAGTCATTAAGCCACTTCTGATAAGTGTCTCTAACTGTTCCATGCGCATTGGTAGCTAGCTCCTTAGGTGCAGGATCCATCAGCACATATAGGATCCGTTCATGCTCCAGAAAAATCTTCAACTTTCGGTATCAGCTACCGAAGTTGGATCCCATCAACTTATCATTATCCAACAATGATCAGAGCAATAGGAAAGTAGCCATATCTACAAAAAGAAAAAAATATAACCTAATTAGTAATTGATTTATTAAACCTAGAGATTTAGACTTTAATCGAAAGAATCTTTAATTATTTTATTCGAATTGATAGCCTCTACCTCTAATTTGAGAAATTATCCTAATTTTTTAGTGGGTACTAGAATCCACATAGACTGTACACAAGCCCAACTTTGGTTGGCCCACCCATGTACATCTAAGGGTAGGTTCATAACCAATTGTTTCTCCAAATAATTTTCAGTAATTAAATTTTGCCCCAGGCTATCAGTTGGCTTTGGCCTTCTTAGAAAAGAATCCAGTTAGATCCAACTATTAACATGACCATACTTGGTCCATCCAACCAATAAATGATCAGGCCCAACTTACCTTACCACCATTTAGGAAAATGTATCTAAGAGATCGTATAATGAATAACAATTCCATCAACTGATAAGCACCAGGCCTTTGGGCCTCCAATGATTATCCAACTAATAGATCCATTATCATCTACTTTAATGGGAGGCTATGATCTAGTTATCATATAACTATTTCATTTTAGGGACCTAATAATTTTAGAGGATTTATTTATAGAAGTGAGTAGGTCAAATTAACCAGCTTGTCATGATCCTTCCATTGACTTCACTAAGTCAGCTTAAGGGAGACCACTAACAGGCTGGTCTAGGAGCACCTAAATCAGTCACATTGATTTACCTAGCTGACATGGATCAACTCAAATTGTCAAGTGATCTGATCAAAACTCAATCTCACCAAGAAGGCTAGGGAAGTGAGATCGATGGAAGGGTCTGCCAAAGCTTGTCTTAGACACCATCAAAAATGGCCAGGTAAATAGACTGCCAATTAAAAACCACCGATCGTATGTGCCAAACTTACCTTAGTCACCAACTAGTTTAATTAGTCTTGACTAGATCAACTAATAGTTTGAGCTAGATCTCTTAGCCAAGAATTAAGTCCATTTGGTTCTTATTAAAGACATGGACTTGACCAACTACAACTATTGTAATTGATCTAGAGAATCCTTGACCTAATCTAAGATAACAATTGATTAGATTTAGTCAATTCTCTAATTAAGTCCATTCTTTAATCTAATCTTAGGTCTAACCCAATTAATGGACCTAATCTTTACTAACCCATTAACCCAATGTATTATGATTCGTGTCATAGGATCTTCAATTTACAATCCTAGAACCCAATCAAACAACTTCTTAATTCTTAATTAAGTTTTGTGCTGACGGTTGGGGTTTGACTTTTCGAAAATGATTTTCATGTTTGTAAAATATTTTTACAACATGGTTGTATCAATCAAGTTGCATGTTTGATTCATATTCAATATGCAAGTAAAATAAACATAAAACTATTTTAGATCTAATCTAAATAGGTTAATGTAATTGAAATAGTTTCAATAATAATCAATCATAAATCTTCCTAGATCAAATCTAACACATTCATGATGATTGAAATCAGATTAAAATATTTTTAATCAGATCATAAAATCTCTTAGATCTAATCTAAAATTTTATGATTAATATTTTAGATCAGCACGTACTAGGACAACCTATCCACTATAAGGAGTTAACCATATAGCAGGACAACCGTATGGCAGTTCATGAGATCTAAATTTTTTTAATTTTAGATTTAATAATTAGATTATAAATTAGATCTAATCTAAGAAATAATCTAAACATGCACAAAAATTATGTAATAAAAATCTTGCTTTGATACCAATTGAAGGAACCAGATCTAGGGTTTCACGGGTAGATCTTGAAACTTTTTCAAGATCAGGCAAAGGAAGACTTAAATAAATCAAATATTTATTTAAATAAATATATAAATACCTAGATCTCAGATCTATTACATGATCAAGGTATGATATTAAACCAAAAATTAAAAATATAAAGAAGCAGGAAAGGTTGATCATATCAACCTAGATCTATACAACATCTATAAAATAACAAATCAAATCTATTAGCTGAGCAAGTTAGATGTTCTAACTTGCTAATCCTGGCTTGAGGATGAAGTCATGAGCTGCACATGCGTCCAGCCTCTAGGAGTCATCCACACGAGTCCATGAACATGATCAGAGATCCTGATGTAGGAAATCAGCACGGTATGCTAACACTATACTGATCTCTCTTCGATGGTTGATCCGATGCTTCCTTCCTCGAAACATAGACACTTCAAAATATCAAAAGAAAAAGAAGAAGATTTGTGATGCCGAGATACCTCTCGAAAGCTCACAAAAAAGGGAGGAAGAGATTTGGAACAAAAACCCTAGAAGAAGACCCTCTTCTTCTTCTTTGTTCCTTTTCTAGATACTCTAATTTGTGTTTCTAATATCTCCACGACCTAGATGAACTTTTCTTTAATTTTTCTACACCAAAGATACCTCTCAAATGTGTACAATTCACAAAAATTTTAATAAAAAATTCTTTTTAAATAAAGATATATGTAGAGTCCAAGATTGGTAAAAAATCTAGATAGGAAAGTCACCAAATGGCTGGTTGTTGGAGCGCCCAACTCTTGGGTGCCCCTACCTTACTTTTCTACCATGGACCAGCAAGGGAGGGTGTAACAAATGCCAAAGAATGCCATGAGAGAGAGAAAATAGGAAGGTGGCGGCATGAAAGGAAGGAAGTCTTTTGGTTGACTATGATTCTATCTCATAGAATCCTAAAGCAAAACCAATCTTTCCTTTTGACTCGGTCATCAAACAAATTTCCATATGAAAAAAAGGAAGAGAGAAGGGAGGCATGAGATTGCTTGGGGCATGGAGATTTATAATGTAAAAACACAAAGAGAAAAGGGTGGGGCGTGAGGATTAGGTGGTGCAAGGAATAGGGAGTCCTAGTCACACTAGGACTCCTATTTTGACTTGGTCAAACAAGATCTTTTAATCAAATAAAAATAAGATTAAACCAACTTAATTAAATAAGACCCTAATCTATTTAAAAACTTAATTAAATTAGATTAAATCAAATTTAATTCTAATTTAATTTTTAATCAAATTAGAAAATTGGATTGATCCGAGTCCTAGTTAGACCATGACTAGTTCTTTCTTGCACTTGGCTTATCCAATAAGCCAATTAGACTTGATCCAATCAAGCCCAAACCAAATCTAATTAAATCATATTTAATTAGACTTATTCTCAATCTACTAGCTTAACTAAATTAAGCCAATTAGCAATTAAATTGCTAATCGATCCTCCTGTAACACTAGCACTAGGACAAACATCAACCGTATTAATCGTTTAACCCTAAAATGATTCTAAATCGCTAATCAACCATCCGATCGGAACATGAACTCTAATGTATGTGACCTCATAGGTCCGAACTTAAGTCGGTAGCATAGAAATAAATTTCTATACTAATTGAAATGACCATCTAGCAATAATACCCGACGGCCTGATAGGTCAAAAGGTGTAGAACACCATCCTTAGAACTCATGTGAATGTAGTTTTCATATAATTCATCCCCTTGACCAAAATTCTCGTAGGACACATCAGAGTTCAACTATCAACTCTAATCAGATTGTCCATATTGTATTTCAAAATATCAAATCCATCTGATGGATTATCCTGGCCAAGGTTTTACTATATTGAAATATAGTAATACATTCTTCTCCAACTCTTGAAGTGGTCAATTCCATCTTGATCACACTCTAACTTCACAAGTACTTGACTATGCCTAGAAGCCTTTCGTTGTTGAATTAGAAATTCAGTTAGTCCAATATCAAAGCATAGTAAGTTGCTTGCAAGTCACTGAGATGATCTCAAGTCTAAGGGATACTTATACCTATATCCCATCAAAGATATTCTCGACAGTAGAATACTCTAGAGTTGGTCACATTCAATGATGATATACCCATACATCTCACCTGTATGCCATACCAGTGTCTCCACACTCCTTTGTTAAGAGGACAACCAACCTATATGGCATATAGTGACCTATGATCGATAGATGCTGTCGTCCTAATTAACAGCCTATCATTTGGTTGTGAATAAATTTAAGAACTAATCGATAAATCTCCTCTTTATCGAAACTAAATAGTCCTAAGGGCTTCACATAATAATAGAGTTCATTAGAAGATATAAACTTGTGATGAAAAAGATGCCAAAAATTTTTTATTAATTAATAAATCAATTACAATATCTCAACCATCAACAAGCTGATGATTGGCTTTGGAACATAATTTCCAACACCCAGAATATCGCACAAAGTTGCATGGGTAAACTGCATTCTGTTACGCCTCATTGCATTAGCTTCTTTGCTGACCAACATGCATCTGAGACATGTGCCCTCGACCCAATTCTCTTGAGTACTCCTTGTAGATCTTGTAGACATTTTCCCAAGTAATTCTAGGGCTCAAATTTGATCTCCAAGTTGCCCAAATCTTAAGAGAGCGTAGTCAGACCTTGAACCCATCCAGTGATCCGATCTAGTTTGCACCTTGACCCAAGTCCGGTCCAGCCTCGATTCGAGGAGCCATGACATATAGAATATGATCTTAGAACCCATGTGAATATAGTTTTCATATAATTCATCTCCTTAGCCAAAATGCTCGTAAGACACCTCAGAGTTCAACTATCAACTCTGATCAGGTTGTCCACATTGTATTTCAAAATATCAAATCCATCTAATTGATTATCCTAGCCTAGATTTGCTATATTGAAATACAGTGATACATTCTTCTCCAACTCTTGGAGTGGTCAATCCATCTTGATCACACACTGACTTCGCAAGTACTTGACTGTGCCCAAAAGTTTTCATTACTGAATTAGAAATTCAGTTAGTTTGGTACCAAAGTTCAGTGAATTGCTTGCAAGTCACTGAGATGATCTCAGGTCTAAGGAACACTTATACCTATATCCTATCAGAGACATTTTCGATAGCAGAATATTTTGGAGTTGGTCATGTTCAATGATGATGTATCCATACATCTTACCTATATGCCATACCAGTGTCTCCACACTTCTTGATTAAGAGGACAACCAACCTATATAGCATACAGTGATCTATGCTCGATAGACACTGTCATCATAATTAAAGCCTATCATTTGATCATGAATAGATTTAAGGACTAATCGATAAATTCTTTCTTTATCAAAGCTAAATAGTCCTAAAGACTTCATCACAATAATGAAGTTCGTTAGAAAATGAATACTTTGTGATGAAAATATGAAAAGTATATTTTATTTATTAATGAATTAATTATAATTACAATATAGCTCAACCATCAGCAGACTGATGATTGGCTTTGGGACACATTTTCCAACATCATATAGTTTGGATAAAATCAAGTTAGCACAAGGCTTTTATCTCAGAGATTTTGATCTCATCAAAACTCCTTGACCCATTCAAACCTTTTTGAATGGGGCACCTCCACCTTATCCACATGGGCTCATGCCAGAAGGGATGTGCGCCCTTCTCTCCCACATGAAATCCATCTAGGGTGTGCATCCCTAGAAATTTTCTAGGGGGTGCACGCCCCTCTCCTTTAATTTCTGTAAAGATGGCTTAATGTTGACCCTTGTCCTGTTCCCATCCGATAGGATTAAGACAAGCCCTGAATAGATCAGCACAAGCCTTGATCTGACTTGGACAAGCTCCAGTCAAACGAGGATAAATCCATACAGGGTTTGCAAATGAGCCAAATCCAATTTGACTCAATCGAAATGAACTAGAAAGATGACAGAAGGAGAAAGTTAGGTTTAATCATATGCTAGTATGATTTTTTTGAACCTAATTGGATCTAATCTAAATCAATCAAACTTGATTAGCCCAATTGATGACATCCAGACCCAAACCCTTGTTTGTGTGATCCATTTAGGTTCAGTTCTATATGGTAGTGAGATATGTCGCAATCTCCATCATCGACATCATGGAAACACCTTTCGATGGACCAAAACTTTTTCGATTCATCAATTAGAATCGTTAATCATCAAGACAATTCTTATTGGTCCAAAAATTCATCAATAACACCTAGCAGTATGTGGTGGCAACCCATCAGAACTGAATACAAATCTCTCGATGCAACTACCTGTATGATTAGATTCTTTTATCATGAGACCCGACAGGATCACGGTCAAGGTGAACTCGTCAGACTTAACACCCATCATATGAATGAATCATTCAATTCAAGTCCGATGTGAAATTTTAATAAAAACTCCTTTCTATTATTTCACACTACCATGGTCATGGGCTTAAGGACTCGATCTCATGATCATCATAGAACTATCCCTCCTCTACCGAGGTAGATAGATCTCATATTGGTGCGACCCAATTCCTACAATAAACATGCTATAGCTAACATATACCTCAGGATTTTGGATGGCTAGAAAATCGAGTTATGGTGTAGTCAAACTACAATACCCTTAAGGTGAACTACTGATGCATCTCAGATTAAAGAACCGACACATAATTACAGCATCGAGCTAGTCATCAACGAGAAGGTAGACTTTCTTATGACTGCTTGAGGTGGTTATGCTCAATGCCCATGTTCTTAACAAGTGTCTGTACTCTTGCTCCAATATCCCCATATCGTAGATTCAAGACTCATCTATCATAAGAAAGTGATCTTACACCGATCTTCTAGATTGATCACCATCCTCATGATGATCCTACGATCGAAAGTAGTTTATAAGTTAATTATGATAACACATGTCTTAAATTTTCAACTCTTGAGAATGTGTTATCATGCCCGTTAACTCAATGGATGTATCACCGACATTTTAAATATACAATACGATAGAAAATAATCTTTTTATTAATTTTAAGTTAAAATTATAAAAATATCTTTAGAAAATATTTTACAAGTATTGACCAATTTGGCTTCTAGCGTGCACATCTAACAGCCTTCTCATTCTTCCACGATGCATCAAAGTTCACTGTCACAACTCCATATGGTCAGAGTATCCAAGAAACCAATAGGGTTGAAGTAGACAAACTTATTAAGCTACTGTTGCCCCTATGTCACAAGGTATCCATTATTGTAAAGTGTTCATTGGCATCCGATACCTCATTGCTAACTCAAGATGCATCAAAATTAATAATAGTGCTTTTATTCTGATATTCAAACTGGTATAATATAGATAAGCATTTTTTGTGATGTGAATTATACTAATTAGACATGGTTGAAGCTTGGTATATGGATAGTCTTCTATCATATAGACATAATTCTTACAATTAGATCTTTTTTCATGAAATAGTACCTCATTGGTTTGCACATGCAGAAGTACCTTCAATTTAAGAAATCTCTTGAAACATCTTTCCTAAAGAGGATGTTGTATCGAGATAGCATATCAAAGTCACCCTTTCAAAGGGCAACTTATAGAGACACCCTTTGAAAATGTGATTTATAGGGCCGCCCTTTAAAAGGATAACTTATAGAGCTAGCCTATCCTAGGGTGACTTATAGAGACGCCCTATGATAGGGCAAATTATTTAGCTGGCAAGCCGCAATGTTTGGACAGTATCTTTTTAGCTGAGTCAGCATATAAAATCGCCTTTCCAAAGGACAACTTTAAATTGGGTAGTACTTTGATATATAGTTTGAAAGGAGCATTATTTTCATAAATTTTTTAAAATAAATATTATTTTGGTAAAATTACTAGTTGATGGCTAATGGGGATTTGGATTCCTCATAATCCATAATTCATGCTGAACAAATGATAGATAAGCTAACCAAATTTGGAGCTCACTAACTCAATTGTGTAGCATATTCAATTATAATTACATCACATAATATTACTTTTAACATTCTACTAGTCGAAGACCCCCATGCATTACATAGGATGAATAATTATGGTATGTAATTATTAAAATTTTTAATAATAAATATTTATAATAAATAGTTTTTATTTGTTAATATTTTATTTTATTTTATTTTATTTATTATATATATTATATTTTTTATTATTTAAAAAATAATATTTTATTATTTTTTTGATACATGGATTTTGACTTGCTGAGTTGGCAATATCATAATACTCCTCCATAGAGTATTATTTTATATACATAATATATTTTTATTATTTTATAAAATAATATTTTATTTTTAATACATGGCATGTTGGAAGGATTTTGACTTATTGAATTAGCAACACCACAATACTCCTCCACCAAGTATTATTTTATATATATATTTGAGTCAAAGACCTACATGTTGCGTAGGATGGATAATTATGGCCTATAACTATTAAAATTTTTAAACATTAATATTCATAATAAATATTTTTTATTTTTTTAATATTTTATTTTATTTTATTTATTATATATGATATATATTTTATTATTTTATAAAATTATATTTTATTTTATTTTATCTTTTTTCTTAGTCTCATACCTTCTACATGCCCATCGGTACCATTGTATCCTCCTATTTTTCCACCATGGATTTTATTCTCTCTAGGTAAATACTGATCTCGATCGTACCCTTCCTCTTCTTCTCATACCTTCTTCATATCCATCGATGCCACCATACCCCTCTGTGCCTACCACTGCTCTCCTTCTCTCTTGATAAATATCGATCTCGATCGCATCCTCCATCACCTCTATCGATATCACCGCTCCCGGCACCACCATTGAAGGAAGAGAGAAACTCCCTCTCTTCTTTTCTTTTTTTCTCTTTTTTTATCATTTTTTATAAAATAATATTTTATTTTTTTCTATTCTTATACCTTCTCTATACCTGTCATTACCACCCCACCCCTTGCTGCCTTACCATGGCTCTCCTTCTCTCTTAACAAACATCGATCCTAACCGCACCCCAGTCTCCTCACTTCTTCTCAAATCTTCTCTAAACTTTTAAAGGCTATTAAATGTAGAGATCTAACTTTCAAATCAATGAAGTACCATGCTCTATTTATGGATAATTTATTAGATTTGATTTGATCTAATCTGATGGATTAATTCACAACTAAAAATATATTATTTTTAAAAAATAAAAAAAATATTATTTTTTAAAAAATAAATTAATATATTATTATTTTTAAAATTAAAAAATAATATTCTATTTTTTAAAATAATAATAAATAATATTTTTAAAATATTATTAGTATTTTTATAATATTTTATTTTTAAAAAATAATAATTTTTTAAAATATTTTTCATCTCTGATCCCCTTCCAACTTTTATTTATAATATTATTTTTTTTAATTTTTTTAAATACTATTTTATTATTATTTAAAAATAATATTTTAAATTATAATTAACGATAAAATAATAATCAACATGGCAGAGCTAAAATCATCTGTGATACTGATAAAAATATTATTTTTAAAAGAATAGATTAGTATGTTATTATTTTTAAGATTAGAAAATGATATGTTATCTTTTTAAAATAATAATAAATTAGTATTTTAAAATATATTTATCATTATTTTTATAATATTTTATTTTTTAAAATATTTTTTTTAAAATATTTTCATCTCTTATCCTTTTTTATTTTTATTCTAAAAAAATATTTTTTTATTTTTTAAAAATATCACTTTATTATTATTTTAAATTATTATTTGTTAGGGATAGAATAGCTTCCATCAAAGTTTAGTAGGATGTCTGATCTTAATATGATTTCATTTGGAGTCACAGCAACCATGATCGAACTTCAACCGAGCTGTTCTCCTACTCTAACCCAATTCAAGGAGTTTGACCTGAAGAAAAAATGGTTTTTCCATCATATGATCGTTCAGATCTGTAAAAAAATTTTAAAATTTTTTCTAACAAATTTGAATCAAATCTGAGAGTTCTCGGATTTGATCTTATTGACCCGAATGAAGAATTAGATGATACTGATAAATATTATTCGTGTTGTGAAAATGATCATACTAGTTCAAGATCGGATGAGATTCTAGTATTATCTAACGAAGAATAATTTATTTTGGATATGATTAATTCTCTAAGTTTAGAGGAAAAAGAAATCCAAATTTCAAAGTTCTTTGCGATCAAAGGACAAAAGACTAAACCAACTCTTCAAAAATCTAAAAAATTTTATAATCTTGATGAGGTATTTCGAAGAATTAGAGATACCAAGCAGAAAGATGAAAAAGTTGATCTCAAGGATTTGCTTAGGGAACAAGTCCTAATTAAATCTGAAATTGTCTCTTTAAAACAAAGACTTCAATACCTAGAAGATAGTTCTATTGAGATAGAACAAGATCAAGATTTAGAACAGATCTTAGAACCTTTAGAACAATCAAGAGGAAAAACTCCTATGACTGAAAATACTTTGAATAATTTCATAGGATCTATGAAAAAATATATTAAACAAAAATGGTTCTGTGAAATCCTATTCAAATTTAAAGGAGAATATAAGTTCAAACATTCTGGTGTAGATGTAAATTATATTAGAGAAAATTTAATCCCATCTAGATACTTTGAAAAATCGATACATAAGATTCAAACCGCTAATAATGGAAATCTTAGGGTTAACCATAAAATCTCTGAGGTCCAGGTTTGTATAGAAAAAACCTATATTTTAACCTCACTCTTTATGGATAAGAATTTAAAATAAGAAGTTATATTCAGAAATCTCTTTTTAACTCTGATTAGACCCTTTACTATGTCTCAGGATGAAATTACTGCCCAAATGAATGGCTAAAAGATAATGCTTAAATTCTATTTTGGACCAGAAGAACGATTTCTTAATCAACTAAAACAAGTTGATAGGAATAGGAGTAAGTTATCTTTCAAAACCCCTAAGATTAGAGTTAAGAAACCTAGAATAAAAATTAAAAATAAAAAGCTAAGTTCACAGAAGCTTCCTTCTTCACAATCCCTCATATCTCTTGAAAAATGTTTTCAGTATGATCTTGACATATATTTTCAATGTCCTTTAGTTTATAGAGAAGTTCTTCTTATACAAGGACATCCAGGTTTGCACCTAGGTCCTATAAAAACCTCCCTAAAAGTCTAAAAGCAACATTTTTATTTCTAAGGAATTATTTGACTTTATCTCTTTTCAACAGGGACCTAAAGACAAAAGGATAAAGAATAAGGATAAACAACCCTTAGAAGAAGAAGAAGATAACTATTTAATTTCTCCTCCATTCTACCACCCAGGCCTTTCTTTTGAAACCTATTCTATTATCTTTGAAGCCTGGGAAGCACATCTTTTCGACAAAGAAATGGAGTACAAAAAATCCATGACCACCTTGGTAAAGCATCTAGTAGAAAAAGAAAATTCCTTGAAATCCATTAAAGAATATGTTCAATTGGTAGGAGACCAGATAAGCCAATCCACTCCTGAACTTATATATCTCTTTATGATCTTTGCGGATTAAAAGAGTCTCCAACAATGGTCAAGTTAAAAAAACTTGATTATTGGAAAACGACACAACAGGTTTTAACTCCTGAACTCCTCGAAGACATCCTTCAAAGGATAACTCAACCCAAAGAAGAACAAACTCTCTTTGAAGAATCAGAAACTTTCATTATTTATGACTTGTCACATCCAAAGCTTTTCTTACCTCTATTCAACACATTTAACAAGCCTTATACAAAGGACTTGTGAAAGTTATATCAGTAGACTGCTCATCAACCTTTAATATGCTTTCTGCTATTGTGGCTACCCTTTTACAAGATCTGAAAGAAAAGCATGAGCTTTTTGATATCAAGATATATAGCAGAATAAAAGAAAGAAAAAATGGAGGCATTGAATATCCACTTCAAATTTATCATATCATAAATTTAGACAAAAATGATCTAGTTGGATTTGAGACAGTGCCAGACAAAAATAAAGAAATATCATCAAATGACTTCAACCTCAAAGTCTATAAGATAATATCATATTTAGAGGTTTATTGGGCAGAAAGAAAACTTCATCAACAAAAATGTTAGATAGATCGTAAAATTTGGGTGACCACTAATCTTCCAACCAGACTACCAGCTCCAGGAGATCCAGAAGATCTTTTTATCAGAGATTCATATCCAAAATGGAAAGAAATTTTCAATCTCGAAAACTAGCCTCAGAAGTTAAGAGAAGAAGCATTATTTCAGAAGGGATTAGATGCATGTTTAGACATAGAAAATCAATTGGGAGAAGAAGGTAGAAGAATCAAGATTCGCATCATAACCAATTCAAAAGACCTTGAAGTAAATCATTCAAAAACTCAAAGAAAGCTTATCTTCGATGAATAAAAAAAAAAAGAGAGAGAGAAAATGTTTTCTTACTTACCCTCTATCAAACCAATGGTAGAAAAACTCTTCCTCGCAGGTAGATCTTACTCTTAAAAAAAAAAGTAATGACCAAAATCTCTAAAGACCAAAATCAAGCTAAAATGACGAAGATTCCACTAAAGCTGCAAAGTCCAGAGAGATGCCTCTGTCAAAAGCAAAAGAAGACAAATAACATCAACGATAACAAGGCCTTCTGCTTTGCTCGTATTAGGACGAGGTTCTCCTCCTATTCCTAACATGGCTGTAGGGGCCCTTAGGGTCGTTGGTAGGGTCTCTTAACTCATCTCGTCTTAAATTAACGAGGCTTTATGCTTTGCTCGTGTTAGGACGAGGTTCTTCTCCTGTTCCTAATGTAGCTGTAGGGGCACATTAGGATCATTGGCAGGGCCTCTCTCCTCATCTCGTCTTAAATTAATGGAGCCTTCTGCTTTGCTTATGTTAGGATGAGGTTCTCCTTTTGTTCCTAACAGGACTATAGGGGCACATAAGGACCATTAAAAGGGCCTCTCCCCTCCTTCCATCTTAGATTAACGGGATCTTCTTTGATCGATGTTCTTGTCAAGTCTGCTTTCTTGGTCTTGATTTTTCTTGGCTTGAATTTGGGCTTGGTAGTTCAGCTTTGGTCATGATTTTGACTCTAGCTCAACTATGATCTTAACTTCAACTTGGTTGTGATTTTAACTTCAGCTTATCCTTGATTCTGATCTTGGCTTGATCTTGAATCTAACTTTAGCTCAGCTTAGGTCTTTACCTCAAATTTTTTTTTTTTTCTGATAAGCTTGACTTATTGAGGTTGAATTTCTGTTGGTCTCAGTCTTTTGAGCTTGAACCTATGCAGACCTCGGACTTGTACGATCTTTGCCTCAGATTTGTCTTGCTTTCACTTTGGATAGATCTTGAACTTAACCTTGTATTGGTTTGAGATCTGACTTCAACTTGGCTTAGGTTTTGACCTCGGATTGGTCTTTTAATGAGCTCAGGTTAATGGGGTTGGACTTTTGTTGGTCTTGGATTTATATGATTTTTACCTTAAATTTGTTTAGCTTGCACCTCGGATGAGTCTTGAACTTGACCTTGGATGGGTCTAGATTTCAACTTCAGCTTCAGCATTTATTTTCACTTCAACTTTAGTCTTGGTTTCTTGAACTTACGTCTTAATTAGCTTTGGGTTCGGCCATGGATTTGGTATCCTATAGCCCTACAAGAAAGAAAAGAAAAAAATAATAATAAAATAATAGTGGATAGAAGTTTGGAAGCTTTTCACCATGAGTTCTCTATTTGGGAGATCTTGGATCTTGGTTTCTGTTTGATCCCTGGTTCAGATCAGACTTTGCCTTCTTCTTCTTCCTCTTCTTCTTCTTTTTTTTGTATTAACTTGGCTTTGAGTGGAATTTGCAGGATCGAGTGTGGAGGTTGTAGCTTGTTATAGGTGGCTTCGAGATTGTTTTGAGTCAGCTTCGGTGCTGTTTGATGCGAGATGATAGGAGAACCTCGAAAAAAGTCAAAAGGATACATGTGTAGAGGTCTTCGGCCACATTTAGAGTGCATGGACCTCGACATGAGGGACCTAGGCCATGTTGGGAGTGCACAGACCTCATGAGGACTTTGAGGGCAGCCCGATGGTGGGTTCAGCTGCACTAGAGGTGCACAGACTTGGCGTCGTTGCTACAAGTTCATCCACATCTTGGCACCTGGGGGAAGGGTCAGCCGGCTGGTCTCTTCTTTCCTTCTCCTCTTATTCTTTTCTTCTTCTTCTCTCTCTCTCTCTCTCTCTCTCTCTCTCTCTCTCTCTCTCTCTTCTTTTTTTTTCTTTTTTTTTCTCCTTTTTTTTAATAGGCTTTGATGGATAAAATTCACAGTCGCATACGAAGATTGTGGCCTTTTGCTGGTGGCATCGAGCTTCGGTGTGATGGGGACCTCGGCCACATTGGGAGCCCGCAGTTATCAATGATGAAGAGAAGCAGGTCATGGCATCATGTGCAGGGAAGAAGGTCGTGGAGGTGGGTGGAGGTGCATGTTTGGACACACGATTAGTCGTGCCTGGGTGCATGGGGGGAAGAAGGTCGGCACCATAGCTTTGACCAATTTCAGCCACTGCTCAAAGTCGCGAGGAAGGAGATCCATGCATAGGGAGGAGATTGGAGGGAGAGGCACCGCGGGTTGCGGGAGAGGAAAGTTTAGTCGGAGTCACCGTGGATTGTGCCTGAGAGCATAAGAAAGTTTGGTCGGAGGAGTCGTGATGCGCACGGGAGGAAGATTGGAGGAGTTTGAAAATGCGGACTTGGTGAAGGCCAGTCGGAGGTTGCACGAGTGCAGCTAGAAGTTCGAGGAGTCAAGTTCTACCCAAGAGCATAGGGGAGGAGCTCGACCACGTGGGAGAGAGAGAGTCGATCGATATTGCTTGAACACGTAGGCTCGGATGGGATCGATCGGAGGTGTGATGGGCACGGACGAGAGAGGAGATCGGAGGGGGGGTCACTCAAGTTCTTCTTGAGAGCGAGAAAATTGAAGGGGCGCCATGGGTTTTGGAGGCTAGAGGGGTCCCACAAGTCGCACCTGGGAATGCGAGGGAGGAACTCGGTCAGAGATGCCCAAGTGCATGGTAGAGAAGCCTGGTTGTAGGGGTCACGTGGGAGAGAAAAGAAGGCCGGGCGCACGGGGAGAGTGAAATCAGCCAGAACTACCATGGATCGTGCTTGGGAGCACGGGGAGATCGGTTGGAGGAGCTTGAGCGTGGGTGAGAGCGGAGATCAGAGGGGCGCCATGGGTTTGGAGGAGGCTGGAGGGGCACCATAGGTTTGGAGGAGGCTGGAGGGGCCCCACGAGTTCGGAGGAGACCGACCGAATGGCTGTGACGGGCATGGGGCAGGCCACCGACTCCCCTCCCACTTTCTTTATCTCCCACCACTTTTTTTTTTTTTTGGACACATAGAAACTAAACTTTTTTTTTTTTGAACAACTCTTCAAATTTATCTCCCACCACTTTCTGATGGTTCGACTTGGACTTTGGGTTACCATGATCTACAGCAAAAATAAATAGATGAATAAATAAATACCAGAAACTATACAACTTACTGCATCATGGTTAGAGAAAAGCTTCTTATCAGTGATTAATGTGGCAAAAATTGATAGAATGGCAAAAGTCTTAAGAAGCCTCAAAAGTTTGCCAAATATAGTGCAGCTGCATCCTCTTGTTATACAACATTTTAAACCCTCAATTTCAGTATTCTTCTTACACCATCAGATCTAGAGCTGACCTAGCAGTCATCTTGATTCATGCAGACGTTAGTATGTGGAGTGCCGATAGCTAATTCTAAAATGTTTTTCACTTAAGTTGCCATTCCTACATGCATCTAAAAGAAGGTTTATATAGAATCCTTGTTGGGCATCCAATTTGCTCATATTTATGAAGTTTTTAAATTAGATGTTGCCTAGTAAATCCAAGGGCAAATAAAGATCTTCCTTCTAATGTTTGATTCTATTCAAAATTCAAAAGAATGGACTAAAAATCGAGAATAGAATATGACTAAAAAATCTGCATAATTATATAAGCAATCAGTGGGTTAATCCAACATGGCTCATGGTTAACCTGCATTACAAACTGTCGCTCTTCTGAGCTTGGATGTTTCAAGACTTCGAAGAAGACTTTCTTGGACAGTTCAGTTGGGGCCAATGTCGCCAACTTAGAGAGAAGGTTGGCTCTAGTGTTTTCCCTCTTGGGATCTACTTGATGTCAAAATGGTTGAATACCATGATCAAGTTATTCACTTACTCAAGATAATTTATCAAGCTTTCTTCTCGAGCCTCATAATTGCCACCAACTTGTCTGACCACCAATTGGAAATCTAAGTAGACCTGAAGTCGGTCCACTTCCAATTCTTTAGCTATCTTTAACCCTACGATCAGAGCTTCATATTGGGCCCTATTATTAGTCGTAGGAAACTCAAAGCACGGTGTATATTCAGCAATGACTCCCTCAGGATTAACCAAGATCGGCCCAACGCCCACACCAAAAGCATTAGACGAGCCATCAACATATAAGGCCTAAAAATGTTCAGGAAGGTTAGCTCTTTCTTTAGAGGAGCTCGGCTGTAATCGTGGAATTCTGGTTTCATTTTGTTCAAGCTTAGCTTCATCTGGAATGGTACACTCCACTATAAAATCTACCAGTATTTGCACTTTGATTGATCGTCGAGGTTGAAAGTTGATATCAAATTCTGTAAGTTCAATTGTTCATTTCGCTACTCTTCCAGATGCATCTATTTGATGAAGGACTGCTTTGATTGGTTGGTTGGTGAGGACTGTTATGGTATACCCCTGGAAGTAGGGTCGAAGTCTCCTGGTGCAATCAGAAGAGCATAAGTCAATTTTTTTAATTTAGTGTACCTGGTCTCCGCATCTCTCAAGACTCAGCTCATGTAACAGATCGATCACTGTACTTTTTTCTCTTCCTTGACCAAGATAGCTATTAGGACTGCAGGAGAGATCGCTTGGTATAAAAATAATTCTTCTCTAGGCTCAGTTGCCAATAGTGAGGGTGAATCGAGGTAGCTCTTGAGTTCTTCGAATGCTCATTGGTACTCTACCATCCAACAGAAGTTCTTCAATTTCTTGAGAACCTAAAAGAAAGGCATACATCACTTGACCAACTTCGAAATAAAGTGATTTAAGGATGCCACCTTTTCGATCAAGCGCTGAACTTCTTTTATTAATTTTGGAGTGGTCATCTCCTAGATGGCTTGGATCTTCTTCGGATTAGCCTCGATCCCCCATCCTGAGTCCATGAACCTTAAGAATTTTCCTGAGGTCACTCCAAAGGTGTATTTAGTCGGGTCCAGCTTCATCTTATATCTTCGAAGGGTGTTGAAGGTCTCTTCAAGGTCGACGATGTGATTGGATGAGGTCTGACTCTTGACAAACAAATCATCCACATAGACTTTAATGTTGCGGCTAATATGCTCTTTAGAGTTTTATTGACCAGATGTTGTTAGGTTGTGCCTGCATTTTTAAGCTTGAAGGGCATGACCCTGTAACAATAAAGACCACAATCAGTAATAAGGATAGTTTTCTCCTCGTCCTCTGGTACCATCTAGATTTGATTATAGCTGAAAAAGGCATCAATAAAGGTGAGAAGCTCATGGCCCAAGGTTGCATCCACTAGTTGATCAATTCTAGGTAGGGGATAGCTATCCTTTGGATAGGTCTTCTTGAAGTCGATGCACATTCTCTATTTGCCGTTGGCCTTCTTGACCAAGACCACATTAGAAATCCAACCTGGATAGTGGACTTCTTGGATGAATCTGACTTTGAGGAGTTTATCCACTTCTTTCGCTATCGCCTTCTGCATTTCTGGTGCATGGCCTCAAATTTTTTCTTTAACTGACCTGTATTTAGGATCAACAGCTAGCCAGTGTTCCATGACCTCGGCATCAATCCCTGGCATATCTGCTGGGAGATGAGCTACTCCCAAACTTCCTCCCCCAAGCTGGAGCTGACCTGCACCATATGCTCTATATTTCCATCGTTTAGGGGGATGGCCACGAGATCCTCCATGGGTTCACCCCGCTCCTCAGTAAGGTCATCGTGAACATCCAGCCCATCAACTGGGCAAGGGGCGGGAAGGCCACCCTTTTGTAAGGCAATGGAGTAACAGTGCTTGGCTGAAGCTTGATCTCCCCTGATCTCCTCAATTCCATAGCTTGTCGGGAACTTCACTTTCAAATAGTAGGTTGACACCATAATCCTGAGTGCATTTAGACTAGATCGATCAAGAATTGCAATGTAGGTGGCCTTTACCACCAAAAAGTCAACCTGTGCCCTGGCCTATTTCGGATATTGCCCTCTAGCCATAGATAGCATTATCATTCATTCAACAAGCACAACATCACTAGTTAAGCCCACCAGTGGAGAGTTCATGGATCCCAGGTAGTTATTAGATATAGACATTTTAGAGAAAGTATCATAAAATAAAATATCAGCAAAGCTTCCATTATTTATCAAAATGTGGTGTACATCATAGTCAACAATGTTTAAAGAAATTACAACCATGTCGTTGTGAGGGAACTAAACTTCTTGGGCATCCTCATCGATGAATGCTATGGGATCCTCAATTCTCCCACCTTCTCATGGGCTCCATCGATCTGCTAGCCTCCCCTCGTCAAAGTCTCCTAGAGATGGTGTTGATAATGCCAAGCAAGGGTCGGTCTCCTTATTGCTCCTCCCTCCTTGGTGGCTCTGGTTGCGGTAGCATCCTTGGCCGATCTTCCCCCACTTCTAGTCGGCATCTCAAAAATTGGCCCAATCGATCCTGCCTAATGAGCTCCTCGATCTCGTCTTGGAGCTAAATACATTCCTCAATATCATGACCATGGTCACGATGGTAGAGGCAGTATTAGTTGGAATTGCGCTTGCTAGGATGAGTATGCATCCTCTCTGGCCTCGACAGCTGCTCCTTGATTTTCATCAGTACTTGAACTTTTGGAGCATTGAGGAGAGCATAGTTGTGGAACCTTCTAAGAGGAGAGCCCCATCGTGCCCTTCTATTTCGAGTCTGAGGAAGAGTTCAGGCTCGCTTGCGTGCGGGAGGAGTTTGGGAGCACGGTCGAGCTTCACTCAGCTTTTCATCAACAGCAGGCATACTTGATTCATCCGCTCGTGATGCGTGCGTGGGCGAGTGACTCCGAACAGAAAATTTCAGGATTGCGCGATTTCGGAAAAATGGGCGTAACTTCCTCAATACAGGTCGGATTGATCCGATTCCAAAAGTCACAGATCAAGGACTCGTAGATCTACAACTTTCGTGTTTTGAGTTTTCCACAAATAAGCTCTGTGGAGTGAGCGATTCTGGGAGGAAGTGGACGAGGCACTGTGTTTGTGGGGATGTGTGTAACTCGAGGATATGGAAGGTTTATCACCTAAGCCTAAAGGCACAAGCCACCAGCCAAGGATGAAGGACCGAGATAGTTGCAGTTCACCACCAAGGCTTAAAGGAAATTCCACCGGCCAAGGATAAAGAACTGTTTGATTCACCACCAACGAACGTTGGATAAAGAATCGAGATAATAATTCAACTCACAAAGAGGAATTTTCATTCATTCAACCAGTCTGATTACAAAATGAGAATATGTCTCATTATATAGATATTAGACTCAGAATTGAAAACAACATGGGAACTACCCAAACATTAAAGACTAAACAAAACTGAAATAGCATTAAAGGTCTAGGAACTAGGGAATGCAATAAATGACATGGGGACTAGGAGTCTTATCTCTTCAGCCTTCAAAATTCGTCCACCAACAATAACTAGCAAATAAATGACATGGGGACTAGGAGTCTTATCTCTTCAGCCTTCAAAATTCGTCCACCAACAATAACTAGCAAATATCTACTTCCAAAGAGTATTAAATCACTATGGAACTTATCCTGAATAACTCCCCTTTGATATATCATCGATCAGCAACGAATTTTGATATTGGTATCATCATTCCTTAACCCATCGAAGCAAGTTGTAACCGAAGTTAGTCTTGGCATGAATAAGTACCGATAGTGTTTGTTTTGCCGAAGGAATCTGCTCAGGACTTAAGGATTGATCAGTAGTCTCGGATGCTCCCGCATCATTCCCCCCGGGTTGTTTGAGATTTGTCCTCAAATCTGACAAGTCATCATCCTCCAAGTAAGGAGAAAGATCACCTACATTAAAAGTTGCCGAAACTCCATATTCTCCAGGAAGATCAATCTTGTAAGCATTTTCGCCAATTCTCTCGAGAACTTCAAATGGACCGTCAGCTCTAGGCATAAGCTTATTCTTCCGCTGAGAAGGAAATCTTTCCTTCCTTAAGTGTAACCACACAAGATCACCTGGTTGGAAATGAGCCTTCCTCCGATGTTTATTAGCTTTCTTCCTATAAGACTCGTTAGCCTTCTCGATCTTGCTTCGAATCTGCTCATGGAGTTTTTTCATTGATTCAGCTCTCTCTTTGCCATCAAAGTTCACTTGTGAATTGGATGGAATAGGAATTAAATCAATCGGTGTGAGCGGATTGATTCCATACACAACTTCGAAGGGTGATCGACCAGTAGTATAACTCGGTGATCGATTATAAGCGAACTCAGCATGTGCAAGCTTCAAATCCCAATCTTTTAGAGATTTACTAACCATTCCTCGAAGTAACGTAGTGAGAGTGCGATTGGTTACTTCCGTTTGGCCATCGGTTTGAGGATGACAAGTGGTGCTGAATAGAAGTCTGGTTCCAAGCATTCTCCATAAGGTCTTCCAGAAATAACTTAAAAACTTAGAATCACGATCAGATACAATGGTCTTTGGTACTCCATGAAGGCGAATGATCTCCTTGAAATAAAGATCAGCCACATGAGATGCATCATCCGTCTTGTGACATGGAATAAAATGAGCCATTTTAGAAAACCGATCAACGACCACCATAATGGCATCTTTTCCCCTCTGAGTTCTTGGAAGAGCCACAATAAAATCTATGCTCACATCTTCCCAAGGCTGTAATGGTACTGGGAGGGGAGTATACAGCCCTTGATGGAAATGACTCTTTGCTCTTTGACAAGTTGCACACCTCAAGATGATAGCATGTACCTCTCCACTCATCTTTGGCCAATAAAAGTGCTCTTGAAGGATTTCAAGAGTTTTGTTCACGCCGAAGTGACCAGCCAAACCTCCACCATGTGCTTCTCGGATCAACAATTCTCTAAATGAACTCTTCGGCACACATAATCGATTTCCCTTGAAAAGGAAGCCATTTTGGAGAGAATATGTACCTTGAATTCCATGTTTGCAACTATCGATAATAGTAGAGAACTCCGGGTCTTCAGAATATAGTTCTTTCATGGATTGAAAACCAAGAATTCTAGAATCAAGAACAGCAAGCATACAGTATCTTCTTGATAAAGCATCCGCAACAACATTAGTATGGCCAGGTTTATACTTCGAAACGAAAGAAAAGGATTGAAGAAATTCTACCCATTTGGCATGCCTTGAGTTGAGCTTGCGTTGGCCACTAATAAACTTCAAAGCCTCATGATCAGAATGAAGTACAAACTGTTTAGGCCTCAAATAATGACTCCAATGATCAAGAGCTCTCACAATGGCGTAGAACTCCTTATCATAAGTTGAGTAGTTCTTCTTCGAATCAGTTAACTTTTCACTGAAATATGCCAATGGTCTTTGTTCTTGAACAAGAACAGCTCCAATGCCAACTCCACTTGCATCACATTCAACTTCAAATACTTTATCAAAATTAGGAAGGGCAAGAACGGGGGACTCACATAGCTTCTGTTTGATGAGTTCAAAAGCGTCATGAGCAGCTCCTGTCCATTCAAAAGAACCCTTCTTCATGCATTCAGTGATAGGGGCCATGATTGTACTGAAGTTCTTCACAAAACGATGATAGAAAGAAGCAAGGCCATGAAAACTCCTTACATCGGTAATGGATTTCGGAACCGGCCAGGTTTTCATTGCATCCACCTTCAATTGATCAACAGGAAATTCCATCTTTCGAAACCACATATCCAAGGAATATAATGCTGGAAGAGAAGAACTCACACTTCTCCATTTTGGCATAAAGCTTCTGTTCTCTCAAGGCTTTAAAGACCTGTTTCAGATGAGAAATATGCTCCTCTTCGCTTCGACTATAAACAAGGATATCGTCAAAGTATACAACAACAAATCGACCAATAAAGGAACGAAGAACCTCGTTCATAAGCCTCATGAAAGTACTTGGAGCATTAGAAAGTCCGAATGGCATAACCAACCATTCATATAAACCTCCCTTAGTCTTGAAAGCTGTTTTCCACTCATCTCCTTCCCGCATTCGGATCTGGTGATAGCCACTTCGCAAATCTATCTTCGAAAACACAGTAGAACCATATAATTCATCAAGCATATCATCAAGTCTAGGTATAGGATACCTATACTTAATAGTGATGTTGTTGATGGCTCGGCTATCGACACACATTCTGAATGTTCCATCCTTCTTTGGTACGAGTAGAGCCGGAACAGAACATGGGCTCATACTTTCTCGAACATATCCCTTGTCGATAAGTTCATTGACTTGTCTTTGCAACTCCTTTGTTTCCTCCGGGTTGCATCTATATGCTGCTTTGTTCGGTAGAGGGGCACCGGGCAGCAAGTCAATTTGGTGCTCAATACCTCTTATTGGAGGTAATCCAGATGGCAATTCTTCGGGGAACACATCTGCAAAGTCTCTTAACAAGGAATGCATTTTCGGATGTATAGGTCTCTCTTTCTCACTCTTTTTCTCAACCATAAGCAAAGCAAATACATTTTTCTGTTTGGTAATGGCTCTCTCAACCTGTGTTTTACTCAAGAAAAGATTTTCCTTACTAGTGTTTCCCTCCCCAGGTTGATTTCGATGTAGCATGCTCGGTTTCAAAGATTCAAGAGTAATGCATTTTCGTTCCTTGTGAAAAGAGTATGTGTTTTTATGCCCATCATGTACAGCCTTTCTATCATATTGCCAAGGTCTACCTAACAACAAGTGACAAGCATCCATGGGAATAACATCGCACAGAACTTCATCTCGATAATTCTTCCCAATGGAAAATGATATAAGGGCTCGTTTGGTTACCTTCACATCACTTCCTTTGCTAAGCCACTGAAGCTTGTAAGGTTGAGGATGTTTCGATGTTGGTAGCTTCAGTTTTTCAATCATGGTTGTCGAGGCGACATTGGTGCAGCTTCCTCCATCGATAATCATCGTACACACCTTCCCGTTAATAGTGCAACGGGTGTGGAAGATGTTCTCCCTTTGCTCATTTTCTTCGGGAGATATCTCAGCATGTAATGCTCTCCGTATCACCAACAACTCGCCATCATCAGCTTTTTCAACGATATTCTCGGATTCTTTAGCTTCAGAATCATTCTGGTCATGTTCATCGCTGGCCTCTTGAAGTTCCAAATCGATCTTCTCAATTTCTTGAAGAGTCATAACTCTCCGATTTGGACAATTAGCTTGCAAATGCCCATAGCCATGGCACTTAAAACACTTCCTTGTGTCACCATCAACTTTCTTGCTGGTTTCTTTGACGGGTTCCACCAACTTCTCTTTACCCTTAGCTTTCGACGAAACACCTTCATATTTGCTTGAGGAAGCACCCCTAAAGTAGGATGTCCCCTTCGAGGAGGTTCTGGAAGAAAACCTCTTGCTACTCTTTAGTTGTTTCTCAACCTTCATTGCTAGCTTGCAAACATCTTCGAAGGACCAATAAGGCTGAAGTTCAACCAAATCAGCAATTTCCTGATTCATGCCACCAAGGAATCGAGCGATGGTTTGCTCGGGAACTTCTGGAACTTCACACCTCATCATGAGTTGTTCGAACTCACGAATATATTCTTCAATACTCATCCCTTGTTGTCTTAGGGAATTCAACTTGAGAAACAGATCTTGCTTATAGGTATCGGGCAAGAACCTCTTCTTCATAAGTTTCTTGAGTTTATCCCAAGACTTGATTCGGCTTTTCCCTTCTCTAGCTCGCTGATGCTTTAAATTCTCCCACCATAGAGAAGCATATTTAGTAAGTTTCAGAACAGCGACCTTGCACCTCTTCTCATCCGAGTAGGACTTGAAGTCAAAAACTCGTTCAATGGCATGGAGCCAATCAACAAAGTTGTCAGGATTGAGACTACCTTCGAACTCAGGTGCATCTGCTTTAATCTCACGGTCATTCTCATGGTGTCTTCTTCTTCTTCTCCGAACTCGGTGCTCAGAAGCACTAGAGTTGCCTCCAGTGGAATTAGAATCATCATTAGAATTGTGATGCGAATCTGAATTGTCATGGTGTCGCTGAACATCGGGACGCCTTGCTGGTTGCTCTTGTCTTGCCGGGTTCTCTAGGAGATTGAGAACTCGCTCCATTTGCCTTTGGAGATTCTCTATAGCACGATCTCGCCTTAGGTCGTGCGCTTGCTCCAAAGTCAAGCCTCGTGGAACTTGTTCGTCACCCATGATAAGTAGAAGATAACATTACAAAGGAATCACTCAAGATAAGTTCAACCTTGAGCTCTGATACCAACTTGATGCGTGCGTGGGCGAGTGACTCCGAACAGAAAATTTCAGGATTGCGCGATTTTGGAAAAATGGGCGTAACTTCCTCAATACAGGTCGGATTGACCCGATTCCAAAAGTCACAGATCAAGGACTCGTAGATCTACAACTTTCGTGTTTTGAGTTTCCACAAATAAGCTCTGTGGAGTGAGCGATTCTGGGAGGAAGTGGACGAGGCACTGTGTTTGTGGGGATGTGTGTAACTCGAGGATATGGAAGGTTTATCACCTAAGCCTAAAGGCACAAGCCACCAGCCAAGGATAAAGGACCGAGATAGTTGCAGTTCACCACCAAGGCTTAAAGGAAATTCCACCGGCCAAGGATAAAGAACTGTTTGATTCACCACCAACGACGTTGGATAAAGAATCGAGATAATAATTCAACTCACAAAGAGGAATTTTCATTCATTCAACCAGTCTGATTACAAAATGAGAATATGTCTCATTATATAGATATTAGACTCAGAATTGAAAACAACATGGGAACTACCCAAACATTAAAGACTAAACAAAACTGAAATAGCATTAAAGGTCTAGGAACTAGGGAATGCAATAAATGACATGGGGACTAGGAGTCTTATCTCTTCAGCCTTCAAAATTCGTCCACCAACAATAACTAGCAAATAAATGACATGGGGACTAGGAGTCTTATCTCTTCAGCCTTCAAAATTCGTCCACCAACAATAACTAGCAAATATCTACTTCCAAAGAGTATTAAATCACTATGGAACTTATCCTGAATAACTCCCCTTTGATATATCATCGATCAGCAACGAATTTTGATATTGGTATCATCATTCCTTAACCCATCGAAGCAAGTTGTAACCGAAGTTAGTCTTGGCATGAATAAGTACCGATAGTGTTTGTTTTGCCGAAGGAATCTGCTCAGGACTTAAGGATTGATCAGTAGTCTCGGATGCTCCCGCATCAGCTTAGGTCCCCTCTTCTCATGACCTCCCAGCGCAATGCAAAATTTAGTTCCTTAAACTTTCTATTCTTGCGATGCTCCCACATGGATCTGGCCGGTGATTAGCCAAGCAATAAGAAAGTACTTCTTAGAGATCTCTGCGGAAGCACGATCAAATAAATCAAGGAATAGAGAAGAAGAGAAGAAGAGATTTTCAAAAGAAAAGAGCTTTTATTTAGTATATTTCAGCACACTTACAATCTTGACCTATTTTCAGTATATATACTTTATAAAGGGTCAAGCGCTAGCTCATAGAAAAACTTTCTAAACCCAAACAACCCACGTACATAAAATTATAATCCACGAAAACTAAGCTGGCCAGTTTTAGACTGAGTCGGCTAACTTGCAACTGGGTCCGCTCAGTCTCAGACTGAGCCGACCTAGTTGTGTACCATGCCAATAGCCCAAAAATACTGCTTTCAATCTGAATTTTTCTCTGAGACCTAGCCGACCCAGTTCTCAACTGAGCTAGCTTAGTCTCAAAGTGAGTCGGTCCAGTTTCTGAACTTTACTATTGAGACTGATTCTTCTTCTGGCTCGCTTCCATCTTCCCATGACCTATCTTCTCATATTTTCAAGACTTGAAAGTGCCACTTCTGAGCTCACATTCTCCACCTTGGTGCTTCAAGTACTTGTGAACTCATCTCTTCTCAACAAATCCATCCGTGCCACACATCTCTAAAAGCTGTCTCTAGGCTTCGTGAGTGCATCAGACTGATTCTCCTTAGTATGGACCTTCATCAGTTCCACTTCACCTTCCTCCATCAGCTCTCTGATCATGTGGTACCTCACGTCTATATGCTTTGTGCGTGTATGATAGACTGGATTCTGTGCCAACAATAGAGTACTCTGACTATCACTAAATAGTGTAACCTTGCTCTGCTCCACCCCCAACTCATCAATCAACCTCCTAAGCCAAAGGGCTTTCTTTGTAGCCTCCATTATTCCAATGTACTTGACCTCTATGGTAGATAAGATCGTGATTGATTGAAGGGTTGATCTCTAAGACACCGGTCTACCATATATGTAGAAGAGGTATGCAGTAGTAGACCTCCTTGTGTCAAGATCACCAGCATAATTTGCATCAACAAATCCTTCCAAAGGAATTGAACCTTTACACATCTTCAAGATTATTATCCAAATCCTCCCGACTGTCCACCAAACACCAAACCATAATCTCTTGTTCCATATAGATATATTAATATCCATTTCAATGCTTTCCAATATTCCTTCCTAGGGTTAGCCATGTATCTACTAACTGTGCTTACAGCATGTGCTATATCTGGTCTGCAGCACACCATAGTGTACATCACACTGCCTACAGCATTTGCATAAGGGATTTGTTCCTTGTACTCTCTCTTCTCTTCTGATTGGAGGCACTATAACTTGGAGAGAGACATATGGCTCGATAATGGCATCTTTGTAGGTTTGGCCTTCTCCATTCCAAACCTCTCCAGAATCTTCTGGATATACTTTTCTTATGATAAATGGAGCATTCCTTTGCACCTATCTCTGCAAATCTCCATTCCAAGGATTTTCTCAGCTGGATCCAAATCTTTCATTTCAAATTCAGATAATAATGTCCTTTTCAACATTTTCACAGCATCCATATTTCTACTGATTATGAGCATATCATCTACATATAATAATAGGTACAGGGCATCCTCCTCATCTACATCCTTGATGTAGACACAACAATCATGTTCACATCTACTGAAACCCAGGCTCAAGACAAGGCTATCAAACCTTCGATACCACTAACGAGGGGATTGTTTCAAGCCATACAAAGACTTCCTAGGTAAACAAACCTTTTCTTCCTATCCCATCTCCATGAAACCATCTGGTTGCTTTATGTAGATTCTTTCCTCCAAAGTCCCATGAAGGAAGGCCGTCTTCACGTCCATCTATTCCAATTTCATGTTATGCTCTGCCACTAGTGACAGTAAAACTTGAATAGATGTATGACGCACCATAGGAGAAAAAATTTCTGTATGGTCAATCTCTTTTCTTTATAGGTATCCCTTTGCTACCAGCCTTGCTTTCAATCTGATTCCATCTTGTTTTGAAGGTGCTTCTTTCTTTGTGAACACCCACTTTGAGCCAATAGGTCGAGCACCCTCTAGAAGATCCACCAGCTGTCATGTTTGATTCTTCTCAAGTGATTCCATCTCCTCCATCATGTCTGCATTCATGAATCATGTCCTCCTTCCAATGGCCTCTTGCATAATTCTCTGGATATTCATTGTTGATGAGTGCATAAGAAATAACCTCATCAATGTCATATATGATCGATCTTCTAATAGTTACGCTGGGCTTGTGCAAAGCTACTCCCACTAGCACATCTCTGCCTGATGTCTGTGGCTGCTCCTGCACATATATCTGAACTATCAGCCCTTCATGCTGATTTTACAATCTGAGACAATACTTTTTCTACCTAGCTTCACTCAACAGGAACACTCTTGTAAGTAGATTGTAACTACATGCCATCCATTCTCTGGACACGCAGTTCATCTTGTTTTTTTTTTTTCTTTTTCCAGTTATTATTCTATCCCAAACCTTCCTCAAGATGCTCTTCTGTCTCATCAAAGATAACATTTTACTCTGATCACTTTGACTTTTGTGCTAAAGAGTTTCCATAGCAGGTCATCCACTGGACTTTTGTGGATACCCTAATGAATGTCATACTTTTAGATTATTCTCGGATCCAATTTTGCTCCTCTCGTTGCCTTCCACATGTGCATAGACCTGTACAAACTGAATACTTTCAAATAGCCAAGCTTCACTTTTCTTTTTAAACTTTAGACCCTCTTTTGGATCGCTCCAATCAACTTATAATGAGCGAAGGACTGTCTCATCAAGAAAAAAAAAAATTAGACGCATCACCAAAAAACTTTAGAGTGATGTCTGATAGCCTCAAACTCATGCCTTTCGATCCCATGTCTGGCTCAATCCTCATCTACGACACAATTCTACTGGGAGTTCATCCACACCATATAATTGGCGTTTGATGCTATTTTTCTTACAGTACCTCCCTGAAATTTAGGCTGAATATACTTCCTCCATTGCTGACCCTCAGACACTTTATCTTGTCTTCTGATCCCTTCTCTACTTCAGCTCTCCAGGTCTGAATCGAACAACACTTCCTAATTTTTTCTGATCAAATAACCCATAACTTTCCTTGAGAAATCATCATGAAAAGTAATAAAGTATTTTTCCCACATGCTTTAGCTATACACGGAGTTGGTTCCCACATCCGAGTGCACTAAATATAGCATTCCCCTCGCTGTGCTTGGTACTTCTTCTAGCAACTTCATTCCTTGCTGTTGCCAAAGATACATGACTCACAAGATCTAGCCTCCTTCTTTAGGGCTGGGATCAAACACCTCTTAAACTTAGTCTCTATGAGCCAACAATAACTCATATGACTCCATCGATAAGTGCCATAGCTGATATAAATATGCTTCCTCCTGTGCCCACTGCTCAGCACTCTGCCAAACTATCATTCACTGAGCCTATCCATTCTGTAAAGATTGTTGCCAGTCTTCTACTTTCCAATCACCATCAAGCTTCTCTTGAAAAGTTTTTAGACATCACTCCCACCTGGATACTAAAGCATAACCCTGCTCTCAAGTCGCCCAAAGAAATCAATTCTTTTCAACTCTAGTACATGCTGATATTTGATAATGATATGATGATTTGTTCGCTGCATCTCATCTGATAGAGCCAATTCAGCTACTATTACATAGGGTGATCATTCAAGGCTCGCCACTTTCACAGTCGACCTTTGTAGTAAAACAAATTCCCGATGAGAAGTATATGTGGCTGCGAGATGCTGAATCACTAATGTCCACATAGTATCGCAACTTTGCGGATCATCTGATCCTAACTAGCAGGTCTTCTTCACATAATTCAAAGAAGCTTATCATCTTTCTTATTGGCCTTTTCTTTTTCTGATACTCAAAAAGGGGACATCTCCTCCTCAGGTGTCAGGCTATGAACATTTATAACATTTCAATTCATCTTCCTCTGATGGGGACTTTGAACCTGCCCTTAGGATTTTTTCTTATTTCTCATTTGATCTTTCCTATCTTTTTCATTCATCACAAGATTCAGACTTAGGTCTGCCCTTAGCATAATCTATTTCCTTTGCTCATATTGATCTGAGCACACCAATAACACCTCTTATAGTTCTTTAGGATCTTCTTTCAATTAATGAGTTGTTAGAGACAATCATCATATCTGAAAGAAGAAATAATATGCAGCATGCCCGATCCTCCTTTCATAAGATCTTCCACATCCAAAACTCATATCATCAGAATCACACCTGACTTGACCTTTGGATATTGTGAGCAATAAGATCTTCATTTTGAGCCATCTCAGACTATACAGCGCTATTTCTCTCAAACCATGCTATTCGTCATGTTCTTTCCCCTGTATGCTGTTCTGCAGTCTCTTTCCCACGACGTCCTTTGTCGTAGTCTCTATGAAATCTCGGACAACCTGATCGACACACGCACATTCGGATTGTGCTAAAAGCATTTTTCCAACTCTTTCCAATCTCAGCATAATCTTTTTCAGCCTTTCTTTTGCTAAGACTTATAGATCCTCTGCTGAACAATAAATCCTTTACTCTTTGCTGCCATAGGAAAAAGTTTTCCTTGCTGGACTTCTCAAATCCCACTTGAATCCACTTGGATACCCATGACTTTAAATAAGAACAGATCCCTAAAACCCTTCAAGATCACACACCAATAAAACTATCCTTCACAAAAAATCTAACTAGCTCTAGATCCTCTTTCCAAACTTCTGTATTATCGTTCCTCCGTGTAAACAATCTTCACCTCAATCTAGAGACAACCACGAAGCAAACTAGAATTTTTTAGGATAAAATTGGTTTTGTATACAAATTCTGGATGTAGTAAACCCTAGGTGTCATCCTTCCTTCCATGCAACACCGCTCTGATACCAAATATTAGAAATATACGCTCTTCCTACACAGATCGACGTGGCCGTCGGTGATTAGCCAAGCAACAAAAAAGTACTTCTTAGAGATCTCTACGAAAGCATGATCAAATAAATCAAGAAATAGAGAAGAAAAGAAGAAGAGATTTTTGAGAGAAAAAAGCTTTTATTCAGTATATTTCAGCACACTTACAACCTTGATCTATTTTTAGTATATATACCTTACAAAGGATCAAATCCAAGCTCATAGAAAAACTTTTCAAACCCAAACAATTCATGTACATAAAATAATAACCCACGAAAACTGAGCCGGCCTAATTTCAGACTGAACTGACTAACCTGCGATTGGGTCGGCTTAGTCCCAGACTAAGTCGATCCAATTATGTATCGTGCCAATAGCCCAAAAATCTACTTAATATCTGAATTTTTGTTTGAGACCTAGCTGATCCAATCCTGGACTGAGCCGACCTAATTACCCAGTTTTCAATTGAGTCGGCTCAGTCTTAGAGTGAGCCGACCTAGTTTCTAAACTTTACTATTGAAACTGATTCTTCTTCCGACTCGCTTCCATCTTTTCATGACCTATCTTCTCATATTTCTAAGATTTGGAAGTGCCACTTCTAAGCTCATAGTAAATTGGTCTAAGTTTCGGACCTCCAGTGCAGTGGTGTTGAAACGGATGATATAGGCCTGTATGGATTCCCCCTCCTCTGCTTGATATTGATGAGAGAGTTTGAGCCTCATCAAGGACGTCAGCTGCTAATAAAATGAGCCATAAACTAGTGGCTCATCTGATCGAAGAAAAAGATAGTACCCGACTTGAGGATAGAGTATCAGTTCCTCGTTGCTTCCTTTAGGGTTGATGAAAAAGCTCGGCACAGGATGGCGTCTAGCATGCCATGGAGTAGCATTATGGTCTAAAAGGCCTCCAAGTGGTCAACCAGATCAATAGTCCTATCGTAGCTCTCAAACTGAAAAAGCTTAAAGTTCGACGGGATTGGTTCCTGCATGATTTGATGAGAGAAAGAAGGATCGGTGTAGATATCATTATCATGAGAGGAGGGAGCATGGCGGAGTTCCTCGATTCGTCGATTCATTTCTTATAGTTTTTGATCTAGGAGATCCTCACGATTATAAATCTCTAAAGTCTTCTGACTGATTGGGGGCAATATCCCCCTAGAGGTTGAATTTGTTAGATATGTGTGCCCTAGAAGCCAGAATTGGCTGATACTTGTAATACACTTCTAAGGGTAAAATTATAATTTTGACTATAAATAATAAAATGAGTTATTTACTATCACATAAGTGTATTTAGTATCTGTGATACATCCCTTGAGTTAATGGTAATAATAATTCATATTTTCAAGAGTTGAAAATTAAGGACATAAATTTTCATTTATTAACTCATAAAATGCTCCTGACGTACGATCATCATGAGGATGGTGATTGATCTGGAAGGTTAGTGTACAATCGCTTCTTTGTAGTAGATGAGTCTTGAGTCTATGGTGTGGAGACACCAGAGCGAGAGTACAGATACTCATTAGAGAATGAGGGCACTGAGCGTGACCACCTCGAGTAGTCATAAGGAAGTCTACCTTCTCATCAATGATTGACTCGATGCTACAGTGGTGTGTCTGGTTCTTTGACCTGAGGTGCATCGGCAGTTCACCTTGAGAGTGTTATGACTACACCATGACTCGGTCTCCTAGCCATTCAAAATCCTGAGGTGTATGTTGGTTATAGCATGTTCATTGTAGGAATTGGATTGCACCAAGATGGAATCTATCTACCTCGGTGGATGAGCAGCCCCATGATGATCATGAGAATCAAGTCCATAAGTCCATAGCCATGGTAGAGAGTGAAATAATAGAAAGAGTTTCTATTAACATTTTCACATCGGACTTGAATTGAATGATTAAATCATATGATAGAAATTAGGGTTTGATGAGTTCACCTTAACCCTAATCTGATCGGGGCTCAAGATAGAAGAACTTAATCGCACAAGTAGCAACACCAAGAGGTTCGTTTTTAGTTTTGATGGATTGCCACCATGTCTGTTAGGTGTCACTGGTGGATTTTAGGAGCAATTAGAAAGATTTAGATGATCGATCATTCTAAGTTGTCTGAATTAGAAGAGTTCTGATCCATCGAAAGAAGTTTCGATGATGTCGATGATAGAGATCATGACATATCCCATTATCATACAGAACTGAACCTAACTGGGTCACACAAATAAGGGTTTGGATCTGAATATCATCAATTGGACTAACACAGTTCAATTAACTTGAATAAGATTCAATTAGGTTCAAGGAAATCGTGCTAGCATAGGATTGAGCCTAACGTTCTCCTTTTTCTATCATAAAAGTTATCTCGACTGAGCCAAATGAGTTTGTACTCACTCAGGTACCTTTACCTGGTTTGACTAGAGCTTGTCTAAGTTAGAAAAGGGTTGTCTTAATTTATGAGATAAAATTTGAGACAACACCTGCCATTTTTCATCACCTGCTAATTCTTGTACTTTGATTTGGTCAAACGTTAACCTTTGACCCTTGAACATCTGCCTATGTGTCATACACTTATTGGAGAGCGGATAGGGGCTTGTCCCCTCTCTAGAAATTAGAAAGAAGGGGGCACACACCTAGGATGGCATGTGCCCATGGATAGGGATGCTGCAGTCCCATACGGATGGGACTCTAGGTTGCTTCTTGGTTTCTACTTAGGTGGCCCTTGGGTATCTACTTTAACCAGTCTTAGGCGCCATCTAAGAATGAACCTATGGATCTCTCATCTGATTGGATCAGGTGATGTCATCCCATCAATCATATTTAGATCTGATTGCACGAAGCAACATGATTGGTCGGGGTGATGCAGCACTGCATGGCACAGTAGAGTCTCCATAAAGAACCTTCTGCGCCCACTTTTGAGAACTCCTCTTCCAAGCCTGCCCAATGCAACCCATCTGACCCTCTCTCTCCTCCCACGCCAAGGAAGTTGGGCCTTCAAATTAGTGCGAGTCGGGCAAGGAAAGGCTGACAAAAAAGGAAGAAGGCAGCACTACTGCAGAGACGACAGGTGATCTTCAAAAGAAGTTTTGAAGATTTTCCAAATCAGATCCAAATTTAATTTTTGGAGAAAAGAAAGAGAAGGAGAAGATCTCTAAATTCTATCCGAGTAGATATCAATAGAGGCCAGGTGCTTGCATGGCTAGATCCAGAACCTCAGGACTTCAGCAGGATCATCAATGGGTAATCAGATTACCCAGAATCAAGGTAAAATTAATTCAAAATTAATTTAGTTTTATATTCTTACTTATCAGATCATAAAATTAGATCTGAAAAGTATCAGATCTAATTACTATCTAAGAGAAAATTTTTGAAATATGCCTCTCGATCCAATCAGATCTGAACGAATCTGACCCAAGGAAATCAGGATTTCCCTTCAACTGGTATCAGAGCCAGGTTCTTATAAAATTTATTTAGATATGATTTAATCTTTTCACATGAGAATATAGATCTGAAATCAGTTAAATTATTAACTAATCTAATATGTATGAGATACAGACTAGGTATATAAATTGTTCTACTTAGTCTATATAATTATAAAATATGATTTTTAGATCTATTTATTTTTATTTTCTGATATTATAAATGTTATAATTAGATCTGAAAATAAAAAATAAATTTAATTTAATTTGTTCATATGAGATATGATAATTGCATATTTAGACAGGTTGTAGAATAGTTCTGCAAATAGGTCTAGATTAAATTTTATTTGATAAGATCAAATTTAAATTTAATTTTTTAGATGATTATGAGATAATTTAGATCTGAAAAATATGCATGCATGATATATGTGATATACACAAAATATGTTTTAATTAGATCTATTTTTTTTTATATGAGATATATGCTTAGATCTAATTAGTTTTTGTAGATTAGTTGTTTTTCTGATTAAGGTGTTCCCCTTGGCCGTCTGATCATAAGAATAAAGTAGGGCTTAACGACCCTCTCCTTCCATTCGATGGGGTGTTCTTATGATGTGTAGAGGTGCTGCACGTTTATCCTTAATCAAAAATTAAAAACTTACTTTCTGCAAAACCCTAGATCTTGAAATCCTAGGATTTTATTTACATGTTTTGCTTAAAAACCCTGACTTAATTAAGAATTAAGTCTATGAAATATCAATTAAATCTAAAATAAAGAATTTCAGATCTAAGATATATTCATAAATCTGGGTTCGGACTTGGATAGCTCAATTAGGTCTAGCGGTTGATCAAACCGAATCAAGAGTTGGTTAGATGCGATCAATAATGCTTAAATTGACCAGCCTAATAGGATTAAGTCTAGGTCAAGATCGAGTCACGTGAGTGATCGATCAAGCTAAGACCAAATTAAGCTCAATGGTTAGAGTCTGGAATGTAGGCTAACCCGATTGATTCTAGCTCAACAATTTGGTGTCTAAGGTAAGTTTGGCAGATATGACTGATTGGTTTTTAATTAGGAGCTACTTGACTCGAATGCATTCTTATCGAGTTAATGGCATATCCCTTCCACCGGTCTCACTTACCTAGCCATGTTTGTTGACTCAGTTCTGATCTGAGGTGGTCAATAATCCGAGCTAACCCATGCCACTAGGGTTAGTCATAATAGTTATGACTATGTCAAGTCTAGTTTATTAAGACCTAAATCAAAACTCCCTAAGAAAAGATTAAGTCTAAGGTCTTCCACCATTGTAGATGTGCAGGCCCTTCCCGGGGCTGATTGTTCTCGGTTGGTTGTGGCTCAGTTGCACCGAAAAGATGCAACCATGTCTATTAGGCATCGGATGCCACGGGCTGGAGGACGAATTGGGCTCAATATTTTAGATATGGTGAGAGACTTAATTAGGAATCCAATCTATGCAAATGGTGGATCTGACTTAACTAAGGAGTGGATCAATATTTTAGATACGGTGAGATTCATTAATTAGAGACCAAGTTTGGGTGCACCATGATTAGAGAGTCATTGAACAAGAGTTGTTCACCCATTGGCTAACCCATCACCAATAACTGTTAGGTGAGGTGATGAGTAAGTTGGTGGGACCGCACCACCCACTAGAAATCAATAATCATGGAGATTTTCACATCTCTATAGAGGGAGTGTAGGGGATCCAAGAAAATAGTGGGAGCTAATTTATTTAAAAATAAAATCTCTAAACAAATTGGTTAAGTCTTAATTACAATATCTAACTAGAAACTTTGACTCTCTACAGGAAGATGTCTGCATCCAACCCACTAGCACAAATCCTGGACACCCATAGACTGACCGGACCAAATTACAAGGATTGGCTCTGGAACTTCAAAATTGTTTTGAATTCCGAGAAGTTAACTCATGTATTGGACCAGGATCCTCCTACCTTACCAGCTCATCTATCCACTGAATAGAGAGCATCTCTAGATAAGTGGACTGACGAAGATAATAAGGCTAGATACTACATGTTGGGCTCGATGTCTGATGAGCTTCAGCACCAACATGAAGATATCAAAACTGCTCGCCAAATGTTGGCTCACCTACAAGAGATGTTTGGTGAACAGAGTTGCGCAGCCAAGTATCAAGTCACTAAACGACTGTTCAAGGCTAAGATGCATGATGAGCAGTCAGTCCAAGATCATTATCTGATAATGATCAAGGACTTGGAAGAGCTTGAGAAGCTCGGAGTGAGGTTGGACTTAGATCTGTAGAATGACATAATTGTGCAATACATTTGGGCAGTTCATCATGAACTACCATATGCATAAACTTAAAAACTCCTTGGCCGAACTTATAAACATGCTGGTTACTGCTGGGCTTTCCATGAAAGGTTCTAAAGGCTCAGTACTTGCTATGGAACAGACTTCTTCTAAGAGAAAATCTTTTGGAAAGAAGAAAAAATCTATGAAAAAGCAGAAGGTGGAAGGAGGAAAGAAGAAAAAGGCAGAGCCGAAGAAGAAGGCCGCTGACAAAGGAAAGTATTTCCATTGCAACAATGATGGCCACTAGAAGTGGAACTACCCTACTTACCTGGCCATCCTAAATAAGAAGGAGGCAGGTCCTTCTGGAGGTATGCTCGTTATTGAGTCTAACCTTATGGTTTTTTCTACATCCAGTTGAGAGCTTGACTCTAGTTTTAGTGCTCACTTATGCACTTCTATGCAGGGTCTTGAGGATAGCAGAAGGCTGAGGGATGGTGAGATGATCCTACATGTCAGAAATGGAGCAAGAATTGCTGTCGTGGGGCCGTGGGAACATATCCTCTTCGACTACCATCTGGTTTAGACTTAGTATTAAAAGACTATTATTATGTGCCTACAGCAAGCAGGAATTTGATTTCTGTTTCTTGCCTTGCATTAAAAGGCTATGTAATTAGTTTTTTTAAGGACCATTGTAACATTCTTTATGAAAGAAATAAAATTGCAAATGGTTTCCTTATTAACGGTCTTTATCAGTTACATGTTGATGTATCTATTTTTAACTTTGAGCAAAATGTGAGTGCCATAAAATCAAAACGTCCTAGGGATAGTCCTAATGATAGGTATCTATGGCACCTAAAATTAGGTCATATAGTAGAAGATAGGGTTAACAAATTGGAGAAAATTGGGCTATTGAGTCCATTGACTTCTGAGTCATATCCAATTTATGAATCCTATCTTCATGGCAAAATGACTAAGCTCCCTTTTATAGGACATGAGAAAAGGGCCACGGATCTTCTTGCCCTAGTACATATAGATGTGTGCAGCCCATTCGATGTGCCGGCTAGAGGCAATTTAGTCTACTTCATAACCTTTATCGATGATTTATCAAGATATGGGTATGTGTATCTTATGAGACATAAGTCTGAAGCTTTTGAAAAGTTTAAAGAATTCAGACATGAAGTAGAAAAGCAAATTGGAAAATCCATTAAGGTTCTTCGATTAGATCAAGGAGGTGAATACCTTAGTCGGAAATTCTTGGATTATCACAAGAAAAATGGCATAGTCTCTCAATGGACTCCACTAGAAATACCTCAACTCAATGGATTTTAGAATGGAGGAATCGGACCCTATTAGGTATGGTCCGATCCATGATGAGCTTCACAGACCTTCCTGATTTTCTTTGGAGATATTGTTTGTTAACTGCAATATACTTACTGAATAGGATTCCTTCTAAAATCGTTCCTACCACATCATATGAGATAGGGATGGAAAGAAACCAAGTCTGAGTCATCTCAGAATTTGGGATTGTCCGGCTCATGTCAAAAGACAACAAGCAGACAAGTTAGACTTTAGGTCCTTTAGAGCTCAATTCATAGGATATCCTAAAAAGTCATTAGGATATTATTTCTACATTTCAGAAGATCACAATGTGATTGTGAGTCGACATGACATCTTTCTTGAAAAATAGTTTATTCAAGATAGTGGCATTGGAAAGCAGATCAAGCTCGATGAAAAAGTCTCATAAGAGCAACAAACTAAGGACCAAATGGAACTAAATCAGGTTAAGCCAATCCATACACTACCTCCTCCATCTCGTAGATCGGAAAGAGTTTCCCGTCCCCCTGAGAGGTACCTAGGTTCTATTTCAGAAGATGTAGAGAAAATGTTCCTCATAGGTAATGGCGTTCATGGTGATGATCCCAAAACCTATAACGAGGCGATATCAGATATCAACTCCGAGAAATGGTTAGAGGCAATGAAGTCAGAAATTGACTCGATGCACTCAAACCAAGTCTGGACCTTGGTAGATCCACTAGAAGGTATAGTACCTATTGGGTGTAAATGGATCTTCAAGAGAAAGATTGGTGCAGATGGGAATGTGGAGACATTCAAGGCTAGATTAGTGGCAAAAGGTTATAGTCAACGTGAAGGCATTGACTATCAGAATACCTTTTCGCCAGTAGCTATGCTAAAATCAATCCGCACATTGCTTGCTGTTGCAACCTATTTTGATTATGAAATATGGCAAATGAACGTGAAAACAACATTCTTAAATGGATATCTTGAGGAAGATATCTTTATGGAACAGCCGCTAGGTTTCACATCCAGTGATGATGATCACAAGGTTTGCAAGCTGTAAAGGTCCATATATGAACTTAAGCAAGCATCTCGGAGCTAAAATACTCATTTTAATGATGTGATCAAAATGTTTGGTTTCATCAAAAACGAGGAGCCATGTATATTTAAAAAGGTCAGTGGGAGCACTATTGTCTTCCTCGTATTGTACGTAGATGACATCCTCCTTATCGAAAATGATATTCACATGTTGACCACAGTTAAAATGTGGTTATCTAAAGAATTCTCCACGAAAGACCTAGGAGAAGCATCCTTTATTCTAGAAATTAAGATCTATAGAGATAGATCGGATAGGATGCTAGGACTTTCACAGAAGATGTACATAGAGGAAGTACTAAAGAGGTTTAGTATGGAAAACTCTAAGAGGAGTTTAGTATCCTTCAGGCATGGCATTCATCTTTCCAAGAAGATGTGCCCTAGCACACCTAAGAAAATAGAACGCATGAGCAAGATCCCTTATGCTTTAGCAATAGGGAGCCTCATGTATGCCATGTTATGTACACGACTTAATATAGCCCATGCCGTGAGTGTCACGAGTAGATATCAGTCGAATCCAGGTGAAGAACACTGGACTTCTATGAAACGTATCCTTAAGTACTTGAGAAGAACTAAGGATATGTTGTTGGTCTTTGGTAATGGAGAACTACAAGTCCAGGGGTATATAGACTCGGATTTTATGTTCGATGTTGATGATCAAAAGTCGACATCTGGGAGTCTATTTTTGTGCAATGGTGGAGCTGTCAGTTGGCAAAGTTCCAAACAGACAGTGATCGTAGATTCCACCATGGAAGTAGAATATATTGCTGCATCAGAAGCTGCAAAGGAGGATTCTGGTACAAGAAGTTTGCCGCAGAGATCGGAGTGATGCCATCAGATGCCATTTCACTATATTGCAACAACAATGGCGCCATAGCCCTTGCTAAGGAGCCAAGGTCTCACCAGAAATCCAAGCACATCGAGCAGCGATACCACCTCATCTGTGATTACCTCAAGAAGGGTTACGTCGAGGTCAAGAGAGTCAACTCCGCAGACAATGCGGCGGACCCACTTACAAAGCCGTTGGACTAGCAGAAGATCGAAGCCCACCTTGAGAATATGGGACTTAGATTTGTAGCCAATTGGCTTTAGGTCAAGTGGGAGTTTGTTAGATATGTGTGCCCTAGAAGTCAGAATTGGCTGATACTTATAATACACTTCTAAGGGCAAAATTATAATTTTGACTATAAATAATAAAATGGATTATTTTCTATCATATAAGTGTATTTAGCATCTATGATACATCCCTTGAGTTAATGGTAATGATAATTCATATTTTCAAGAGTTGAAAATTTAAGACATGAATTTTCATTTATTAACTCATAAAATGCTCCTAACCGTAGGATCATCATGAGGATGGTGATTGATCTGGAAGGTTAGTATACAATCGCTTCTTTGTAGTAGATGAGTCTTGAGTCTACGGTGTGGAGACACCAAAGTGAGAGTATATAGGTACTCATTAGAGAACGAGGGCACTGAACGTGACCACCTCGAGCAGTCATAAGAAAGTCTACCTTCTCGTCGATGACTGACTCGATGCTATAGTTGTGTGTCAGTTCTTATACCTGAGGTACATCGGCAATTCACCTTGAAGGTGTTATAGTTTGACTAGACCATGACTCGGTCTCCTAGCCATTCAGAATCCTGAGGTGTATATTGGCTATAGCATGTTCATTGTAGGAATTGGATTGCACCAAGATGAAATCTATCTACCTCAGTGGATGAGGAGTAGCCCTATGATGATCATGAGAATCAAGTCCATAAGCTCATGGCAATGGCAGAGAGGGAAATAATAAAAAGTTTCTATTAAGGTTTTCACATCGGACTTGAATCAAATGATTAAATCATATGATAGAAATTAGGATTTGACGAGTTCACCTTAACCCTAATCTAATCGGGGCTCAAGATAGAAGAACTTAATCACACAAGTAGCTGCACCAAGAGGTTCCTTTTTAGTTTTGATGGGTTGCCATCATATGCTGCTAGGTATCACTGGTGGATTTTGGAAGCAATTAGAATGATTTAGATGATCGATCATTCTAAGTTGTCTGAATTAGAAGAGTTCTGATCCATTGAAAGGAGTTTCGATGATGTCGATGATGGAGATTATGACATATCACATTACCATACAGAACTGAACCAACTAGGTCACACAAACAAGGGTTTGGATCTGGATATCATCAATTGAACTAATCCAGTTTAATTGATTTGAATAAGATTCAATTAGGTTCAAGAAAATCGTGCTAGCACACGATTGAGCCTAACGTTCTCCTTTTTCTATCATAAAAGTTATCTCGATTGAGCCAAATGAGTTTGTTCTCACTTAGGTACCTTTACCTGGTTTGACCGGAGCTTGTCCAAGTCAGAAAAGGGTTGTCTTAATTTATGAGATAAATTTGAGACAATACCTACCATTTTTTGTCACCTGCTAATTCTTGTACTTTGACTTGGTCAAATATTAACTTTTGACCCTTGGACATCTGCCCATGTGTTATGTACTTATTGAAGACCAGATAGGAGCTTGTCCCCTCTCTGAAAATTGGAAAGAAGGGGGCGTATGCTTAGGATGGCGTGCGCCCATGGATAGGGATGCTGGAGTCCCATACGGATGGGACTCCAGGTTGCTTCTTGGTTTCTACTTAGGTCGCCCTTGGGTATCTACTTTGATCAGTGCACCATCTAAGAATGAACCTGTGGATCTTTATCTGATTGGATCAAATGATGTCATTCCATCAATCAGATTTAGATCTGATTGTACGAAACAACATGATTGGCCGGGGTGATGCAGCACTGCATGGCGCAGCAAAGTCTATAAAAGGATCCTATCTACACCCACTTTTAAGAACTCCTCTTCCAAGAAATGCCTCAAGGCTGCCCCTCTCCCTTCTCCATGCCACCATCTAACCCTCTCTCTCCTCTCCATGCCCAAGGAAGTTGGGCCTTCAGATTAGTGCGAGTCAGGCAAGGAAAGGCTGACGAAAAAGGAAGAAGGCAGCACTGCTGCAGAGATGATGGATGATCTTCAGAAGAAGTTTTGAAGATTCTCCAAATCAGATCCAAATTTAATTTTTTGAGAAAAGAAAGAGAAGGAGAAGATCTCCAGATTCTGCCCGAGTGGATATCGATAGAGGTCAGGCGCTTGCGTGGCTAGATCCAAAACCTCAAGGCTTCAGTAGGATCATCAATGGGTAATCAGATTACCCAGAATCAAAGTAAAATTAATTCAAAATTAATTTAATTTTATTTTCTTATTTATCAGATCATAAAATCAGATCTAAAAAGTATCATACCTGATTAGGATCTAAGAGGTGATTTTTGAAATATGCCTCTCGATCCAATCAGATCTGAACCTGACCCTAGAAAATCAGGATTTTCCTTCAAAATCATGATTGAAGTAGGGGCTCTTTCTTGGTTCAGATCATCCTTATCATTGTCTCCTTGCCTGATTAAAATTCCTCCCTCATTTGAGGCCCCTCGATTTGAGCCTAGGTAGGATTTGTTGAAGATGGATACTGAATCTCATCATTATCGGAGCGATGCAATGGAGCTCCTCTCATTGGATGCTCATTTCTTTCCATAAATGGGATCAAAGATCCTTTCTCTAGTGCCATTTATTGATATAGAAATTCATCTCGAGGTCGGATCGCTGGAGTTGCACAATGGCAATGAATCGATGATGATGGGATAGAGGCGACCGTACCTACAAGAAAAGTCCTCGATCAAAGTTGGCTCTGATGGAGATCCTCCAATGCTCAAGTCAATTTTTCGTTCAATAGAGGAAAGAAAATGAGCGTTTGAAAGAAAAGAGTTGCATATCTTGGGATCCCTCTTTTTTTCCTTTTATAGAAGGATCTGGAGTTTGTTAGAATGGGTTGTGGGTTATTAGTCATGGGAGAGCAGTGAGTTGTTAGAGATATTTTGTTTGCCTACTAGAATATTCTTAGAAATCTTGTTAGGTATTGTCCCCTCATGGCATGTAGGGGGAAAGTTGACAACCCAAAAGAGTTCATCCTGAGAAAGTTCATCCTGAAGGAGTTCATCCTGGAGGAGCTCATCCTGAGGGAGTTCATCCTGGGAGAGCTCATCCTAGAGGAGTTCATCCTGGAGGAGTTCATCTTGGAAGATTCATCCTGGAGGAGTTTCATCTTGGAGGAGCTCATCCTAGAGGAGTTCATCCTAGGAGAGTTCATCTTTGAGGAGTTTATCCTAGAGGAGTTCATCCCGGAGGAGCTCATCCTAGAGGAGCTCGTCCTCGAAAAGTTCATCTTAGGAAAGTTCGTCCTGGAGGAGTTCGTCCTGGAAGTGTTCATCTTGGGGTAGTTCATCCTGAAGGAGTTCATCCTAGATAAGCTCATCCCGGAGGAGTTCATCCTGGAGGAGTTCATCCAGGAGTTCGTCCTGGAGGAGCTCATCTTGGGAGAGTTCGTCCTGGGGGAATTCGTCCTAGAAGAGTTCATCCTAGAAGAGTTTCTCCTAGGGGAGTTCGTCCTAAAGAAGTTCACCCTTTCGGTAACTTCAAGTTCGACCTAAGATAGGAACTCAATCTCGGCCTTCTAAAGACCTCCAATCAACCCCATATTGTGACTGACTTCCATCTCTTGATGAACTCAAGCTCGGCCTGACTTAGAACCTCGGTCACAATCTTCCGAAGACCTTCAATTAGCCCATATTGTCATGTCTTTGGCTGGCATAAAAATCCCCCAACAAATCCGAAGCTACCAATTCCATCGAATTGAAACACGGATCAGTATTCAGTACTGTAATAGTTATTGTAGAAAACCTACTTTAACAGTTGTGGTATCAACCAAGATAAAATGCTAAGGTTATTACTATAGTAATACTGTAGCTTCACTGTAGCTGTACTGTAGCCGATACTGTAGCACGAAAGAAAAACTCTCCAATCATATATTACTGTTGCTCTACTATAATAGTTACTATGCCATGAAAGGAAAACCACCAAATCATGAAGGGACTATCTTGAAACACGAGTTAGCTTTTAAATGCTTTCTTTAAATTAATGCTTTCTTATCTCTTACCTAATCTTATGCTTTGTCTTTTTCTTATTTATTTAATCTATTACTAACTTGGTTTGTCTTATTTGTCTTTTGTTATGTGTTTAGTTTCGTTATAAGTTTGCTTATCTATTTACTTTATCTTATAAAAAATTAAAAAACTAGACATTATCCTAAATCATCCTGGGCATGAATTATTAGGTATATGGTTAAGCAAGCGTAAACATATATCTCTAGTTCTCTAGACAAGATCGATAACTAAGCGGGCGAGATACTGACCCTGTCCCTGATTGATATTAGTGCTTTGTTTATCGACAAAGCTTAGGTTCAGTCTGATCAAGACAAATCCATATAGAGTTTTTAAGAGAGAATAGTCCAAATTCCATCTCATGTTTTTAGGACAAGCCCTGATCTCATCAGGGCAAGCCTTGTTTTGACTAGGACAAGCTCCAGTCAAACCAGAATAAATCCATACAAGGCTCTCGGATGAACCAAATCTAATGTGGCTCAGTTGAAATAAATCAAAAAGACTACAAAAGGAGAATATTAGGCTCAATCATGTACTAGCATGATTTTCTTGAACTTAATTTGGTCTAATCTAAATCAATCGAACTAGATTAGCCCAATTGATGACATCAAGATCCAAACCCTTGTTTGTGTGATCCAGTTAGATTTAGTTCTGTATGATAATGAGATATGTCACGATCTCTATCATCAAAACATCTTTTGATAAATTAGAACTCTTCTGATTCATCTAATTAGAATGATCGATCATCAAGACCATTTTAATTGATCCCAAAATCCACCAATGATATCTAGCAGTATATGGTGGCAACCCATCAGAGCCAAATACAAACCTCTCTATGTTGCTACATGTATGATTGTGTTCTTCTATCATGAGCCCCGATAGGATTAGGGTTAAGGTAAACTAGTCAAACCCAACACCTGTCATATGATTGAATCATTCAATTCGAGCCTAATGTGAAACTCTAATATAAAACTCTTTTCTTTTATATCACACTACCATGGCCATGGGCTTAAGAACTCAATCTCATGTTCATCATAGGACTTTTCCTCCTCTACTGAGATAGATAGATCCCATCTTGGTGCGATCCAATTCCTATAATGAACATGCTATAGCTAACATACACCTCAGAATTTCGAAAGGCTAGGGCATCGAGTTATGGTATAGTCAAACTATGACACACTCCAGATGAACTATCAATGCACCTCAGATCAAAGAACTAGACACATAACTACAGCATCGAGCTAGTCATCAACAAGAAGGTAGACTTTCTTATGACGGCTCAAGGTGATCACCTCAGTGCCCTCATTCTCAACAAGTATTTGTACTCTCACTTCAGTATCTCCACACCATAGACTCAAGACTCATCTATCCTAAGAAAGTGATCGTACATCGATCTTCTGGATCAATCACCATCCTCATGATGATCATATGATCAGAAATAGTTTATGAGTTAATTATGAAAATACATATCTTAAATTTTCAACCCTTGAAAATATGCATTATCATACCTATTAAATCAAAGAATGTATCACAGACACTTTACACACAATATGATAAAAGAAAATAACTCTTTATTAATTTTAAATTAAAATTATAAAAATGCTTCTAGAAAGTGTATTATAAGTATCAGCCAATCTGGCTTCAGGGCACTCATTTAATAAGATTATCTTATCAAAATGCATGTTCCAGCTCCAATATGCTTGTTTCAATCCATAAATATATCTCTGAAGCTTGCATATCTTAGACTCGTCTGCAGATGTGAAACCTTCAAATTATATCATATACACCTCTTCATCTAGCTCTTCATTCAAGAAAATTATTTTCACATCCATCTACCAGATTTCATAGTCCAGATGGATAGCAATTGCAGGCATAATTTGAATGAATTTGAGCATTGCCACAGGAGAAAATATTTTGTCAATATCAATACCATAATGTTGATGATATTTCTTGACAACCAAATGGACTTTATAGATCTCCAACTTTTCGTCCGTACTCTTTTTCCTTTTAACAATCCATTTGCACCCAAAGAATTTTATCCCTTCAGATGGATCAACTAGTGTCTCCACACTATTGATCTTCATGGACTCCATTTTAGATTTCATCACTTCGAGCTACTTCTCAGAGTTAGACCTCTGCATGACATATCCAGGTAGGTGATCGAATCCTCGTTATTCTCATCGAGCTCAGTAGGATCATCATTCCAGACCAAGAAATCATAGTATATGTCTGACTGATCTGGTACTATATCGGATCTTCTTAAAGGTGCCTCTTCAATGGGCTCTAGATTTGATCTAATTAAATCAGATTCTATAGATTCTTTAGTTTGTGTCAGTTCTTTTACCAGTCAAACTTCCTCAAGTTCGACTTTAGTGGCATTTGTTTCTTTCCTAAGGAACTTCTTTTCCAAAAGCAATACCCTATTGCTGATGAACGTCTTTTGTTCTTTAGCATGGTAGAAGTAATAACCCCTAGTTTTCTTGAGATATCTTATAAATTTATACCTATCAAACTAGGGTCCAAGTTTATCTATATGCAAACGTTTGATGTAAGCAAAACAACCCCAAACCCAAAAGTGAGAGAGTCTAGACCTATGCCTAGTCCATATCTCACATGGAGTCTGTACGACAAATTACTCGAAATATTATTTAAAATACAATAAGCAGTCTCAAGAGCATAATTTCAAAATGAAATAGGTAGACTGGCAAATCCCATCATGGATCGAATCATGTCTAACAAAGTTTGATTCCTTCTTTTTAATACACCATGATGCCGTGGTGTCTCAAGAGAATTCCATTCTCTCCTAGATATATCAAAAACTCACTAGATTAGTATTCACCTTCTCGATCTAATCAAAGAGTTTTAATACTTTTTTAATTTATTTTTTTACTTCACTACGAAATCATTTGAACATTTTAAATGATTCAAACTTATGTTTTATAAGATAGACATATCAATACCTAGATAGGTCGTCAGTAAATGTAATGAAATAGTGATATCCTTCTCTGGCTCTTGTGTTCATAGGTTCATATATATCACTATGTATGAGACTTAGAATTTTACTGGCTCTTTCATCTTTTTCAGTAAAAGATGATTTTATCATCTTCCTAAGAAGATAGAAATCACAGGTCGGCAATGATTCATAATCATTGATGTCAGTAATTTCTCTTTGGCTAACCTGTTTATCCCATTCTTATTAATATAACTAAGCCTATGATGCCAAAGATAGGCATTCATGATATTATCTAATTTAGAATGTTTATTAGATGTGTACATTATACTAATAGGCTATAAGAAAATGTATATATCATCTCTTTGTTGTCCATGCATTATTATAATATCATTAATAATAATATCATAATAATCTTTCTTTATTGATAAATAATAAGCATCTTTGGCTAAAAGGCCAACAGAGATCACATTCATCATAAACGATGGATAATAATAACAATCACTCAAAATGATAATTTTTGTATTGAAAACAAGCTCGATAATTCCTAAAGCTAGGACTAGAACAAGACTTCCATCCCCAATGTTCAGGAATCTCTTACTATTTTCAAACTTTCTACTTACCTAAAGTTCTTGCAATGAATTGCAAATATGTATAGGACTACGGGTATCCAATATCTAGATAATAGAATCAAAAATAGTAAAATTATAAGATGTTATTATATGACAACCTTGATAAGCAGCTCTTTTCTCTTGTTCTACTTGTTGGGGTCAAGGAAAGCAAGATATTGAGGATAATTCTTCTTCCTATGACTCTACTTCTTACAGTAGAAGCACTCTACCTAATTTTGGTTAGTCTTGGGCCTTTTATTTTTATTAGACTTAAAAGCCCTAGCATGAACCTCTTCGTACTGTTGAACCATATTCAACTTTCGATACTCATTATTGAAGTTGGATCCCATAAGTATATCACTGTCTAACAGTGAACAGAGCAAATATAGTTTAGCCTTAATCTGAAAAGAAAAAAGAACAAAAATCTATTAGTATATAAATTATTTTAAGCCTAAAGACTTGGACTTTAGTCTAAAGGTTCTTCCACTATTTTATATGAATTGGTAGCCTCTACCTCCAATTTAAGGAATTACTTTAATTTTCTAGCAGGTACTAGAATCCACACAACCTGCATATGAGCCTTCGGAAAGCTCTGGTCAACAAGTATGCATCCATGGGTAGGTTCTTAATCAATTATTTTTTTAAATAATTTTTAGTATTACGTTTTGCCCCAAGCTCCTTTTCAGTAGGCTTTGGTCTCCACGGAAAGGTTTGGTTAGGTCCAACCATTAATATGACTAAGTTTAGTGCATCAAACGAATGATAACCAAGCCCGAGGAAAGCTCTAGCCAACCTCATCGCGGTTCAGAGAGTACAATCTAATAATCATATGATGAATGATAATTCCAATATCTCGATGAACACCAAACATAAGGCACCTCCAATGTCCACCCAGACTATTAGACCTATTACCGTCCATCTTGATGGAAGGCTATGACTCAATTATCTCCATAACTTTATTATTTTAAGGATCCAATAATTTAGAAAATTTAGATTATTTATAATTAGAGGATAGAGAAGATATGGACCAAATTGCTACCACTGACTTCACCAAGTCAAATCCTTCCACTGACTTCTCTAAGTCATTGATGAGGACTAGGATCAATTTTGCTCCATGGACATCTATATCAGTCTTACTGAATCCAATCAGCCACACTGATTTACCTATGTGACATGAGTTACCTCGAATCAATAAGCAACCTAATGAAAAGCTAACTAACCACATTGGCCAAGTAAGTGAGATCGATGGGAGGATCTATCAAAGCTTGCCTTAGAAACCATCAGAAATGGTCAAGTCAGTGGGCTGCTAATTAAAGACCATCGATCTAAAATAATGCCAAACTTACCTTAGACACCAATTGATTTATCAATTTTGATTTGGTCTACCTAAAGACTCAGGCTCAACCACTGAGCCATGATTGGGTCTATTTGTTAAAATCAAATGTATGAACTATGATTAGCTACAACTGTTGAATTGATCTATAAAGAAAAAATGATCTAAATTTAATTAACTATCAATTAGATTTGGTCAATTTTTTAACTTTGTCCATATCTGATTCTAACCCTTGGTCTAACCTAGTTATTGACCTGATCTACTAACCCATTAACCCATAATTTATGAAATTAACATAGGATCTTCAAGTTACAAACTGATGCTTATCATTATAGCAACAAATAAGAATTAAACTGAACATACTATGAATTAGAATAGTGATGAGTCGGATGTCGATTTTCTCAAGAATTGAAGGTTGAGTTGCATTCAATTTTTTAAAAAATAAAATTTTAATTTAATTTATGAAGAAAAAATTTAAAGAAGTAAATTAAAAAAATTAATTTATAATTTAAAATAAAAGAGAGTAAATAATAAATTAACTAGGGTTTTGGAATTAATTTAAAGATATTCTAAAATTTCGAATCCATCTCTAGCAAGGTTGTGGTAATTCTTTTTAATGCAAGAATTTATTATTTTTAAGAATTTAGTTATGACTATAATCTATTTTCTTTGAGCATGAACCATATCTTTTGATCATGATCCATTTCAATATAATCATAAGCTATTCAATATTTTAATTCTTAAGAATTGATAACATGACTTTTTAATGATTCTCTCTAACATAAACTATTAAATCGAGTACAGACTATATCCTTCGATCACAATCCATCTCTATAAATGTAGTCTATTTAGATGTTAATCAATAATAATCATGTTCTTATGCATAAAAATAAATTTCACTAAAAACTAGGAAGGAAAACATGTTTACAATAAAGAAATTACAAAAGATAAAGAAAGAAAAAGTATAATTCATACTCGAAGACTTCATCTACTTTTTCATGATTGAGCTCCTTAGCCACATATAGTCGAAGATCTGCTCACTTCCAACATGTTCAAATCTCCTAAATAAATAAAAAGAAAAAAAGAAAAAGAAAGAAAAAAGAAAGAAGAAAGAAGAAGAGAGAAGAGAGGAAGAGAAGGGGAGAAGAGAGAGAGCTAGGACAAGGCTTGTTCCACCCAAAGGGGAGGTCTGAGAGACTTTTGGCATGAAGGAAGAGTTAAATAGAGGAGAAATCAGGAAATTTTGACTCCTTGCCGAAGTCGATTTTGAGTCAGGATCGAACTAAATCTTGCTAAGAAAGTTCTGGCCATCAGATTTATGATCAATTCTCCAAAACCCATCAAAGTACCATAACTTAATGCTTTGATCAGTGCCTGATGCACTCTGGCCATTGAATCAAGTTTTTTGGTGAATTTCGACCATCAGATTATGCCAAAATGAGCTCTATAATCCTTCTTATAAATTGGAAACAATTTTCAACCATTGGATCTTTTGATCAGGCCATCAGGTGTCATTGGATCGTGTATGGAACGACTCTCAGCCATCAAATGGCGCTTAGGAGGCTAGAGAAGTCTGAATCAAAATAGGAATCGCCTCCCACCATTGGATTTCAACCGGCTATGATGTCACCAATTAGATTGCGCAACACTATTCCTACAGACCCTATGGACTGGATGCTGTGAAGATCATGATGAATCAGAACATGCCATGCTGGATAAATTAATGAAAATGCTCCTGAACATCACGTATGTTTTTCTATGGATCCTTTAAGGGTCCACGCTTATTGAGTCAGCATGCGGTCCACCAAGGACTGCCTGGTTTCCTTGCATCATGGTGATGTCAGCTTGAGGGAGTTGGGCCGTGGGTGGTCTGGTTCATGATTGGGCTGGGCTTTGGTAGATCGGTCTGTTGGGCTGAGCTAGCCGATTTAATTATTCTTTTTATTTTTGTTCTTTTTCTTCATTTAAACTTCCAGCTTTCATATCTTTTTCATTTTAACTTTGATTTTTATCAAATTTGATTTGTTTGAACCTATAAATTGAGCTCTTCACATTGATAATGCTTCTGCTGGCTTAATGGCTTTGTTAGTAGGTTAGCTACATTATCTATAGTGTCAACTCTCTTGATCTTGACATATCTCTTCTCGAGGTAATCACGAATGAAGTGGAATTGCCGCTCGATGTATTCAGATTTCTGATGAGACCTAAGCTCCTTAGCTAGTACTATGGCATCATTATTATCGCAGTATAAAGGGACGACATCCGATGACATCACTCCGAGCTTTGTAGTGAACTTCTTAGACCAGAATGCCTCCTTCATAGCTTTCGATGTAGCAATGTATTCTACTTCCATGGTGGAGTTTGTTATCACCGTCTACTTGGAACTCTTCCAACTAACAGCACCATCATTGCATACAAATAGACTCTCAAATGTCGACTTTCAAACATCTATGTTAGACATAAAATTTAAGTCTGTATATCCCTGAACCTAAAGTTCTCTATTATCAAAGACTAGAAACATATCCTTAATTCTTCTTAAGTACTTAAGAATACACTTCATAGAAGTTCAGTGCTCTTCGTCTGGATTTGACTGATACCTGCTCATGACACTCACAGCATGGGCAATATCAGGACGTGTACATAGCATAGCATACATGAGGCTTCCTATTGCTGGAGCATAAAGAATCTTGCTCATGCATTTAATCTCCTTAGGTGTGCTAGGGCACATCTTCTTGGAAAGATGAATGTCATGTCTAAAGGATACTAGACCCCTTTTGGAGTTTTTCATGCTAAACCTCTTTAGCATCTCCTCTATGTACATCTTCTCACTACTACAAAAATGGTCTATCGCAGTGCATACTATAGCAGTAGTTTTCGAAACTGCTGCCGTAGGTCGACCTATAGCAATGGTTCATTGTAACTACTGCCATAAGTCAGACCTATAGCAGCGGTTAGTAGCAATCGCTACTATAATCTGATTTATGGTAGCAGTTAATTGTAACCACTACCATATATTTTTTTTTAAATATTATATAATTTTAAAATTTAATATCTATCTTCATCATTCATTATGTAAATAATTATTATTAGAGTGTCGTTGCAAAAGATCGCCTCGATCCGATGGCCCTAGCTTCATTGATCAAAAAAATTTAATTTCAACGATCACGAACGATGATGCGATGATCTAATAGATGGAGATCTCTGATGGATCCAAAAACCTGCAACGATGATCTTGATGATGTTTATAGCATACTATCAAAGTTTCACTTCAATTGAATATCGTTATCTTGGTCAATTTAGTATAGATTAATTTCGATCGTTAAATGATAAATGAGTGATCAAAAGATCAAACCGTGTTTGATTATGAGATAATTTTTTTTATAAATGATCTTGGTTAGTACTTTAATCATTTTTTATGATGATGATTATAAAATTCAACTCGTGAGATGAAGAATGATCTAAAACTATACGTCTCCTGATAACCATTCTGAAACTTCACTGATTGTTATGCTCGTACTTTTGCAATATCTGCTTGATATGAATAGTTATATGAAAATAATTTAAATTTTACTATCATCATCATATAAAATATTTAAAATTATAATAAAAATTATTTAACTAAAAAATTATCTCATAATCGAAAGCTATTTGACCCTTGATCGTTTGTTTCTAATTTAACGGCCGAAATCATTCCGTACTAAATTGACCATAATAACGATATCCGATTGAAGTAAAACTTTGATAGTATGCTACAAATATCATCGAGATCATTGTTATAGGTTTTTAAATCCATCAAAGATTTTTATCTATCAGATCATCATATCGTCGTTCATGATCGTCGAAATTAAATTTTTCTGATCGATGAAGCTAGGACCATCGGATCGATACGACCTTTTGCGATGATACTCTAATGATAATTATTTAGATAATGAATGGTGAAGATGGACATTAAATTTTAAAATTATATAATATTTAAAAAAATAAAAAATTTATTTTTAATCTATGGCAGCGGTTATCAAAAATTGCTGCTATAGATTTACAGCAGTGGTTATAGAATCGATGCCGTAGATCTATGGCAGCAGTTTTAGGTAACCGCTGTCATAGATTTATGGCAGCGATTAGATAACCGCAGTCGTAGGTTAGGTTAAAAATTTCCAAATTTTTTCTTTCCTTTCATGCATGCTCGATCTCTCTCTCTCTCCCCCTCCTCTTCGTCGTTGGTGAGGCTCCTTCCCCCTCCGATCGGCATCACCCCTCCTTCCCCCCCCGGTCGGCATCTCCCCTCCTTCCTCCTCGGTCGGCACCGCCCCTCCTTTCCCCTCCCTCTCCGCCCCCAATCCCCAACCGCCCCTCCCCACCACCCGTCACCCCCCACCCCTCCATTCGACCATCCCTCGGCCCCAAGCGAAACCCCCTGGTGAATCCCCATCCAACCCTCCCTCGGCCCCTCGCGAAAACCCCCCTCCACCCTCGCTAGGCCCCCAATGAAACCCCACCCCCCCTTCCCCCCATCCGACCCTCCCTCGATCCCCAGCGAACCCCCCCTTCGATGAACCCCCATCCGACCCTCTTTTGGCCCTCGCGAAAGCCCACCCCCCCACCACCACCACCATTCTGATCATCTCCCGACCGAGTGCAAAGCCTCCTTCGACCTCCTTGTCACTATGCCCCCTGGCCCCCCATCCTCGATCGCCCCTGCTCTCTCTCTCTCTTTCCTCTTTTTCTCTCTTCTCTATCTCACTATCTTGCTTTTATTTCATAGGCTATCTCTAGTACCGTCATCCTCCTCTAACATCATCGCCGACGACCCTCGAAGCTTTCGGTGCGACCCACTCTCTATAGCCATAAGTATAATTTTTTTTAATTTTATAGTATTATTTATTAATCATATTTATTTATAATAATTTATAAAATATTTATACTAAATATTATAAATATTTATTATAAATATTATAATTATCTGTATATCATAGTTTTTGGGCCATGCCATATTGACGGTTGTGGACTAAATCTATCAACGGATTCGATTTGGATCGAAATCTGAATATTTAAATCTATATTCAATTTTAATTACTAGTACCAGATCTGAACCCGAATACTCAATGGGTCTGTACTTGAGAGAGGAAGGGAGGGATCCGGCCTCGCCGCCATCATTGGTAAGGAGGGGGTCCGACCTCGCCGGCGAGGAAGATCGAGAGAGGGAGAGTGGGAGATTGAGAGAGCAAGAGAGGGAGGAGGGGGTCTGGCCTCGCCAGCATCACTAAGAGGGATGGGGTCCAGCCTTGCCGGTGAGGGAGATCGAGAGAGTGAGAGAGGGAGGGATGGGGTCCAGCCTTATCGACGAGGGAGATCGAGAGAGGGAGAGAGGAAGATCGAGAGATGGAAAAGTTGGGAGGGAGGGGTTTGACCTCGCCGCTGTCGTCAGTGAGAGAGATCGAGAGAGGAAGAGAGGGGTGATCGAGAGGATGGCACACAGTCGAGCCAACTCAGGCCATGATCAAGCCGGCTGGGGGAGGACCCTAGTCGGATGTCTCAAGCATGGAGCTGGCTTGGCTTTTGAGTGAATAGAATTTGATATGTCACGATGTTATATTGATTAATATTCATTAACGTTGTAGGTTACGATGGCACCAAAATGCCATCTAGCTTTCACCCCAGCCCTTCGGTGGGTTACGTGCAGTTCAGCATCCGAGGAGCACTCAGAGCATACTCCATCCCCCTCGACATCAGCTACTCAGGGACCTCCACCGATGGCATCTACTCCATCGGCAATATCTACTCCACCATCAGTTGAGCCTCTATCGTCGCAGGAATCTGAGTGTACATTTTTATTATATTAGCACAACTTTATTTTTTATATAATATTTGTACACTTATATATTTGCATAACGTATTTGTATTGCATGTGCATCATCCAGCCAGATATTTCATGGTCCCATACGTATGGCACACGTGTAGAACTGCCAGCATTAAGTGATGGTGCAGTATGATGCAGAGAAAAGGCCGGTAGGAGAGACCATGTGGAAGATGCATTCCTTTTTTGGAGTGCTTGTGAGGTGGTCGGACATCATTCCCATAGAGCCCAAAGACTGACATTTGATGGATGCTGCCATCAGGGATCGGGTATGGAAGATATGGGTAAGTATGCACATCTTAGTTATATTTCTACATTTTATATGTTTATACTATATATGTTTGATTAGAATAATTTTATAATTAATTTTTGATAAATTTATGCAGAGGAGGTATGACTTCTCCAACATGAGAGGGCTCGAGATGCCCGACTGAAAAAGATTGGAGAGTTATATCAGGGTTACAAGATCAAGCTCCATAGAGGATGGCTCGAGCATCGACGAGATACTTCAGAGGAGCTTGTTCCCTGGATACAAGACTGTCCTCTGAGTCAGTGAGAGTGAAAGGTTAGACACTGGAGGAGCCAGGAGTTCGAGGTAAAATTTCTAACTTTTAAATTTTTCAATATGCTTAAAATTTTATTTAAATATTTTTTAAATATTTATTATTTATTTGAATACTTGCTACCTTCCGTCAGAACTGGGAGAACCATGCAGCCCAGGAGTATACGCACACTCTAGGCCACGAGTCTTTGGCCAATCGTGTGCATAGAGAGATAATTAATTCTAAATCTTACTAGATAAATTAAATTCATATTTTTTATCATCTTTCTGATAAATTTATTCTTTATTATAGCTGAGAGAGATGGAGTGATACCCAGCCATAGCGAGATCTTCCAATCCAGCAGCATGGACAAGATGGGCAAGCCGATGAATGTCGTGATCGGACGTATTTTTATAAGTATTAAATATATTAGTATATATGATTAGTATTATAGTATTTTTTATAAAATTTTATTTTAATTTATAATTACAAGATCAGTTAGATGCGCTCGCGAGCGAGGGCCCAGATACCCCTAGGCTCCATGACCATCTATCTCAGGTCTTGGGGCCTAAGCACTTTGGAAGGATCTGATGTAGGCCCGGACACATGACGATGAGCTACTGATCCGAGGTGAGCATCTCCTCACAGACTTTCAATGTCGTCAGTCGAGAGGAGCTTGAGGAGGCATTGGCACGGGTAGATCATGCTATGATGTGGGCGATCGGACTGAGAAGCAGGCATCTCATCTAGAGGGCATCATAAGAGACATGATGTCGATGCTCAGCACACATTTTGGAGTCACAGGCTTCGAGGATATGTTGGCCTACATTCCAGCTCTACCTCCAATTCCAGCTCTAGCTCCAGCTCCGGCTTCAGCTCCTGGTGACGATGACAACGACGTTGATGTAGATTTAGAAGACTTTTGATGTATTTTATTTTTTTAAAAAAATATTATAATAAATTTTATTCGATAATAAAATTTTAGCATTTTAGAATAATTTTTATATTTATTATATTTTCTTATGTTATATATCTATATTTATCAGATAAAATATATAAAAAATAATTTTTTTTAATTATTCAAGATCTATGGTAGTGATTTTATAGTCGGTGCCATATCCGTGCCAATCACTGCCATAGGTTCCTGATGCAAATGATGCCAACCACTGTATTGGACCTATAGTAGCGTTTAAGAAACTGTTGCCATAGGTAATGCAGTGGTTAAGAAACCTCTGCTATAGATTACCTATGGTAGCGGTTATGTAACCGCTGCTATAGATAACCTATGGTAGCGGTTACATAACCGCTACTATAGGTCGATCTATTATAGTGGTTTATAAACTGCTACAATAGGCTATCTATGGCAGCAGTTCTAACAACCGCTGCAACAACCGCTACCATAGAGCTACGGCGATGGCCGCAATAGCAGCGGTTAGGAAACCACTGTTATAGCCTATAGCAGTGATTTTTTGGGCTACGACAGCGGTTTGTAGTAGTCTGTGAAAATCTTAGCATCCTATCTAGTGTATCTTTATAGACCTTAATTTCTAATATAAAGAATGATTCTCCTAGATCTTTTATAGAGAATTTCTTTGGTAACCATATTTTGACTAGGTCAATATGAAAATATCATTCCCAATTAGAAGAATGTCATCCACATATAGTACGAGAAAGACAATAATACTTCTACTAACCTTTCTGAATACACATAGCTTCTTATTTTTTATGAAACCAAATGATTTGATCACATCATTAAAATGAGCATTCCAGCTCCAAAATGTTTGCTTGAGTCCATAAATAGATTTTTGCAGCTAGTAAATCTTGTGATCACTATCACTGGATATAAAATCAAGAAGCTATTCATATAGATATTTTTCTCAAGATATCCATTTAGGAATGTCGTCTTCATGTCCATCTGTCATATTTCATAATCGAAATAGGTTGCAATTGCAAGCAATGTGTAGGTGAATTTTAGCATGGCTACTAGCGAAAAAATATCCTGATGGCATGCCTTAATGTTGACTATATCCTTTTGGTACTAGCCTAGCTTTGAATGTCTCCATATTTTCATCTACATCTATATATCTTTATCTTGTAGATCCATTTACTATACCTTCAAGTGGATCTACCAAGGTCTAGACTTAGTTTGAGCACTTTGAGTCAATTTCTGCTGCCTTTATTGCCTCTAACCACTTCTTGGAGTCGATATCTGATATCGTCTCTTCATAGATCTTAGGATCATCATCATGAACCCCATTTTCTATAAGAAGTATTTTTTCTACATCCTCTGAAATAGTACCTAAGTACCCTTCAGGAGGACAAAAAATCTTATTTGACCTTCAAGTTGGAAGAACTTGTATTTGGACTGGCTCAATCTGATTGAATTCCATAGGTTCCTTAGCTTGTTGCTATTGGAAGACTTTCTCCTCGAGTCTAATTTATCTTTCGATGCCACCATCTTGAATAAACTATTTTTCAAGAAAAATAGTATGTCAACTCATAATCATATTATAGTCTTCCAAAAGATAGAAATAATATCCTAACGACTCTTTAGGATATCCTATAAATCAAGCTCTAAAGGATCTAAACTCTAACTTGTTCGCCTATTGTCTCTTGACATGAGCCGGACAACCCCAAATTCTGAGGTAACTCATACTTAATTTCTTAGCATGCCATATCTAATACAGTATGGTAGGAATGATTTTAGAGAAAATTTTATTTAATAAATAAATTACAATCATTAGACTATGTCCTCAAAGAAACTCAAGAAAATCCATGAAGCTCATGATGGATCAAACCATATCTAATAGAGTCTGATTTCTTCGTTCCGAAATTCCGTTAAGTTGAGGCATTTCAAGTAAAGTCCATTGAGAGACAATGTCTTTAAAAATTTTTCACTAAGATATTCACCTCCTCGATCTAATCGAAGAACCTTAATGGACTTTCTGATTTATTTTTTTACTTCAAGTCTGAATTTCTCGAACTTTTCAAAGGCTTCAGATTTGTATCTCATTAAGTACACATATCCATACCATGATAGATCATCAGTAAAGATAATGAAGTAGATATAATTTTCTTTAGCAGACACATCAAATGGGCTGCACACATCTATATGTACCAGGATAAGTAGGTCTGTGGCCCTTTCCCCATATCCTATAAAAGAGATCTTGGTCATTTTATCATGAAGACATAATTCATAAATTAGATATGAATCAAAAGTCAACGGACTCAATAACCCAAATTTTTCTAATTTGTTAACCCTGTCTTCCACTATATGACCTAGTCTAAGGTGCCATAGATACCTATCATTTAAACTATCCCTAGATCGCTTTGATCCTATGGCATTCATATTTTATTCGATATTGAAAACAGAAATATCAATATATAATTGGTAGAGATCATTAATCAAAAAACCACTTATAATTTTATTTTTTTCAAAAAGAATATTACAATGGTCCTTAAGAAAACTAATTACATAGCCTTCCTGTGTTAAACAAAAAATAGAAATCAAATTTTTGCTTGCTGTAGGCATAAAATAACTGTCCCTAAGTACTAGATCTAATCCTGATGGTAGTCAAAAAGAGTATATTTCTATGGCCACAGCAGCAACTCTTCCTCTATTTTTAATGTGCAGGATCATCTCACCATCTCTCAGCCTCCTGCTCTCCTCAAGATCCTGTATAAAAGTGTACAAGTAAGCACTAGAACCAGAGTCAAGCATCCAACTGGATGCAAAAGAAATCGTAAGGTTAGATTCTATTACGAGCATACCTCCAGAAGGACCTGCGTTCTTTTTATTCTTCAGGCTAGCTAGGTATAAAGGATAGTTTCGCTTCCAATAGCATATTGCAATGAAAATACTTTTTTTTATCGACGGCCTTCTTCTTTGGCTCTTCCTTCTTCTTCTTTTCTCCATCTATCTTCTGCTTCTTCGCAGACTTCTTTTTATTTTCGAAAGACTTTTTCTTAAAAGAAGTCCACTCCACAGCAAGCACTGAGTCCTTTGAATCTTTCAAAGAAAGCTCAACAGTAACCAGCATATTCATCAATTTAGCTAAGGTATATTATAGCTTATGCATATGAAAGTTCATGATAAACTATCCATACACATCAATCAAGGACTGCAAGATCACATCAATTTGCAAGTCTCTATCCAACTTGATGCCTAGCTTCTCAAGCTCTTTTAAATCCTTGATCATCATCAGATAATGATCTTGGACCGGCTGCCCATCACGCATTTGAGCCTTAAAAAGTCTTATAGTGACTTGATAGTTGGTTGCGCGACTCTCTTCACCAAACAACTCTTGTAGATGAGCCAATATTTGATGAGCAATCTTGATGTCATCATGTTAGCACTGAAGCTCATCAGACATTGAGCCCAACATGTAGTATCTAGCTTTATTATCTTTGTCCATCCATTTTTTTAGAGACGCTCTTTGATCAGCAAATGGATGTGCTAGTAAGATGGGGGGATCTTGGTCTAATACATGAGTCAGCTTTTTAAAATCCAAAATAATTTTATAGTTCTGAAGTCAATCCTTGTAATTAAGTTTGGTTAATCTGTAGATGTCTGATACGGGCTATAATAGATTGAACACAGATATTTTTCTATAGAGAGTCAAAATTTCTAGTTAGATTTTACAATTAGACTCGATCAATTTATTTAAAAATTTTATTTTTAAATAAATTAGGCTTCCACTATTTTCTTGGATTCCTACACTTTCTTAGTAGAGATGCAAAAATCTTCATGATCATTGATTTTTAATGGATGGTGCGGTCCCATCGACTGGCTCACCACCTCACCTAATAGTTATTGGTGATGGATCAGCCAATGAGTGACAACTCTTGTCCAATAATTCTCTAATCATGGTGCACTCAAACTTGATCTCTAATTCATGAATTTTACTATGTCTGAAATATTGATCCACTTCTTAGTTAAGTCAGACCCACCATTTGCACGAATTGAATTTTTTATTGGGTCCATCACCGTATCCAAAATGTTGAGCCCAACCCATCCTCCAACCTATAGCATCCAATGCCTAATAGACATGGTTGCATCTTTTCGATGCAACTGAACCACTATAACCAGTCGAGAACAATCAATTTCGGAAAGGGTCCGCACATCTATAATGGTGGAAGACCTATGACTTAATATTTTCTTAAGAAGATTTAATTTAGGTCTCCTAGACTTGACTTGACTTAGTCATAACAATTATAACTAACCTAGTGGCATGGGTTAGCTCGAATTGTTAGCCATCTTAAATCAAAACTGAATCGACCCAAATAGCCAGGTAAGTGAGATCGGTGGAAGGGATATACCATTAACTTGACAAGAATGCATAAAGATCAAGTAGCTCTCAATTAAAAATCAGTCAGTCATATCTGCCAAATTTATCTTAGACACCAAACGAACCAGAACCAATCAGGTTAGCCTACAATCTAGGCTCGAACCACAGAGCCAAATTAGGTCTTGACTTAATCGACCATATGTGATTGTGAGTCGATCTTGATCCAAACTTAATTCTATTGGACTGGTTAATTCTAAGCACTCTTGATCCAACCTAACCAAATCTTAATTTGATTTGATCAACCACTAGATCTAATTGAGCTACCGAAGTCCGAACCCAAATTTATGAAGGTATCTTAGATCTGAAAAATTTATAATTTTTAGATCTAATTTATTTCATAATCTTAATTCTTAATTAAGTTTGAATTCATAAACAGAAACATGCAAAAAAATTTTAGAATTTCAGGATCTAGAATTTTGTAAAAAAATAAATTTTTGATTTCTAATTAAGGACAAACGCTCAGCACCCCTATACGCCATAAGAGCATCCCATCGAATGAAAAGAGAGGATCTTTAAACCTTTCTTACTTTTATGATCAGACGGCTAAGAAAAATATCTTAATCAAAAATAATTACTGCACTACAAAATAATAAGATCTATAGCATATATCTCATATATATAATCATAGATCTAATTATGCATGTTCTATATACATCTCATTTATCAAACAATAAATCATATATGCATGTTTTCAAATCTGATATATCTCATATAATCTTTAAAAAATAAATTTTAAATTGACCATATCAAAATAAAACTTATTCTAGACAATGCATAGAATAATTCTATAACTAGTCTAAACATGCATTAATCATATCTTATATAAAAATTTTAAAATTTTATTTTCTATTTTTAGATTTGATTATAACATTTCTAACATCAAAAAATAGAAATAAAAAGATCTAAAAAAAATTTAATCATATCAAAAAAAATATCATGCTAGACTACACATAGAATAGTTGTTCACCTAGTCTAGACATACATCTCACACATCATTGATATGAATAATAAAATTTTAATTTTTTGATTTTAGATCTAATCATATCTGATGTGACATCTAAAATTATTAATATCAAATTATAAAATAAAATTAAAATTAGATCTAAAGTAGATTTGAAGAATTGCTAACTTGGCTCTGATACCAGTTGAAGAAAATGATTTTTTCGCCGCAGGATCGTTCAAATCTGATCAGATCTATAAGAAAATTTTAAAAATTTTTCTAATAGATTCTAATTAGATCTGAGAGTTCTCAAATCTAATTCTATTAATTTGATATTAAAAATAAAGTTAAAATTAAATTTAATTTAATTTTTATACCTGATTGGATAATCCAATTATCCTATCAATGATCTACTACATCCAAAGTTCTAGATCAAGCCACGCACATGCATGACCTCTATCAGTATCCACTCAGATTGGTTCTATAAGTCTTCTCCTTCTAAATTTGATCTTTAAAAATTAGATCTGGATTTAATCTATAAGTCCTTCAAAATGACTACTGAAGGCTGCATGTTCGTCTCACAAATACTGTTACGTAGAGCCTGATCTTTGCGCCAATTTTCTTGGATCTTCCTCGTTGTTTGTGCCTAACTTTTGGGCATGAAGAAGGGAAAGAGGAGGAGGATGAGAGGGCATGGAGAGGTGTTAGGGGCACCAGCACGTTGACATGGAGATAGGTTAAGCATGATAACCCTAGGCGTTGCAAGGGTTTATATAAATATTGCTGCATCATGTAGTGCCACACAGGTCCGACCAATCATATTGCTTGGATTAATCAGATCTAAATCTGATTGACCATGCTTTATCATCTGATCCAATCAAGTTAGAGACCCATAAATCCTTCCTTAGGTTGCACCAAATTTGGATAAAAGAGACTCTATTGGCGCCCAGCAATTTGATCTCATCAACCCTGGATGGGACTCCTCTTTTTCCCATGTGCACATGTGAACAGGGGGCATGCACGCACATCTATGAATGAAGACCAAGGGGGCACACGCCTATAGGAGATCTCCAAGGGGGATGCATGCCCATCCCTTTTAATTCCTGCATATGGGTCAATTAGATATATGTGCCCTAGAAGCCAGAATTGGCTGACACTTGTAATACACTTCTAGGGGCAAAATTATAATTTTAACTATAATAAATAAAATGGATTATTTTCTATCATATATGTGTATTTAGTATCTGTGATACATCCTTTAAGTTAATGATAATGATAATTCATATTTTCAAGAGTTGAAAATTTAAGACATGAATAATCATTATTAACTCATAAAATGCTTCCGACCATAGGATCATCACGAGGATAGTAACTGATTCGGAAGGTTAGTGTACAATCGCTTCTCTTTAGTAGATGAGTCTTGACTCTATGGTGTGGAGACACCGGAGGGAGAGTACAGGTACTCGTTAGAAAACGAGGGCATTGAGTGTGACCACCTTGAGTAGTCATTAGGAAGTCTACCTTCTCGTCAATGACTGACTCGATGCTGCAGTGGTGTGTTTAGTTCTTTGACCTAAGGTGTATCGGTAGTTCACCTTGAGGGTGTTATAGTTTGACTACACCATTACTTGATCTCCTAGCCACACGGAACCCTGAGGTGTATGTTGGCTATGACATGTTCATTGTAGGAACTGGATTGCATCAAGATGGAATCTATCTACCTCGGTGGTAAAGGAGCAGCCCTATGATAATCATGAGAATTAAGTCCAGAAGCCCATGGCCATGGCAGAGTGAAATAATAGAAAGAGTTTCTATTTAGGTTTTCACATCGGACTTGAATCGAATGATTACATCATATGATAGAAACTAGGATTTGACGAGTTCACCTTAACCCTAATCTGATGGGAGCTCAAGATAGAAGAACTTAATCACACAGGTAGCTGCACCAAGAGGTCGCATTCAACTTTGATGGGTTGCCACCATATACTGCTAGGTATCACTGGTGGATTTTGGGAGCAATTAGAATGATTTAGATGATCGATCATTCTAGCTGTTCGAATCAGAAGAGTTCTGATCCATCAAAAGAAGTTTCGATGATATCGATGATAGAGATCATGACATATCCCATTACCATACAAACTGAACCTAACTGGGTCACACAAATAAGGGTTTGAATCTGGTGATCATCAATTGAACTAATCCAGTTCAATTGATCTGAATGAGATTCAATTAGGTTCAAGGAAATCGTGCTAGCACTCGATTGAACCTAACGTTCTTCTTTTACTATCATAAATAGTTGTCCTGACTGAGCCAAAGGAGTTTATGCTCATTCAGAGGCCTTCACCTGATCTAATTGGAGCCTGTTCAGGTCAAAAAAGGGTTGTCTTATTTTATAAGACAATACCTGCCATTTTTTATCACCTATCATTTCTCGTCCTTTGACTTTGGTCAAAAGTTGACCTTTGACTGGTCAAATGTTGACCATTGATACTTTGACTTCTGTCCACGTATCACGCACCTATTGGAGAGATGGGGGGGCCTGTCCCCCTACCAGAACCTAGCAAGGAGGAGGGCGCACGCCACCCTTGGCATGTGCCCAAGCTGGAGACGCCCAGGAGTCCCTATTGGATAGGGACTCCATCTCCTTTTTGGATTCCGATTAGAGTTCTCCTAAGAACCAACTTTGACTGATCTTAGATGCCATCTAAGGAGAAATCCAAGGGACTCTATTTCCACCAATCAGATTTAGATCTGATTTCACAAAGGGTTGTGATTGGTTGGGAAGAAAAGGAGTTGGATCACAGACAGTCTATAAATAAGACCCTACGCCCAACTCAAATTACATTAAATTGGAATTGCAATTCCCAACGCCCAAGGCCTCCTCTCCTCTCCTCCTCCATGCCAAAGCATCTTCTCCCTCTCCTCTCCACGTCCAAAAGAGTTTTGAGTTCTTGGTTGGTGCAATCCAGATGAGAGAAAGGCGACTGAAAGCTAGAAGGCTGTGCTACTGCAAAGGACGACTGCTGATCTTCGAAAGGTATTTTGAAGATCCTTCAGATCAGATCCAGATCTGAGTTTTGGAGATGTGATAGAGAAGAAGAGGATCTCCAGATTTAGCCTGAGTGGATACCGATAGAGGTCAGCCACTTGTGTGGCTAGATCCAGAATCTTCCGCTGCATACAGAATCATCAATAGGTAATAGGATTACCCAACATCAAGGTAAATTAAATTTGATTTAATTTATTTAGATTCTATTTTTATTATTAGAATAATAAGAATTAGATCTGAAATATTTCATATCTGATTAGGATCAAAGAGAAAAATTTTTGAAATATATCTCTTGATTCGATCAGATCTGAACGAACCTGGTCCAAAAAATCAGGATTTTCCTTCAACTGATATCAGAGCCAAGGTTCTAAAGTGTTTAGATCTGATTTTAAATTTATTCTAATTATAAAATAAGTGATTTCAGATGTCACATAAGATGTGATCAAATCTTAAATCAGAGAAAATTAAAATCAAATGATTTGGATATAAGATTAGAAAATATGCATGACTAGTTCTAAAATAGAATAGTTCTATAGGCATGTTTATGATTTAATCTGATTAAATTATATTTTAGATCTATTTATTTACTATTTTTTGATATTATAATTATTATAATAACATTTAAAAAATAATAAATAAAATTATTTAATTTAAAATATCATATGAGATATGATTGATGCATGTCTAAACTAGTTATAGAATAGTTCTACATAGTTGTCTAGATTAGAGTTTATTTTAATAAGATCAATTTAAATCTAATTTTTTAGATTATTATGAGATAATTTAGATCTAAAAACATGCATGATTCGATACATGAGATGTATGCAAAATATGCCATGATTAGATCTTAATTTATATATGAGATATATGATATAGATCTAAAACTATTTTGTAGTATTACATGTTCCTGATTAAGGCGTTCCTCTTGGCCGTCTGGTCATAAGAACAAAGAAGGGTTTAAAGGCCCTCTCCTCCCATCCGATGGGGTGTTCTTATGATGTGTAAGGGTGCTGCGCATTCGTCCTTAATCAGAAACCCAAAATTTACTTTCTGTAAAACCCTAGATCCTGAAACCCTAGAATTTATTGAGCATATTTTGTTTATGAACCCTACTTAATTAAGAATTAAGATTATGGAATATAAATTAGATCTAAAATTGAGAATTTCAGATCTAAGACATATTCATAATACTGGGTTCGGGCTTGGGTAGCTCAATTAGGTCTAAGCGGTTGATCAAACCGAATCAAGAGTTGGTTAGATGAGATCAACAATGCTTAAATTGACCAGCCTAATAGGATTAAGTCTGGGTCAAGATCGAGTCACGATCAAGCAAGACCTAATTAGGCTCAGAGGTTAGAGTCTGGATTGTAGGCTAACCCAATTCATTCTGGCTCAACAATTTGGTGTCTAAGGTAAGTTTGGCACATACGATCGACTAGTTTTTAATTGGAAGCTACTCGACTTGAATGCATTCTTGTACGAGTTAATGGCATATTCCTTCCATCGGTCTCACTTACCTGACCATATCTGTTGACACAGTTCTGATCTGAGGTGGTCAATAATCCGAGCTAACCCATGCCACTAGGTTAGTCATAATTGTTATGACTATGACAAGTCTAGTTTAATGAGATCTGAATCAATTCTCCCTAAGAAAAGATTAAGTCTGAGGTCTTCCACCATTGTAGATGTGTGGGCCCTTCCCGGGTTGATTGTTCTCGGTTGGATACAGTGGCTCAGTTGCATCGGAAAGATGCAACCATGTCTATTAGGCATTGGATGCTATGGGCTGGAGGATGAGTTGGGCTCAATATTTTGGATACGGTGAGAGACTCAATTAGGAATCCAATCTGTGCAAATGGTGGGTCTGACTTAACTAAGGAGTGGATCAATATTTCGGATATGGTGAGATTCATGAATTAGAGACCAAGTTTGGGTGCACCATGATTAGAGAATCATTGAACAAGAGTTGTTCACTCATTGGCTAACCCATCACCAATAACTGTTAGGTGAGGTGATGAGTCAGTTGGTGAGACCGCACCACCCACTAGAAATCATTAATCGTGAAGATTTTTGCATCTCTACAGAGGGAGTGTAGGGATCCGAGAAAATAGTGGGAGCTAATTTATTTAAAAATAAAATTCCTAAACAAATTGGTCAAGTCATAATTACAGTATCTAACTAGAATCTTTGACTCTCTGTAGGAAAATGTCTGCATCCAACCCATTAGCACGTATCCTGGACACACATAGACTGATCGAACTCAATTATATAGACTGGCTCATGAACTACAAAATAGTTTTGAGTTCGGAGAAGTTAACCCATGTACTGGATCAGGACCCTCCCACCTTACCAGCCCGTCCATCCACTGAACAGAGAGCATCTCTGAAAAAATGGATAGACGAAGATAATAAGGCCAGATATTACATGTTGGGCTCGATGTCTGATGAGCTCAGTACCAACATGAAGATATCGGGACTGCTCGCCAAATGTTGGCTCACCTGTAGGAGATGTTTGGTGAACAGAGTCACGCAGCCAAGTATCAAGTCATGAAACAACTTTTTAAGGCTAAGATGCATGATGGGCAGTCAGTCTAAGATCACTATCTGATGATGATCAAGGACATGGAAGAGCTTGAGAAGCTCGGTGTGAAGTTAGACTTGGATCTACCGAATGATATTATTCTGTAATCCTAGACTGATGCATATGGGCAATTCATCATGAATTACCACATGCATAAATTTCAAAATTCCTTGGCCGAATTAATGAACATACTGGTCACCGCTAAGCTTTCTATGAAAGGTTCTAAAGGCTCAGTTCTTGCTATGGAACGGACTTCTTCCAAAAGAAAGTCTTATGGAAAGAAAAAAAAGTCTGTGAAAAAGCAAAAGATGGAAGGAGGAAAGAAGAAAAAGGCAGAGCCGAAGAAGAAAGCTGATGTCAAAGAAAATATTTCCATTGCAACAATGATGGTCACTGGAAGCGGAACTACCCTACTTACCTGGCCACCTTGAAGAACAAGAAGGAAGGTCCTTCTAGAGGTATGCTCGTTATTGAGTCTAACCTTACGATTTCTTCTGCATCCAGTTGGGTGCTTGACTCTAGTTCTAGTGCTCATCTGTGCACTTCCATGCAGGATCTTGAGGATAGAAGGAGGCTGAGGGATGGAGACATGAATTTCCTACACATCGATAATGGAGCAAGAGTTGCTGCAGTGGCAGTGGAAACATACCTCTTCGATTACTACTCTGGTTTAGACTTAGTTTTGAAAAGACTGTTATTATGTGCCTGCAGCTAGCAGGAATTTGATTTCTATTTCAATGCTTAGACTAAGATAGGCTATTGTGATTACCTTCTTTTAAGACCATTTGTAACATTCTTTATGAAAAAATAAAATTGGCAAATGGTTTTCTTATAATAGTCTTTATCAGCTACATATTGATGTATCTATTCTAACCATCAAGCAAAACATGAATGCCAAACGACCTAGGGATAGTCCAAATGACAGATATTTATGGCACCTGAGATTAGGTCATATAGCAGAAGATAGGATCAACAAATTAAAGAAAAATGGGCTATTGAGTCTATTGACTTTCGAGTCATATCCAACTTATGAATCTTGTCTCCAAGGCAAATGACCAAACTCCCTTTTGTGGGACATGGGGAAAGGGCCACAGATCTCCTTGCCCTAGTACATACTGATGTGTGCGGCCTATTTGATGTATTGGCTAGAGGCAATTTTGTCTACTTCTTTACCAATGATCTGTCTAGGTATGGGTATGTGTATCTTATGAGACATAAGTCTGAAGCTTTTGAAAAATTCAAAGAATTCAGATATGAAGTAGAAAAACAAACTGGAAAACCCATAAAGTTCTTCAATCAGATCAAGGAGGTGAATATCTTAGTCGAAAATTTTTAGACTATCTCAAGAAAAATAGCATAGTCTCTCAATGGACTCCACCAGGAACACCTCAACTCAATGGGGTTTCGGAACGGAGAAATCAGACTCTATTAGATATGGTCCGATCCATGATGAGCTTCACAGACCTTTCTGATTTTCTTTGGGGACATTCATTGTTAACTTCAATTTATCTACTGAATAGGGTTCCCTCTAAGACCGTTCCTACCACACCGTATGAGATATGGCACGGTAAGAAACCAAGTCTGAGTCATCTTAGAATTTGGGGTTGTCCGACTTATGTTAAAAGACAATAAGCAGACAAGTTAGAATTTAGGTCCTTCAGAGCTCGATTCATAGGATATCCTAAAGAGTCATTAGGATACTATTTCTACATTCCAGAAGACCACAATGTGATTGTGAGTCGACATGCCATCTTTCTTGAAAAATAGTTTATTCAAGATAGCGGCATTGGAAAGCAGATTAAGCTTGATGAGAAAGTCTCACAAGAACAATGAGCTAAGGACCAATTGGAACCAAATCAGGTTGAGCCAATAAGAACACTACCTCCTCCACCTCGTAGATCGAAAAGAGTTTTCCATCCCCCTGAAAGATACTTAGGTATTATTTCAGAGGATGTAGAGGAAATGTTCCTCGTAGGTAATGGTGCTCATGGTGATGATCCCAAAACCTACAACGAGGCGATATCAGATATCGACTCCGAGAAATGGCTAGAGGCAATGCAGTCAGAAATTGACTCGATGCACTCAAACCAAGTCTGGACCTTGGTAGATCCACCAGAAGGTATAGTACCTATTGGGTGTAAATGGATCTTCAAGAGAAAGATTGGTGCAGATGGGAATGTGGAGACATTCAAGGCTAGACTAGTGGCAAAAGGTTATAGTCAACGCGAAGGCATTGACTATCAGGATACCTTTTCCCAGTGGCTATGCTAAAATCCATCCGCACATTGCTTGCCGTTGCAGCCTATTTCGATTATGAAATATGGCAAATGGACGTGAAAACGGCATTCTTAAATGGATATCTTGAGAAAGATATCTATATGGAACAGCCGCTAGGTTTCACATCCAGTGATACTGATCACAAGGTTTGCAAGCTGCAAAGGTCCATATATGGACTTAAGCAAGCATCTCGGAGCTGGAACACTCGTTTCAATGATGTGATCAAAAATGTTTGGTTTCATCAAAAATGAAGAGGAACCATGTGTTTTCAAAAAGGGTCAGTGGGAGCGCTGTTGTCTTCCTCGTATTGTACGTGGATGACATCCTCCTTATTGGGAATGATATTCCCATGATGACAACAGTCAAATTATGGTTGTCCAAGGAATTCTCCATGAAAGACCTAGGTGAAGCATCCTTTATTCTAGGAATTAAGGTCTATAGGGATAGACCGAATAGGATGCTAGGACTTTCACAGAAGATGTACATAGAGGAAAGTACTAAAGAGGTTTAGTATGGAAAACTCTAAGAGGGGATTAATACCCTTCAGACATGGTATTCATCTTTCCAAGAAGATGTGCCCTAAGCACACCTGAGGAAATAGAACGCATGAGCAAGATCCCTTATGCTTCTGCAATAGGGAGCCTCATGTATGCCATGCTATGTACACGACCTGATATAGCCCATGCTGTGAGTGTCACAAGCAGATATCAGTCAAATCCAGGTGAAGAACACTGGACTTCTGTGAAATGTATCCTTAAGTACTTAAGAAGAACTAAGGATATGATGTTGGTCTTTGGTAACGGAGAACTCCAAGTCCAGGGATACACAGACTCGGATTTCATGTCCGATATAGATGATCGAAAGTCGACATCTGGGAGTCTGTTTGTGTGCAATGGTGGTGCTGTCAGCTGGAAGAGTTCCAAGCAAACTGTGATAGCAGATTCCACCATGGAAGCAGAATATATCGCTGCATCAGAGAGCTGCGAAGGAAGCATTCTGGTACAAGAAGTTTGCTGCAGAAATCGAGAGTAATGCCATCAGATGCCATTCCTCTATACTGCGACAATAATGGCGCCATAGCCCTTGCTAAGGAGCCGAGGTCTCACCAGAAATCCAAGCACATTGAGCGGCGATACCACCTCATCCACGATTACCTCGAGAAGGGTTATGTCGAGGTCAAGAGAGTCAACTCCATAGATAATGTGGCAGACCCACTTACAAAGCCGTTGGGCCAGCAGAAGATCGAAGCCCACCTTGAGAAGATGGGACTTAGACTTGTAGCCAATTGGCTTTAGGACAAGTGGGAGATTGTTAGATATATGTGCCCTAGAAGCCAGAATTGGCTGACACTTGTAATACACTTCTAGGGGCAAAATTATAATTTTGACTATAATCAATAAAATGGGTTATTTTCTATCACATATGTGTATTTAGTGTCTGTGATACATCCTTTGAGTTAATGGTAATGATAATTCATATTTTCAAGAGTTGAAAATTTAAGACATGAATAATCATTATTAACTCATAAAATGCTCCCGACCATAGGATCATCACGAGGATGGTGATTGATCCGGAAGGTTGGTGTACAATCGCTTCTCTTTAGTAGATGAGTCTTGAGTCTACGGTGTGGAGACACCGGAGCGAGAGTATAGGTACTCGTTAGAGAATGAGGGCACTGAGCGTGACCACCTCGAGTAGTCATTAGGAAGTCTACCTTCTCGTCAATGACTGACTCGATGCTGCAGTAGTGTGTCTGGTTCTTTGACCTGAGGTGCATCGGCAGTTCACCTTGAGGGTGTTATAGTTTGACTACACCATTACTCGATCTCCTAGCCATATGGAACCCTGAGGTGTATGTTGGCTATAGCATGTTCATTGTAGGAACTGGATTGCATCAAGATGGAATCTATCTACCTCGGTGGTAGAGGAGCAGCCCTATGATGATCATGAGAATCAAGTCCAGAAGTCCATGGCCATGGTAGAGTGAAATAATAGAAAGAGTTTCTATTTAGATTTTCACATTGGACTTGAATCGAATGATTACATCATATGACAGAGACTAGGGTTTGACGAGTTCACCTTAACCCTAATCTGATCGGGGCTCAAGATAGAAGAACTTAATCACACAGGTAGCTGCACCAAGAGGTTCGCATTCAGCTCTGATGGGTTGCCACCATATACTGCTAGGTGTCACTGGTGGATTTTGGGAGCAATTAGAATGATTTAGATGATCGATCATTCTAGCTGTTCGAATCAGAAGAGTTCTGATCCATCGAAAGGAGTTTCGATGATGTCGATGATAGAGATCATGACATATCCCATTACCATACAGAACTGAACCTAACTGGGTCACACAAACAAGGGTTTGAATCTGGTGATCATCAATTGAACTGATCTAGTTCAATTGATCTGAATGAGATTCAATTAGGTTCAAGGAAATCGTGCTAGCACTCGATTGAACCTAACGTTCTTCTTTTACTATCATAAATAAGTTGTCCTGACTGAGCCAAAGGAGTTTGTGCTCAATCAGAGGCCTTCATATGGTCTGACTGGAGGTTGTCCAAGTCAGAAAAGGTTGTCTTATTTTGTAAGACATTACCTGCCATTTTTGGTCACCTGCCATTTCTTGTTCTTTGACTTTGGTCAAAAGTCTACCTTTGACTGGTCAAATGTTGACCATTGACACTTTGACTTTTGACCACATGTCATGCACCTATTGGAGAGCTGGTGGGGGCCTGTCCCCCTGCCAGAACCTGGCAAGGAGGAGGGCGCACGCCACCCTTGGCGTGTGCCCAAGTTGGAGGCGCCTAGGAGTCCTTGTTGGACAAGGACTCCATCTCCTTTTTGGATTCCAATTAGAGTTCTCCTAAGAACCAACTTTGACTGGTCTTAGGCACCCTCTAAGGAGGAATCCAGGGGACTCTATTCCCACCAATCAGATTTAGATCTGATTTCACAAAGGGTTGTGATTGGTTGGGAAGAAGAGGAGTTGGATCACAGCTCAGTCTATAAATAAGACCCTGCGCCCAACTCAAATTAATGAATTGGAATCAGAATTCCCACACGCCCCAAGGCTGCCTCTCCCCTCCTCCATGCCAAACCACCTTCTCCCTCTTCCTCTCCACGTCCAAAAGGAGTTTTGGATTTTTGGTTGGTGCGATCCAGATCAAGAAGAAAGGCGACTGAAAAGCTAAGAAGGCTGCACTGCTGCAAAGGACGACTGCTGATCTTCAAAAGGAGTTTTGAAGATCCTCCAGATCAGATCCAGATCTAATTTTTGGAGATGTGATAGAGAAGAAGAGGATCTCTAGATCTAGCCCGAGTGGATACCAATAGAAGCCAGGCACTTGCGTGGCTAGATCCAGAACCTTCCACTGCATATAGGATCATCAACGGGTAATAGGATTACCCAACATCAAGATAAATTAAATTTGATTTAATTTATTTAAATTTTATTTTTATTATTAGAATAATAAGAATTAGATCTGAAATATCTCAGATCTGATTAGGATCAAAGAGAAAATTTTTTGAAATATATCTCTTGATCCGATCAGATCTGAACGAACCTGGTCCGAAAAATTAGGATTTTCCTTCAGGGTCAACTATTGACTTGATGTCCTAATAGTGACAAGAATTGGTAGGTCTTATCCTATCGAATATAGAAATCGGTAGGTGTTGTCCTAATCCCATCTGATGTTTTAGGACAACATTTTTTTGATCAAGATAAAATCATACAGGATCCCTGGATGAGCCTAAATCAATTTGGCTCAACCGAGATGAAATAGAAAGACTACAACAGGAGAATGTTAGGCTCAATCATGTACTAGCACGATTTTCTTGAATCTAATTGGATCTAATCCAAATCAATCAAACTAGGTTAGCTCAACTGATAACATTCAGACCCAAACTCTTATTTGTGTGATCTAGTTAGGTCCAGTTCCATGTGATAATGGGATATGTCGTAATATCTATCATCGACATCATCGAAACATCTTTCAATAGATCAGAACTTTTTTAATTTATATAATTAGAATAATCGATCATCAAAATCATTTTAATTGCTCTCAAAATCCATTAGTGACACCTAGCAGTATATAGTGGCAACCTATCAGAAGTAAATACGAACCTCTTGGTGTAGCTACCTATGCGATTGGGTTCTTCTATCTTGAGCTCCGATAAGATTAGGGTTAAGGTGAACTCGTCAAACCCAACATCCATCATATGAGTTAATTATTCGATTCGAGTCCGATGTAAAATCCTAATAGAAACTCTTTCGATCATCTTCACACTGCCATGGCCATGAGCTTATCAACTCGATCTCATGATCATCATAGGGCTACTCCTCATCCATCAAGGTAGATAGATCTCTTATTGGTGCAATCCAATTTCTACAATAAACATGCTATAGCCAATATACACCTCAGGATTCTGAATGGCTAGGAGATCGAGATATGGTATAGTCAAACTATAACACCCTCAAGATGAACTACCGATGTAGCTCAAGTTAAAGAACCAAACACATCATTGCAGTATCGAGCTAGTCATCGACGAGAAGGTAGACTTTCTTATGACTACTCGAGGTGGTCACGCTCAGTGCCTTTGTTCTTTAATGAGTATCTATACTCTCGCTCCGATATCTCCACACCGTAGACTCAAGAGTCATCTATCCTAAGGAAGCAATTGTACATCAACCTTCCAGATCAATCACCATCCTCATGATGATCTTATGGTCAAGAGCAGTTTATGAGTTAATTATGAAAATTCATGTCTTAAATTTTCAACTCTTGAAAATATGAATTATCATTATCATTAACTCAATGAATGTATCACAAATACTTTAAATACACACTATGATAGAAAATATTTTTTTTATTAATTTATGGTCAAAATTATAAAATTGCCGCTAAAAGTATATTACAAGAGTCAGCCAATCTAGCTTCTAGGGCATACATCTAACACGACCTTCAACCCATGTACGCCAGACGACCTTTTCAATTGCAATCGTCAGCTTTCTTCTAATGACTGCAAAGTCTACCAAAGGCATGATGGACTCTGTACAGATGAGCTTGAATAATGGAAGGAGTTGCTATTCGATTGATTATGATCCCAGACTTGAAATGGATGGTAGGACTCCCAATATAGAATCCCAGCACGGCCCGATCTTGCCTGGTGACCGACCTTAAAGATCGCCAAATTCTATCACTACAAATGGCAGGTCTTATCAATCTTCGAAACCACGAACTCTGGCCAGCTGAATTCCTCTCTAGCTGAATTTTTCTATAGCTAAATTCTTCTACTCTGCCCTTCGAGTGGTAGATCCTAGTACCCTTACACCAAGGACCTCGACCAGACAAACCTGAGTCAGTGAAAGGACTTTACCAGCAATATAAGTCAAAATTTTTTCCAAAAGCCAACTTTGAAGGCGGTCGAACTTCTGAAAGCAACTAAAGCAACATCAGCAAGAAGTCCAAAGTCTTCTTAACATTCACCCATTTTAGCTTCTAGTTGATCTCGGATCTCTATTGTCCTGGCCGAGCTTCTTCAAAGTCTCAGCAGAATCCAACTGCAAGTCCGCTATTAGCTACTTAGAGGTCGATCTTTAAGTTCAGCCAACTCAACTTCGAATTCTCCATCCCCAACATGGATTGTCTACTACTAAGCACAGATGTCTTCAACCTTCCATCTGGACTGCAAAAAATGAAATCCAACTATCTACAAGTCATGATAAATGACAGCCCACTCTCCATAACAAACTCCACATGGCCTAAATGGCCTACCAGCATTCTGTTATGGCTGTCGCTATCATTCTATTATGGGCTCCGTCTATAAAAGAAATCTTTCAAACATGTTTTCTTCTCTAAGCTCTCTACTTTGTAAAATTTTTTTCGAGTACTCCATTCTTGTTGGCGAAAGAACTAACTTAATCGTCTAAAGGCCCTATCAGAGCCATCCACCTTCTTCGGTCTGGACTTTATCTTGCACGTCTCGTCGGCGACCTCATCTTTCTAACTCCAGCAAACTCTAATGTCAGCATTATTTTCTACACCAACATTATTAATAATAAAATAATAATCTATATGGCATAACTAAAATCATAAAATAATAATCTACATATGGTACAACTAAAATCATCTGAGATACTGAGATGGCAACACCATAATACTCCTCCATAGAGTATTCTTATCCCTTTCCTACTTTTATTTTTAAAATATTATTTTTTAATATTTTAAAATATTATTTTATTATTATTTAAAATATATTATTTTAAATTATTATTAATAATAAACTAATAATCCACATAGAACAATTAAAATTACCTGAGATGCTGAGGTGGAAACACCGCAATACTCCATAGAATATTATTTTATATAAATAATAGATATATATAATATTTTTTTATTTTCTTGATACATGGTGCATTGGGAGGATTTTGACTTGCTGAGTTGGAAATACTATAATACTCCTCTATAAAGTATTTATATATATTATTATTTTATAAAATAATATTTTATTATTTTTTCTTTTACGACATGTGGCGTGTTGGAAGAATTTTGACTTGCTGAGTTTGCAACACCACAATACTCCACAGAGTATTATTTTATATATAATATTTTTTATTATTTTATAAAATAATATTTTATTACTTTTCGATACGTGGTGCATTGGGAGAATTTTGACTTACTGAGTTGGCAACACCACAATACTCCACAAAGTATTGTTATGTGTGTATATATATACATATATATAATTTTTTTTATTATTTTATAAAATAATATTTTTTTTTCAATACATGGCATGTTGGAAGGATTTGGACTTACTAAGTTGACAACACCATAATACTCCTCCATAGAGTATTATTTTATATATATATATTATAAATTGATATTTATTTCTATATCATCTTTTAAGATGGATTGCTCCTCAAGAGGATATCTACTCTTGATTTCAAAATTAATAATAACATCCAAATCAAAAAAAAAATATTATTAATCATGATTTATACTACTAAAAATGCTGAAAAAGCTACATAAATTTTTCTAGTTTCTAACCTATCAACAGTTTTCGTTATGCTAGCTTGATAAAAATATATGAAAAATATTTAAATTAAGAATCTATCTCATTGAACCATAATCTCTCTCTCTCTCTCTCTCTCTCTCTGTATATATATATAATAAATTTTAATACCTCGATGATAGAAAACATGTGGTCTCACATTTTCTTAACCATTTATTTTTATATTCACATAATATATATAGGTCATGATTTTTGGTTCCTGCGCCTCTTTAATGTCACGGATCATGATCAATAGCTTCATTATTAATTCTAAAATCATGAGCAGATATACTCTGCTCCCGAGAGGAGCATAACATCTCTTATTATTTTATATTATCATATAATCTTTGCACACTAAAGTCTAGCGGAACCCAACGGTCGACAGATGCTTGCCTACACCCATGCAAAACTGCACCAGCCAGATTGGAGTGGAAATGTCCAATTCTGGAACCCAACAAGATTTAACGATGGGCTGTGTTACGATCAAATTTGAGACCTGAAACACCCATCTCCCCTCCAGAGGGTTCACAGTCCCTGACAACTGGTACAAGGAATACAGGCAATTCTGGGCTACAACCTATCATTAAGTAGTGGATCACGGAGGAACCTATCACACTTGAACCATGCATTGCCCGTTATAAAACCAGCAATGATTCTTATATTCGACAATGTGGATTTTGTGTTGGATCGGATGTTCAACATATTCCATGGTCCTGTTAAGCCCAATATATCATCCTGAAATATGCCTGGCGCATATAACCGTTCTGGCAAATTTATCAGCTGCAACGTTGAAGAGAGTAGCTTCCAGAATTTGCTTACATACAAGCAGCATTTGAGATATTCTTAGACATGTCATGAAGCCAAGGTGAAAGAGACATAACCTAAGTTGAGATATTCTTGATTTCAAGAAGCATTTTATTGCATCTGCTTCATGAAATGGACATGCCAAATTTGCTACTGAGAAAGAATTATAGCACATTCACCAATGCATCTAAAATGGGGAGGAATGTGATTCTGTAAACACAAAAGTGCACCACCATGCTCATTTTCAATATATCATTAATACAGTATTAAAAAGCAAATCTGCCTCTTCCATGCCATAATTCAATCATAATAGACCCACTGGCCACAAACCACTCCGATTGCTTTTCTAACTCTTCTTTTTCTTTTCTAGTCCATCAGAGAGTGTATATATATATATATATATATATATAGTTTCTTCCAGACAAGCTAGTGTATATATATATATATATATATATATAGTTTCTTCCAGACAAGCTCAACCATGTGTACCTTTCACTGGTTTGCAATGTGTACTCCGAGTTAGAAGGCCTTTCGATAAATTGCTCTTCCACAGTCGAAAAAGAATTGGAAATAAACCGTCTTGTGCTGAAATACAAGCTACCTTGAATGCACTCTAGCTTCCCTCACCATCCATAGCATGAACAGGAATTTGCCAGTTCTTGGTATTCTTCTTGGGGTCATCTGTAAGGCTGAGATCATTCCCATCTTCCTTAAATGTCTTGACAAAGGTTTTTCCACCCACCAAAACCAACCTTTCTACCATAAACAACTGATAATTGTTCTGGATCACAGGGTCCAAAATGCTACTAAAGTTTGATGAGTATGCCAACTTGTATCTGTGGAACAGTTAGACAACATGAAGCATAAATATTAGCTGAGGATGTCGGCTGAAAGATCGAAATCTGGCACTGGCAGAGCAAGGAGTACTATAATAACAAGACGGAAAGGGATGGAGGAAATTTCAGAGGAAAAAATAGTTAGCAACCTTAAATAGTTAATTAAAATGTTATACAGAACTTTTTTAGTACTCATCTCTCAACTAGAATTAGCCCATTACATAAAAAAGCCATCTTACAAAACAGAAACAATCTAAAGTCCTCCGAGTCAAAAAGCCTATACACTGCAAAACTTTTGGCAAACCATGATAGCCAGCAAGAGTTTGAAAATCAGTACATACTATGGAGAATGTAATTTCTATAGAAATAATAATGAATTTGATGATCCAAACAAAATTGATGATTAAGATATACTACAGTGTAATCAATTTTCATATCTTGGATCTATTTTAAGAAATAAAGGAATGATAGGTGATGACCTATCTAATAAAATTAGACTTGGTAAGCAGAGTTGAAAGGTGCCTCTGCATTGTTATCAATAAAATGCCTGCCTTGGCAACTATAGAGAAATTTTATGAGATGACAGTAAAGTTCACAATGCTGTATGGTTTCAAGCATTGGATATTAGTTAGAACCAAACGACTATAGCGGGTATAAGAATGTCAGAGGTGGATGTGGTAAAACTATGAAAAGTTGGAATCAGAAACAATCTATTATATTAAAAGCGAAAGCAACACTAAACAAGGACAAAAGACTTTGAAAACTTGAGGTTGTTATTAACAGTGACAATTAGCGAATTAGGATTTGTGAAGCCTACCCCAAATAGTTGGGACAACATTTGACTAAAGAGATGCCAAAACACCAAAATGAGAATTCAGCTTGTCTACCTTGAAGTAGACTGACAACTTGAGAAATCTACATCATCTGGAAATCCTGATTCAGATCCAGGTTCCATTTTACATCAATTAACTTTTAAGACATTAAACATTCCCTAAAATTGCATTGAAGATATAAATCTAAATATCAAATCTAGAAAGTACAATTAACAAATGAAAAGATCTCAAGAATAACAAGAATAAGTTCTTGCAGCTAGTAAATTTAATTGATAAATAAGTTAATACCAAATGGAAAAGAGGATAAAGCTACCAAATACCCATACCAAAAGTCAAAATATCCCATTCCTTCATTCTCAATTAGGGACCTAATGAGCTTAAGCGGTCAGATTCATGGTCTTGACCTTAGTTTCTAGAACCAAGAGAAGGTGTAGGAGTGGGTAAAGGCACGGTTGTAGGGAAGTGGATATTTCAAAACAAAGAAGTGCTTAGGAAGCTGGTGCAGGCTTGAGATTCTAGAAAGATTCTGAAGCAGGTGTGTTACCCTAGGTCGAACATTTTGGCTGCTAGTTGTATTTTTACCATCCCCACCAGCAGTTCAAACTCATGGAACTGCAGTACTCTCATTTAACTATGCAACTTCAAATCTTTTACATAACCTACCTAGCTTGCTTAACCAATTCTGATTTGAGGCACCTCCATTAGCATCCTCTAAGACCATATAGGTACGTGCATGAAAATCTAGTCATGCATAAAAAATTCCAAGAATATAGAGTACATAAAGTATGTGAAGTTCTAAACTTCGTCACAATAATCCAACATGTAATGCAAGATTTTAGTTGCCAGAATTAGATACTTTATAAACAATTCTCAAAGGAAGCATTTACGAAGCTGGTATGGGTTCAAGATCCTAGAAAGATTCCAAAGAAAATGCATTATCCTAGGCAGAAGATTCTAGCTACTAAGCTTACATAGACTCCAAGTCATTTAATTTGCGATTTATGCAAAGCTTATATTCAACAAACAAATGATTTAAAACTATCCACCAGGCCTCATGTTTTAGCATGTTCCATCAGGTCAGAAACTAGCACTCCGATCCCTAGAAATTATTTTCTTCTCGTTACTTGACTTTGACTGCTTTCTATGGACAACCCTTTTCCTCATCATAGATATTCAGGAAGAAAGTTGCAAAACCTTTGTATAATCCTTTTAAAACCTGCTCTCTCCTTCACATAATTTTATATGGATTCCTAACCTATCAACATTAAACTTTTAAGATCCCCCATCACATTAGCTTCTTAAAACAAGACATATACCTAATAATTGCTTGATTTAGAGATCATGAGACGACCGTCCACCACGAGAACAATAATATATCTAATATCCTGTGGCCAATTATTTCTTTCTATTTGTCAGAATAAGGTCCTAATGACCTTCTTTAGGTGAAGAACAAAAACTGAAAGGTATTCAATGAAGAGACTTCCCATACTGTAATTGATCACATTTTCAGGTTATATAGTCCCTTTTTTCCTTTTGGGTAGATCAACCCACAAATTAGAAAAGTGGGCTCCATGATGAAGGTAGCCCTTTCCAGGCAAATTCATCAATATACAGCCTATGTTCATGTCACTCATGCAAGCAAATCCAATGCATTGGTCATGCCAAAATAGTGAAATAACCTTTCCTATGCAAAGCCACATTGATGCTGCAGGAAAAAAAGAAGGGTGATTTGATCAATGAGGTTATGCTTTGAACATCAACATGCAAATACAAGAAAACTTGATTGAAGAATTCTTCACTTGGTGGAAGAAATTCTCTCAAAAAGAATTTTATTAATATCTCAAAGGCCATCCCTTATAATGTATTATATGCATATTTATAGGACATGATATCTTAACGCTAATTCAAGCTTTAAACCCAATGCAGAATCATACTCAAAATAGGACTCGACAATAAGAAAACATACTAGAATTATTCTATTACAAATATGGAAACATGACAAATTTGATATTGTCCCTAATGGAAATTTTATAAGAAAATATGCTGAAAACCTCTGAATCCCATTCGCTAGCTTGCTTGCTCACAGGACGGAAATAAATCAATTTTTTGCTTATTGTAGTTTTCGTCTACAAATCCACTCAATCCTTCGATGCTTGGCATAGTCTGGTTGATCATAGTACCTGTTGGCCAACCTTGTGCTGCATCACATATCCTTACCACTATATGCATTTTGCTTTTCCACAAGTACTAGATATTCAAGCCACAAATAAAATATGCATAATGCACCTCAAACGCAACCACTTCCAAGGAGCAGCAAAGTGCCAACTCGGCCAATCCCTGCCTTGTCTATGCAGGCTTCCATTTGTGAAAAGTATGGTTGTCCCTGAGATATCTATTTACTTTGGTCCTCAGAAACTAACCTCAATCCCCAGAATCAATAGGCATATAAATAGTATGGTAATAGACTAGAGGTGTACTCATTGCTTCATGCCAAACTCAAAACTATATTTATATTTATGGAATTATACAAGAATAGTTACATCACTAAAAACCCTATTTCTTACCCCGATCCAACCCACACATTTAGCACATATGGCCACACGAAGCTTTCCTAAGAAAAGAGGGTTGCCTTGCATTAAACTACTAACATGATTAAGGAAACTTTTGGTGTCAATAAATTCAAAGAAACAGTGTTGATTCAGGCATTACATCTCTAAAAACACCATGTGCTGCTAATGCTAATGCTCAACAAGACGCATAAAATTCTGTCCGCTGCCTCATACTAGATTGCACAAGATGATTTTATTCTTGAGATCATCGAACTACTTTGCATTGCAAAATCAGCAGAAAGATTAAGGATAATTTGTTTCTAATATTGTTGAGGGGTGGACAAGGCAAACATATTGGATGATACCAAGTGAACACGCTGCACACTAGCATAATAACATGCAAGAGATTTTTGAAGAGAGCAAACTAGTAAACTACAGCAGCAGTCAGTGAGAAGTAGACATGTGTTGAATACTCAAAAAAGTGAATTTTAGCACCATTAAAACAATCTAGAATCCTCCGCCATACTATGGATTTAAATAACGATCACGATTAATGGAACAGTTCCTCTAATTAAAAAAGCCAATAATTGATTTTGCATCAGTAGAACTGAGCCTTCAAACCAACCATGCAGACACCAACATTTAAAATAGAGCCAAGATACATATCCCATGCAATAAATGATATAACTGTACAGTCCAAAGAAAACAGCTTTTTAGGTTGTCAAAATATTTTCCTTCACAAACTAATTTAGCTATAGAAACTAATATTCCTTATTTCAGAAATGGAAGAATATTTTAAAGATTAGCTTAAATTGACAGTCAGTTAAAAGTTATGCTATTATTGGTCTTTAACAGAATTGATGTTTTGAAAAGTATCAAATGAGAATTATTTTGTAAGTTATACTTGGTAGAAAGAGGCGAAAAGAAACCGGGTAATCTCTCATTTGAAGCAATGAAGAGAGTGCGTCCTGCTGGAATCCATTTTGCAATTCTCTGCTGAATAAATTCAGGGCGAGTATCTCTGTCAAGATGTGGATGAAGGCTTCGCTCCACTCCATGTCTATCTTTTCTAGTCTTTATCTTATCCCCTCGGCGCACATGAATAGCATCATAGTCACCAAGTAGCCCTTTAATCTGTATAGAGAATTTTGCTTAAATAATTACAAAACACCATTCTAACCAAAACAATCTAACATTTAAAATGTATATACTATATACGATATCAAAAGATCAACGCTTTTCAGTGACAGTTTTATGCTTCAGGTTCCCTTTGATTAAAGATGCATCATTCTAATCAGTCAGAAATTGAACCTCAATATAGTCTATAGCTAAACATAAGTCCACATTTCATAAGACAGCTCCTTCTGTATATGACATGGTTGTCATGGAGTATCTATTCAAGAAATATTTTATCATAACATTCTGTTTAACTATTTCATGACACTAGTAGCAAGAGCTGTAACGGTATCATTTGCATCTACAATACCACTTGCTCCTATATGTCCGCATGATTCCAAACCATTAGGGAGTTGCCCATATCCTTTATTTCATATGTAACATTGGCTACAATATTGTGATGGAACCTGATTAGGGACAGAAGCTTACTAACTTCTCTTATTTGAACCATCTACAGAGTTAGAATAGCAATAGGTCAGTGTGAATGAAAAGAGATGATTATAGTTGACTTTAGTAGGCCATTGATCTGGAAACAACCCTAGACAGAATAAAACCATTACTTGTCTCTGATGGAAAGCCTGAAAACTTCACAGTCTGCAGCATCCTTAGGTCTTCTAAAAAGTGTAATGTGAAAAGAAGTTTTCTAAATAATTCCTATTTTTGACTCAAACATGTCTGAAAAAGTCGAGGTGTTTCAGATTGTTTAAGACAAAGTAAGGGAACCTCTAAACTGACTTCAGTTGTGGAGCATGGACATATAATATCTCTGAATTGATTCTCTTTAGAAAACCAAAAGAGTTAAAAACCCTCCATGTAATAGGGCGTCAAGGTAAAAGATAATGTGAAGAGAGATTCAAAAGAAGAAGAAGAAAAGGAAAGTTGTCAAATCCACTACAAGAAATATAATATCTCATCACTATCAAATGTAAATGCCTCTACCACAACCGTTTGCAAGCAATGCAAAATAGAACCACAAAAGACCAGTATTAACATTAGGCAACTCCTAATGCAGACATGTATCTACCTAAAGGATTCCTAATATGACAAAAATTCAGCCCAGATGAAAATCATCACTAAATTACAGTAGAAGTTTTTGGTCACTTTTTGAACCAGAAAACATTAGAATTTGGCCAAGGGCAGTGAATTATCCAGTATCTGTGCAAAATGTTATGCCTTCTGAATTCTGAAAGCTTGCTTGTTCAATATAAACTGCAGCAGGTTTTGGATGCTTGATTTGCCTGAACTTCAGATCCATGCTACATTAGACTCTCTTTGTTAAGAACTCATGGTTGAGTTCATAGATGATTTGTATTGCTGCTCTTCATTCAAATCTTCATATGAACCAAAAATTATTTAAGATGATTCATGCATCTTCTCAGTATACCTAAAATTCTTCAAGTATCATCTTCATCAAATGTCCCTGGTGCAAGTATAATTTTCTGCCCTTCATATTTGAAAGAATAAATATGAAGTCATCGACTTACTTCATGTCAAATAACCCTAGTTGCAAAAAGTAAAATGAACAATAGACATTGGAACAAGATCCCACATTATCTAATCTTTTTTACTTTCATGAGCAATAGTAAGGTTGCACCATTGGTTCGAAACACAGAAACAGCTTTTCTACATGCTGGGGTAAGGTTACATACATAAAACCCTCCCAGACCTACAGTCATGGGAACCTCATGCACTAGCATGCACTTTATTTCTGATGGACCAAGAAACAAGACAGTAATGTTACATTATGATTTCTTCATCTTCATAGGGGAACATTAGCTGTTTTGGAAAATTCAGCTGTCTTCAAAATGTGTTTTTTAATCACTTTGGTTAAAACTTTATTCGTAGTAATTCCCTTATCAACAATTGTATAACATAACTTCTACCACAGGTTTCTCAAGTTTCAAAATTATAGTTGCACACTGAATCACCATTAGAGTTTGCACATTTTCATTTGAAACATGATTACTTTCAAGTACTGTTACAACTGAAAAATTTCCAACTTCATGAATCATGTTTTTATTTGCATCTTTAGAAACAAAATCAACTCTAAAAGCTAAATCAAGAAAATTTGAAAAAGAATGAATCTCTTAATTTTAGAAGGTCTAGATTTCTTTTCATCTATGAGAAAACAAGACGAAATACAATTGAGCAATCTAAGAGTTATCTCAGGTTTAAAAAAAATCCTTGCAGCATGCTTCTCACAATTGTATGGGGAGAAAGTTCAAAAGATAACTGAGCTGAATATTTAGATGGAACCTGACTCCTGATGATACCAAAACCGCGGTGAACACTTCTGCTATTGGGTCAAACTTGGAATTCATTACAATGATGAATATCTTTCAATCCCAAATACATTTCAGTTTAAGTCTGCAATACTTTTCATGTTGATACCAAAAAAGTGCTTGCAGCAAACTGCCAGTAGAGGAAGAAGATCTACCCAACTATGTTAGAGTAGCATTATAGGAGGAACAAGGAACAGAAATTAATTAACAGATCAAAAAGAGATGGCAAAAAGAACTTAGAACTTAATTCAACTCAGAATGGCTTTTACATTTTCCAGGCACCTCTATTTATGGATGCAGAACCATTATGAACCCACTCTTGAACATGTTAATACTCATCCATATCTACATAGGACAACATCTAACAATCTGAAAAGGGAATTGTAAGAAAATCCTTCATGATTTGAGTCAGTGATCATGGGGATTTGATGGCATCTTTGACTGATTCTGCTGTCGGATTCTCTCCAAACATTCTATTACATGTTTCACCAGATCAAGTCATGTCAGCTTTATACATCAAATTTGTGGGATCAATTGCTTCATTTGCATCAGCCATATCAAAATTGACTCTCAAGTCCTATTTAACCATCAAACTCTTTTGTTCCTTTAATCGATCTGTCACATGAAACAGGTCAAGTAATCATTGGCTAAGTTAATGGCAAATGCATCACATACCACTATTTATAATGTGTAATTCCAGCTACTCATATTCTGAAAGCTTTGCAATTGCTTTTGTAATAAACTTACCATAACTCACAACTAAGCTCTACTTCTATGGGACATGACATAGAAGCCGATAACATGTAATATCATACTCCACGTCAAAGAAATTATCTTTTTATTTTTACATAAAAGAAATTATCTTTTAAAAGGATCATCATTTGTCATGAATCTTCATTCCACAAAATCTCAAGAAAAAAGCCTTTTTTACCCCCCAATGGTGTTTAATTTTAGAAATATCCAATCAAATAATAAGGATATCTTTAGGGTATATAAGCCAAAGCTCAACACATTTGGTTTCATCTAGAACCAGCAGCTTCTGAAAGCTTGCAATATGACTTCAATACATGATTGGAAGTGCTGCTTCCAGACAAGTTGCCTTTGTCCAGTTCACTTCCTGGAAAACAATTCTTGGATTTTGAGTTTGTGAGCTGGATGACCTTAAAGCCCTAGGCCCATTGAGAAATAAGTGACCAGGTGAGTGTGCATGATTGCAACAATAAAGAACTAGCAACCCCCTAATATTTCCCAGTGTTTGTCATTCTTAAAAGCACAATAATAATTTTTCTGACTTCTACGCATGTACATCATGCAGGACCTTAATCATTCATGGTTGGTATTTGCCAGTTATTTGTCATGTACTGCTTTACATGGACATCAATTGGCTGCGATGGTTTTTATAGTGGAAGTCTGGAAAAACCAGGAACAGAGCCATCCTGCAATGAGAAAGATTCTGAAGCATGAGAAGTATTAACTGTTGGATGTTGTTCTAAATCAAAAGTCACTCAGGGACCAAAATGGCGATGTTGCTGTCATTATAACAATGTCCTAGACAATGAGAATATTCAGCTTCACTTCTCCTGATAATCCACAGACATAATCATCAAATTCAGCAACCAATTGTAAAATGACACGATAATCAGGCGCCGCATGCTATAGGACAGGTAAAACTGAGTTCCTATTTTCATTTTCCAGTTTGAACTGAGACACAAGTTTAGAGAAACAATACCATATCTGCTGCATCTCTTAATTTTCTGGCTGCCATCACTGGGAGAAACGAATATGGCAGCATAACAGAGCTGCGATTGGTTCGAGCCTTGCACTCCATAAACCTGGATGTTTATCATATCAAGACTAGCGCTTCAATTCAAACAACACCTAGCAAAATTCTGCATTTTTATCCATTGCAGCATCATGAAACAAAAGTTCCACACAAGCTCAGATGGAACACAGAGATACATGGATCCTCAAGGGAAACATGATAAATTTACCATGAAAGAGGACTAGCAGTGCGGTTTATTAGCAAAGCATTTGAGTAAAGACTATTTTCTTTGAGATCAACCCTGCTTACTCCTTGAACATGGGCCAGCCCCATCACTAACTTCATGCTTGTTGACAGTATCCTGTGCCACATCTTTGAATTGTCCATAATAACTGGTACTGTGTTTGAAATGAGATCCAAGTCATACAAAGAGTCCATCACACAAGAATTTGCTGCCCATCTATTGAAGATTCGAAAGAACTTCAGATTACAAATGTTAACAAAAACTCTGTTTCAACAAGATGAAACACTATATGAAAATCAGTTAAATATACCAAGATGTTTTATGAGCTCCAAAAAGTCAAGATAATATAATTTGATTATAATCAAAAAGCAAATAAGAAAAAGAAAATAACATATAATCTTATAGAACTTTGCCAAATTTAATTTAGCTCGAAGAAATAAAAATTAGATGTATGACGTATCTACAAATAGATTGATAGTTATAGCAGCCGATATTGGTTTTGTTCAAATTTCAAGATAATGAACAAATCACAATTAATGTCATAGTAACTACATTGATGAGCCACCTAATAAAGTAAAGCCAAAGAACAAAGAACAGAAAATATAACAACAAATAACCAGGGTTCGCCAAACCATCCCGAACCGCTTGGTTTCGAATGTGCCAAACCGCTTGGTTCAAGATGTGCCGAACCATATCGATGGCTGACCAAGATGGTTCTGGCATTCGAAACAAGAAACTAGCAAGGATGGGGAGAGGGGGAAGGAAAGAGAGGAAGAGAGAGAAAGGAAGAGGGCAGGAGAGGGAGAGGGAGAGAGGGCATCCAAAGACCACCGAAGGGCAGTTGAACTTGCTGCGCCACTGCCGAGCTTGGTGGAAGCTAAATGAGGACATAAGAAGGAAAGGAGCGGGAGAGGGAGGAGGCTGCCGCAAGCCTCTAGAGGGCTGGTGAGGCCAATGCACCCCTGCCAAGGCCGGTGAAGGCTGGAGAAGGCTATGCCCTCCAAATCGAAATGAGGCTGTTGACTTATACTAAAAGTCCCCCCCCAAAAAGACCAAACAGCAACGTCTGCAATACAATTGCTGATTTCATCCGACAAAATCCAAAAAAATTATGGAGTTTCGATCGAGAGGAGGGAGGAGCCCCTCCTCCAACCTTCATCGACCTCAGCAGCGACACGACAGCCTCGTCGGCCCTCTGAAGGCCTCCGGTGGCCTCCTCTCCCTCCCCTTCTCTCCCTCCACACTCTTGCTTTCACTTAGCTCAACAATGGCATAGCGAGCTCGACTACCCTCGAACGGCCTCCGGAGGCCCTCTTTCTCTTCTTCTCCCGTTCTACCTCCACCCTCTTTCTCTTCCCGTTCTACCTCCACCCTCTTTGTATGTTTGTTCCCTCCCCCCTCTCTCTTCTTCTCCCGTTCTACCTCCACCCTCTCTATATGTTTGTTCGGGCCCGATATAGATTAGCACGGGAGCATGTACCTAACCATACCACCAGCCGACCAATCTGGGCTCCTGTATAGACACAAGGAACCTTGCAAATAACAATAACTGACTTGCTCTGTGTTACTAACAATGCAAATTTCTTGGCCAAGCAATTAATAGAATGATTACAAGAAAAAGGAGAAAGAATGTTGATTAATTTTATGTAGAAAAAAGCACATAATAGATTAGCATGGGCGCTAACCAAGTAGCATTGTGGAAGAAAGATCAACGAAAAATCAAATACTAATTATCAGAGTTAATATTGTTGTGTAAATGTCCAAGCATACAGAGTGTGAGAGCAATCTATACAACTAGGTGCCCTCTATTTTAAGTGGACACATAACCACTCACTCATGGAGCATTACTCTTCTATTTGGTACGAAGAATGGATTAGAGGAAGCATGGATAAACGAGGAAAGATGGATGGAATATCCATCCATCCTCTTATGTATTTGGTGAAACATGGAAGAATGAATGAGAATGATTGTCTTTTTTATTTGGTATAGAAGGAATAAAAAGGATGATGGATGATATTTGTATGAAATTTTACTAAACTACCCTTTGATGAAAAATTATAATTATCAATTTATAACACTTATTTATACTAAAAAAGTAGAGCAATGTATAAACTTATAATCTTTATAATTTATAGTTATATAAAAATTATATATATTTAATTTTAATTTAATTTAATAGATGATTTGATAAATTAATTATATGTGAATTTATTTATTTATATATTGATTATATAAATAACTAATTAATTTATAATTTAATTTAAATAGCTAATTAATTTTATACAAATAGTTAACTAAAAATAATAAATATAAATAGAAAAATAAAAAATAATTCTCGTTATTTACTTATAATTATAGAAATTATATACTAAAACTAAAATAATTAGTTATAAAATTTAATAGTACAAGATTAATAGTATAAATAAAATAAAAATATATATAAATAAAATGAATGATAACGTAAAGAAATGTCATAGTTTTGTCAAAAAATTAATGAGGAATAATATTGTCAATGCAGAAACCAGAAACTCGGCCTTCATGTGCTTCATCTATCGTTTCTTAAATGTCATAGTTTTGTCAAAAAATTAATGAGGAATAATATTGTCAATGCAGAAGCCAGAAACTCATCCTTCATGTACTTCATCTATCGTTTCTTGCATCCTACCAATTTGGAAGAATATAAATTGGTAGGCAGAGTCGATGGACAATCCATCCTTTCCATCAATCCTTCCTAAAATTTTTTAAACCAAATGATGGATAACAACCATCCATCCTTCCAACCTCATCCATCCTCCCTCTCATGACCCCAACCAAACATAGGATACATGAAATGATCATGTCTCCTCAAGCTACACAATATCGTAAAATCAAACCCATGCAGACTCTGATTCAAATTTTTTTATCTCAATAGTAGATAAAATTTCAGCAAAATACAATAAGCAATATACCTGGAATATTCTACTCGGCCGTACCCATGTCAAACATGTAATAACACATTTATGGGTATCGACACTAGTATAATCCTTTTATATTATTATAAATGAAGAATTATGATTTTATTGGAAATTTCAAAATCTTGAAAATAAAATATTAATCCATCAAATTACTCAAGTATATTCAGGCAAAATAAACTTTGTTTAAGAAATATGATGTAGATTTTTTATTTATATATAGGTTTCAAAAGCACTTTGGAAGATAATCAAGAGCATTTAGATAACTTTTAGGTGTTGTTGGGAAATTTTGAAAAGCTACAAGTCCTAATTGAAGTGTTGGAATTGGATTACTTGGACACCATAATTTTTTGGGAGTTTTCAAGTGCTGCTTTTGGACACTTGGGAGGTGACGACATGAAATGACACCCCAGTGGCAGCATAAAGTGTATCCTGCTGACATCACCTAGAAGTTTTGGCACTTGGCATTTCTTTTTGGAGTATGCCATCAAAAGGTGCCTTATCACAATCAATGACACTTCATTACTCAACAATGTTACTGCACTAAAATATCAGCCTGATCCTGATGCATTGTTACCGAATCTCCACCAGATTGGCTGGTTGAACAAATAAGTTATCTGGTCATTGGTCTGATTCAGGTTTGTTAACAAGATAAGCAAATGGACGAGTGATATCTCTTTGACATGCTGGTTTTTTAGCATGATCCAGCAGACATGGGCATGCTGTATCTGTCCAGACTCCAGACACACCCATATTCTCTAGAAACTATTCAAAGAAAGAGAGAACACGAACATCAAATTCCACATCAACCAACCAAATACATGTATGTATGTATGTATGTACTCAAGATTTTGTTGAGGTTGTACGTATGTGCGTACATACATATATGTATATTTTCACATGGATATAGAAAATTAAAACAAGGAATATAGCTTATGTGATATGCAAACAAATTAACTAAATGCACGAATTTGTTAGTATTCTTATTATGCTTTCATGGCTGGTTTTATATATAGTGTCTTATCTTAAGGATTCCTTTCTTTGTTTTATTGTTCTTGATTTTTGACTGATCATTGGACCAATGAACCAGTGAACCATCCTCCTCACCAATTTGATGCCTGGTCCAGGTCTGATAACATTGATTGGAATGATTAAGTTGAGGCTTTCTAAAGTTTTATAGCACTGTTGCAAGTAATATTTTATATATATACATCCATATGTGCATGCATGTGTACATACATACTGAAATAAGCATGCATATAGAAACTCAAAAAATGGAATATGATTTACCATATAATCTGATTCACAAACAAATTAACTAAATGCACATATTTGTTAGTATTTCTTATAATGCTTTTATGACTGTTTTTATATGTAGTTTCTTATTTTAAGGATTTCTTTCTCTGTTTTATTGTTTTTGTTTCTTCAATGATCCCTGGACCAATGAACCAGTGACCAGGTCTCCTCACCAATTTGATGTCTAGTCCGTTTGATAACATTGATTAGAAAGACTAAGTTGAGGTTTTCTATGGTTTTATAGCAATGCTGCAAGTAGTATAAACATTATAGTGTTATACTCAAAGTTTGGCATACCATACCGACCCAAGCAGTATGGGTCGTACCATACTATACCAGTATGTGATATAGGGGGCATACAGACACTCAGTATGCCAACCCGGCCCGTACCAACACAGTAACAAGCTAGCATTGATACACGGCCCGATGCCAAGATGGTGAACCTTGGTTATACTTACTCTTTTGAAATCTTTTCCTGTATAATTTCAGTCATAATGTGACAAACACAAGTTAAAACATGATATAAAAATATTTATCAGTGGAGGCCCTTTTGCAAGTAAAATTATCGCACACAATAACCTTTCAGCACAGCTTTTATATTTCAGTGAGCTACCTCGCCCAATCATAGCATTGCAATTGCTACGTTAGCATTCCTACAATTCCAAAGTGCCAATGTAAGTAGGGTACTACCTGGTCAGTCAGGTTAGATTCCAGGTACCTCCAACCCGGAATCAGAATCATTACATGTGCTGGACCTAAATTTTGAGCCAAACCCTGCCCAAGGTGGATAATAATTAAGAAAGACAAATCAAGTCTGCAGGTCAGACAACAGTGTAACAAGACCTCAACCCTACCTAAGAGTACTTAATACTTGCACCTTACCTGAATTCAGAGGGTTTGGGTAGGTTGCATATCAGGTCCAAGCCCTGACTAAGAACCATAAATATTTGATGTTAGTGTATTTTTAATTTGAGTTACTAGTTCAAGCCCAAATTAGTCTTCGTTGTTTAAAATAGCATACAAGAATGGAAAAGTGAAGAAGGCCAGTGTTTTCAGGGCATCAGCAGTACAAGAGACAGAGGGGGGGCAGTGGTTGGCTTCTCAAGTTAGAAGAAAAGAACCTAGTGGATTAGGGATTTAGTAGGCCCAATTATCTTAATGGCATCAAATAATTTCAAAAACAAATTCTAGGTATTACTCTACAAGAAATGTTAAGGGCATAAGAGCAAAATATATGTTTTATCTACTTTTTTGGTTGGGTCAACCACTGGAGTTAGGGGGTCATACTCACCCAACTCAAATCCATAACCTGTCATATTATATGATCAGACCTAGATAGGTCTGATCTGGGTATAGTTTTATTAGACTTAGAACCAACCAAAAATCACTCCTGCATCTATCCTCAGACTCATGACTAACCCTTAAGTCTGAGTTCAGGTTGAGTCAGGGTCTCCGGATCTCAAATGACAACATTAAACTGCAAAGTTTTCGCCATTATGTGTAATCAACAGAAGTTAAAAACTCAAAGGGTAGCCCACCACATAAAAAAAAGCAGGAAAGTATGTTCCTTGAGGGAAAAACAATGTAAAACATAAGGTATTAACATGAATTCTAGAATATACAAGTACATCAAGTGGACATGAAAAAATTCAAGGAATGAGAAAAGATAAAAGAAAAAGAAGAGCACCAGGAAACCATAAAGAAGAAGCAGCCCTTCTTCTATTGCTAAGATCAAAAACTTAGATACATAACTATAAAAAGCCCCCTTCATTAGATAAAACCTAATTAAATTTTTAGATCCCTAATTATGCAGCCAGCCACTGATACAAATGCCACTGCAGTTGCCTTTTTTTTAAGAAACGCCACTGCACTTGTCAGCCCAATTAGGGCTAGAAAAAGTCACGTAGAGCATATGCTTCACAGATAAAACAGTTCTAACAGTGTTGTAGTCAGACATTTACTGCTTGTTCAATACAACAATTTCCATGCTTCATTTGAACTAGATGTGACTCTTGTATGACACATGGTTGAGGCAGACATGTGCTCAAGATTCAATTAACAGTGAAAATTATAAATTAAGTGCCAAACTGCACCTTTGCACCAAGTGCCTCAGATATCAACCCCACTAATCACAAATATCCCCGACAGGAGTTATCCATCATCCTACCTAATGATCAATGTCATTCCTAGGAACCACGTATTTCAATCATAGAAGACAATGCTAACAACAAGTACTCCTGTCACTCTATGCAAGTACCAAAGATCCAAACTGGCACAGAATTCCATCCAACAGCAAACACAAACACTTGCATGGATAATCCATCACTTTACCGAAAAAAGAGTGCTTCAGCTAAAAGATCATAGAACACACCATACTACAGCAGTCTCAACAATGTCAGTGCCATGAATCTTCTATGAACACCATCTGTGCGACAATTGTGAATGTTAGATCAAGGAAAACTATAAATATCTCTTCCTATACTTGTCATTCCTTATGCTTCATGCATTCAGAAACATTGATTGGGCAGAGATTTGTTCTATTGTAAATATTCCCTTCCCAATTCCTCATCTCATCCCAGTTTTCAATCAGAAAGGATGTTCAAGTTTCGCGCTTTTGCAATATCAATCATGTTTTCTTGTCCAACTGTGGAGCACAAGTCCACTGGAAACATCAAAAAATATTGGCTTCAAGTGTGGGACCATGTGAGTCATTTCATGCACTATGCAGTCCAATTTCTACCCACCAAAGGGCTCAACATAGGATAACTGGAGAATGACAGCATAATTCAAGAGAATTTCAACTCCACCTTTTTTCCATTGAGTACTTTTAGTGCTTTTTAGTATGTGTCAACAGCAACATATTTTCTTTTGTTTTAATCTTTTTCCCCTTTCTCCAGTCACCGCATTTCTATTGCTTATGTACATACCTCCTGATCCCAAAAGCGATTTAGCTCATTTTTAATGGCATGTGATGCCAGGCAGGGGATGTGTTCCACGGTACTCAGCCATGTGCACATGAATTGTTCCTTCACACATGCACATACAAGGGTGATTCATGAGAATATTGAAAGTTGAACACTTGGGGCCTTGCGATGTATACCACCCATCGAGGGCCAATTAAACCACTTCCTTTTGACCTCGACTTATTGTTTGTTAGTTTAAACAATTCCTATCATCAGCAACAAAATCAATTTCTAGACCTATGTTTTTAGATTAATCATGTTCTTTCATAAATAGGACAACTGTTGTTTAGCTACTGTCATATTATTATAAAGGTTAAGCATACATCCACATATCCTTATGTACATAAGTACATACATACAAGGATATATATAACATTGAGATCTGAGTTTAAGTACATAATTATAATCAGACACGTAATTTTAAATGATGACTGTTATTCATGTTACAGGATGGATCCTACAAAAATTTCTAAGATAAATATCCGGTGCTGTATGGTGTTGTATAGATATAGGACAACAAGGGCATAAGAAAGCCGTTGAAACAATTCTTGTAAGACTAGTAAACATTGCCTTAAACCATAACAAGGAGAGATGGGTATGAAGAACAACAACAAGGAAATTGCTGACATGATGGTTGAGCTCAGCACGGTGAACTCAACACAACCAAGTAAAGGGGCACACTATGACTACCTTGTAAATCAATTCCAATTTCTTCAGCCCCTTGTTGAATGCACAAATTTTGTGCACATTATGATCACAGATACATAGATATTGCTGGCAGACGCAACAGAATTTTATATGTGTTCTATGATGGTCATCAGTCATTACATAATTTTGCATTTAAATTATGTGAATATATTCTCGCCCATCAGTCAGCAGCAGGCTTATTATCACATGAACAGGAAACAGCAGGCCTTTTCTGCTGTAAGCCGCAAAAAAGAGTCATGTTTACAGCACATACAGAACAACAGACTGTTTTACCAATAGTCACGACTGTCTTAAACATGTAATAGGCCTTAGTTCACTATGAGTTTCCCTCTTTGAAGCAGGCTCTGTCATCTTCTTCTATAAGGGTGACAATCTGCTACTACTCGTATGAAGAAAGGTCAGGACCTTACTTCCATAAGATTTTCAATTAGTTGATCATCCCGAGGTTCTCTATCAGCTAGTAGAAAAAGCCACCACCTTTGGGCTAAAAGGGAGATATTCATAACTCGCACATGAGCCCCACTAGATCCACTAGGTTCCTTCTTCATGCAGGCTCTTCTCAAACAAGATCATTTGGGCTTCACATAAAGCTTCAATCAAAATCAGAGGTGGGTCAATAATAAAACCAAAAATGTCTTATCTGTTGTTTTAGAGACATATCAGAGATAATTGAAGATCTATTAGAATATTTAACTCGCAAATGAGTCTCACCCAATCTAGTAGGTTCATTCTTCATGCAAACTCTTCCCCAACAAGATCTTTGAGGCTTAACATGAGCTTTTCAATCAAAATCAGAGGTGGACCAATTATAAATCCATAAAAGGCCTTATCTGTTGTTCTTGATTCATACGAGAAATATTTGAGATTTTGAAGATTTTTAGAATCTTAAGGGCCTTTTCATTCTGTAGACTTCTTCAAATCTATTATCACAAAAATGATTTTATAACCTGCCATATTTTACAAGATTTTACAAAAATGGTTTTATGGAAGGTAATCAAAAAAGCATTTTCATTAAACTTATTCATTTTAGGTTTTATATAAATCCTTTGAAGTAAACCCTGACCAAACAGCACTTTCAAGGATTTAGAGCAATATTTAGCTAATAAAGTTATATATAACTTATGACGATAATGTGTGATCCTCTCTCGGTTTTCATCTTTAGTTAGATTTTAGAAGAGATTGACATTTTGCAAGTCCTTGTCATAAGCAGTTTGTACCTTTTAAATATAAAGGTAAGGCAAGGCTAGCTATCATGTAAGCATATTTGGATTCAGCACAATGTTGTCTTTGACATCTGGCTTGACTACTTCTCATCTCCTCTCCATTTTGACTTTTCTTCCTCGATTATCATACTTCTTCCCCTCTTCCAGCTTATCCTATCTTACGATACCAGTCATGATATCACTAATTTGCCAAACCAGGATCTAATCTAGAAACAAACACTTCTCAACACCTATATAAGAAAATCTGGAAACTTTAGTTCCACTTCTTACCCACCATGACCCATTATAAAACAATATGGGCCTTCTTGCTCCTAAAACAAAAGCTGTAAGTTTTCCGAATCAAGATTTTACGTCTAGGTACCAAGTCCCATGTGACACCTTATTGGTACAATAAGGCCTGGTATGGTATGCTCCTGTACCGACACCTGGTAAAGGTGCCAAGTCCAAACATCAACAGTCCCATATGTAAAACCTTGGTCCAAATATATCTACAAACAGATTTCAAGACAGCAATCATTAGAGCACCTACAAGTATGGTTATCGATGTGCTGGTATTGGCCACCTAGTCTCAAGTAGGACTCAAGCTGAGTACCTCACTCTCCAAGCTTTTCCAAGCCTAAGGCCCAACTTAAACCATTAAAACACAAAAATATAATACAACTCTTTCTTGAAACCTAGCAGTCCATCAATGTTGAACTGAGATTTTGGAATAATGATAAACAAAAAAACCTCAAGCTATGACCGTGGACATCAAGGAAATGTTAAAGCTTATAACAATGTTGTGGCCATAGATCCAATCCTTCATCCCATGCAGCATCTTAACACCAAGATGGAGATAACCATTACATGCTCTAGGTCAAGGGAAGGAGGCGAGGGGGGCTAGACGGGGCACATGCCCCCCTACCTCCATGAAGGACTAAAAGAGCTACCCTTTGTTAATGCATGAACCAGGTAACTCTTATAAAAGCTTCCCACTATTGCCGAAAGATCAAATTATTCTCATTCTCTCATCCTCTAAATGTGCTTGAACTGTTGAATAAACTATCAAACCCAAGCTATTCCACCATGTCTTCTTAGCCTGCTCGTGAATCAACCAAAAAAAAAAAAAACAAAGAAAGAAAGAAGGTGATGGGACTTACAGTTGTGCAGGATTCTCCAAATCTCATTAAGTGTCATCCTTGCATGACAATATCAGTTATCTTATCTCTATGAAGAATGAGCCCTTTTGGTCATCTTGTCCTCACTTTGGGTCTAATTATGAACCAGGCAGCCATCTACAAGTCCAAAGGTAGCAATGTGCCAAGCTAGCATTACCTCTCTCTGTCTCCCCCTCTACAATTCAAACAATTGAGAAGATGGGTGCTGAACTGCCAGCAGTCTCTCTCTTTAACTGTCTCTCTCTCCCCTACTTTCTAGCACTCTCCTAGAAGTCCTAAGACCATCAAAAATTGGACAAGGGAGAATCTCTTCTTTCCTCCGACTAGGCAGACTATTCCTGAATTGAGCTTTAAGATAAGACTCCCTTCCACAGAGCTCCCTCCTCAAAGGTGTAATGAAGATGGGTCAATGCTCTAGAGAATATTATCACAACTACATGAGACCCCAATAGATTAGATGCTGCAGCGAATAAAATGCACTTTTACACGATCCTTTTCTAAGGTCAATGCATTGCACATAATCAAATTTTATGATATTTGAGAAATTTCACAGAAGTTAAAAAGAAACATTACAAATGGCTTTCATGAGCATATTGCAAGCCTAAAATCTTGATCCCCTTTAAGCAAAATGATTAGGTTTGTGTAAATATGTTTGTGCACAAGTTTTTGGCAACAACTATAACACTATGACTTGCTTTCATAGCAGTCTCTTGCATCAAACAGAGTCTCTATCACTAAAAATTGCACCAATCAGCCTAAGGTCCATCACAAACATAGTCTCCTTTTACAGATCATTAACTACTAATATTCAGCTAGAAGCTCCATCATATATATATATCATGGGTGATGAGATGCTATCTGATTGAAACAGTAGCCCAATGCACAAGGCTCCTGCCATTGCAGAGTCTAGGGAGGGTCAGATATTCACAGCCTTATCCTTGTATATAGAGACTGTTTTTGTGTTTTATTACCAAGTCACAGTGGAGAGACCTTCCTGTTGTGCCAAGGCTCAATGCTATCTAATGGGACTGAAATTTGCATCAATGCTAAGCTGGAAGTACAGAGAGAAGATCTGGAATTTTGAATGATAGAAATTTTTATGTTGGTCATATATGAACTCATTCCAGAATATGTAAGAAGATGTATCATGGTGCTTGTTTTTTGCAAATCCAAATTGTTAAAATCATGAGAAGCAGACAAGGCTAAATAAGAAACTAGATTCATGGAGAAAAGATCTAAAGGATAAGAAATTAAAAATAATTATGTGAAAATGGAGTATATATAAAGCAATTTCAGTGGAAATGAAAATTATATTAAGTTCCCACTAAAAGTCAATTGACATTGACAGGAGAGGTGGTTCTAAATTGTTAATTGACCTATGAATTGGCTATTTAAACTCTGTATAAATAAAGGCTCCATATCTTGTATAATTTAGAATGCCAGACACAAAGAAGGTCCAAGCCAACAAGATGAATAGAAAAGAGATGAGGATATTTATATGGCAATGTGGTCAAACTTGAAGGAGTAGAGTACATTAATAGTTACATTGCAACATTAATCATGTGGTCATATTTTTGTTATTTCTTATCTATTATTACCAAAAAAGAAAAGACATATGGATATGCTCCAGTAAAATAAGAGAAAGATAATGAGTTAAGGATATGCTGTTCAAGTTTTTCCTAATCAAGGTTGTTAAGGGCGCTAGGCGTCCTCAAGGCACTAGACCCTATCTAGCGCCTGAGGCGCTAGGTAATGAAAAAGCGAGCGCTTGATTGAAATCAGGCACTATTTTTTTAGAAAAAAATAGAAAATAAATATAGTTTATTCTAAAACTAAAAATCTTCATTACAGTCTATTATTCTAATGATCTAATCCAAAACTAAAAGTCTTCATTAGATTTTTTATCTAAACACCACACCCAAACAATAAAAACTTTTCTGAGTTTTCTGTTTTCGCTATTACTTATAGAAGACAGTCTACTATTCTATTCTAAAAGTCTAAAACTAAAAATCTTCATCAGATTCTATGCCTAAATTGTCATAATGATCATCTTCTCTAACATCAGATAAGTCATTGTCTATGTTCTCCTCAATCTCCTCTTTTGAACTAGAACTAATCTCTTCATGATTTAAGTTTGGTGGCTCTGAATGTGAACTAATCAAATAGATCATAAATTACCTAAGTACCCTTTCTTTTCGTTTTTTTAAAGGATTTATCTATTACCCATAGCTATAATTTCAAATTGAAATGAATTGTAGCTGTTAAATTAAAAGTTGAACAGAAGACAAAATCAATTTTAATTGGGCGTCAAATGCGAGCACCTTGTGCCTCGCTCTAGGCAAGCGCCTAGGAGGCAGAGGCACTTGCCTGGCTGAAAGTGCCTCGCCTAGAGGAGGCTGAGGCACTTTCAACCAATGGCACCTAGGCACGCCTAGGCGAGCGCCTTAATAACACTGTTCCTAATTGTTGATTGCTAGAGAGACTCAAGCTTTAAGATGAAGTTGCACAAGACAGTAATAATTCCATAATTGTCACAACAATGATATATTGGCAGAAAAACATAGTGCATGAATTCAAGTGTACACGAGTAGATAGGCAACTTGGAAGGATGGTGTTAAAAGAGAACATAATAAGAAAAGCTGAAAAGTTGTACTATGGATGATAATAGGGATGTGAGTTTGTATAAAGAAGAAATAATATATTTGGTCACTTGCATGAAGATGATACCAAGCCTAATAACACAAGGAGTAAAGATCCGACAATACTTTGAGGGATATTGTCATAGTTGGAGGTGGAAAAAAAAGAATATCAAATGGAATTTTTAACAAGTAACATGAATGATGATGATAGATTTATAAAATGAATCAATAAAGCTAGAGATATATAATTTTGTTTTGCTTCACTATGTATGAAACAAACATCAAAGATACTTGGCATGATAATAAATAGAAAATTCATAGGGGATAATGACATGGTAAGATATGATGTAAAAACCAACAATGTGAGGATAGAATATGGTGGTCAGTTCAAGATTATCTTATGATTAATTGAAGTGAAACAAGGAGAAATAGGTCGAGAAAAGAATATTACAGGAAACGAGGGAAATTAACAAGAAGTAGTTTGTTTCAATCTCTCAATTGTGATAATTGAAATAAACAGAATGATAAATGAATGCTTAAAAGCTTGACTCTTGCTTAAAATAGCACATCCCATGTTGTAACAAGCTGGATATATCATAAGACCAACAAGTAATGTGGGCTCCCATGACCAAAAACTAATATTTTCCACGGCCAATTACCAAACATAGAGCAACAGAAAAATGTCAGCACTCAGCATTGACATGTTGCAGTGATTAAAGCCATAAAACTATAGTTCAAACCAGCATTGGCCATATGTACCATACCATATCAGTACTGTACCAATATGCCAAACTATTCCATACCTACACAGGCATACTATATTGTACCATATCGCAACACTATAGTGGGATTTCACTGGTACGGAATCCGGTACTGAGACGACGAACTTTGGTTCAAACTCTATAGAGATTATCTCAATGAGTTTATAAGCTTGTTCGAGTTATCCAATGGTGTAGTCTTTGGCTTCAAATTTGTTCACAACATTAGCTTAAATAAGCAAAACAAAATTAAACATATACATAATGCTTGAGATGATTGCACCAAGACAAAGTATCAGGTTCTTCCATCTGATTAATAACCAGAAAAGAATAGGAATGATCATGGTGACTGCAATTAAGGTACTAAAAGGAATTTTATCAATGTCAATTGAGAGATTACTATAAAAGAAAGTAGTAATTTAAGACTCCAGGAGCCAAACCATTTAAACAACGGATAGCACATCTTCTAGAAAATGGATAGCTAACTTGGGTGATCCCAAATGACCCCAACAAACAGATTTACTCAGTATCCATACTTGAACAGGTAAATTAGCTATGAATACCTTTCCTCTGAACTTTCATTGCTAGAGTGGTGGAGTATCCCTTTCTTATTATGTATCGGGTTAATGCACATCCTTGAAGGCATCACAAAAACTCTGGAAAAAAGGAAACTATTATCTTATACCATTGCCCAATTTAAACAGATCATCATATATATAAGTTTTCAGCACCAGACAATGACACTAAAGTAACTAACATTAAAAGCTCAAAGCAATTTGTGATACACTCATCACTCAAATGACATTGCCACAGTTGGCAAGAGATCTTCCAACATAGCTCAAAAACTTGAATTCGATTAAGCAAATTAAGAAATGAAAAAAAGGGCCAGATTTTAAATGCTTAACGAGCAGGAGTTTTTAGGTAAACCGGAAGAAAAATTTTGCAACGGGAGACAAAGAGGTCGTTTTGTCCTAAAGGTACAAAAAAAAAAAAAAAAAAAAAAAAAAAAAAAATGCTTAATGAATTGGAGTAATTAAACAAGAACAGAACAGAATTAGCTCAAGAATATAACAGTAACAAAGAAAATGGCAGAAGAAAGCATAAGCAATAAAAAGGAAAAAGTGAATTTGCATTTAGCAAACAAAAAAGATTTTTTTAAAAAAAAACGAGGAAAAAGAAAAGCAAAAAAGAAGGCCAATATCTTTGATGAAATCAACAGCAAGAACTAACGACCTTAACAATGCCGAAACACCATCTAACTATAAGAGTCAAAAACGAAAAAGATTTCACCTTCGAAGGAAGAGGGCCTCTTCGAGGGCGCATCTGAGGCTGGACTCCTGATGTCCCAAGCCGGCGCACGAGTCGCAGTGCTTCCCGGGGCAGTCGATCCGACTCCCCCAGTACAAGTACTTCCTCTCCAGCCCATTCGTGCTCTCCCTCTCCGCCGCATCCAATGTACCGGGAGAATAGAAGGAGAGCCCTGAGCTGGGGATCGAGGAGGAGAAGAGGACAAAGAAGAGAACAAGGGCTACAGCGCAGATCGCGAGCAGAATAATCGGGGATCTGGGCCTCTGCCTGCTCTTGGGGATCCGAGAGATCGCCATGGGAGTGGCGAAGAGTAGGGAACAGAGGTGGTTTTGGCTCTGCTTTGTTTCGCTGAGAGATCGCGTCACCTCTTTCCATGCCGCCCTTAGTAGGACTGATCCGAATCCGACCCGATCAAAATTTCCTATTTTATTCTCGAACAAAAATGATTTGCATGGCTGTATCCAATCCAATGAATTTGGATTTAAGACCTGGGTTAAAACGGAGAGATGCTTGTTTTTTATAGTCAAATTTTTTTTTAAAATTATGATTGCAGAATCTAATTGACATTGGATCGAGCTGAAATTAAGAAAGATAAAATCATCATCGATGACCTACAAAATAAAGTCTCATCCGAGGTTGGTAGTGGTGGCTTCAGTAAAATCCTTCGATGATCAAGTCAACTATTCTGTCCAATAAAAATGGAGTGCTTAAAAAAAGTTTCACAAAGTTTTAGGAAGGAGAAGAGAACTTAGAGAAAACATATCTGAAAGGTTTTTTTTTATAGACGGAGTTTATAGCGGATTGATAGTGACAGCTATAACCGTCTAGTAGCAGACCGCTCGAGGCCTAATGGAGTCTGTCACAGAGGGAGAAGGCGCCTGTAGCGCCACTTATAGCAGATCGATGACGACAGCCATTGCTATCCAGTACTGAGCCACTCGAGACCACGTAGGATTTGGTATGAAGAGAGAGATGCGTCGTCAGACTGATAGTGACCGTTCGTTGATATTGAATAATCGAAGTTTGGAGGAAGTAGGCGTTGGTCAAATCTAATTAAAGAAGAGATTCGGAAGGAGTTCAGCTTCTGTAGGCATCCAACTGAAGGAGGAGTCTGAAAGGAGTTCGGCTCCTGTAGAAATCTGACTGAAGGAGATATCCGAAAGGAGTTCGGCTTCTTTAGAAGCTTGACTGAAGGAGGAGTCCGAAAGAAGTTCGACTAGTGTAGAAATCCAACTAAAGAAGGGATCCGGAAGGAGTTCGGCTCCTGTAGGAGTCCGACTGAGGGAGAAGTCTAGGAGGGATTCAGCTCCTATAGAAATCCGACTGAATGAGGAGTTTGGAAGAAGTTTGGCTCATGTAGAAATCCGACTGAATGAGGGATCCAGAAGGAGTTTGTCTCCTATAGGCATCCGTCTGAAAGAGAGATCTGAAAGGAGTTTGGCTCCTGGAGGAGTCCGGAAGGAGTTTGGCTTTTGTAGGAATCCGACTGAAGAAGGAATTCGAAAGAAATTTGGCTCCTGGAGGAATTCGATTGAAGAAGTCCGGAAGGAGTTCGGCTCTTGGAGGAGTCCGATTGAAGAAAAAGTCCGAAAGAAGTTCGACTTCTGGAGGAGTCCGACTGAAGAAGAAATCCGGAATGAGTTTGGCTCCTGTAGGCATCGACTGAAGGGGAAGTTCGGAAGAAGTTTGGCTTCTGAAGGAGTCCGACTGAAGGAGGAATCCGGAAGGAGTTCGACTTCTGTAGGCATCCGACTGAAAAAAAATTCGGAAGGAGTTTGGCTTCTGTAGCCATCCGTCTGAAGGAGAGATCCGGAAGGAGCTCGGCTTCTGTAGGAGTTCGATTGAAGGAGAAGTCTGAGAGAAATTCGGCTCCTAGAGAAACTTGACTGAAGGAGAAATTCGAAAGAAGTTTGGCTCCTAGAGGAGTTCGACTGAAGAAAAAATTTGGAAGGAGTTTGGCTTCTAGAGGAGTCTGACTGAAGGAGAAATTCGAAAGGAGTTTGGCTCCTGTAGGCATCCGACTGAAGGAAAAGTCCAGAAGGAGTTCGGCTTCTAGAAGAGTCCGACTGAAGGAGGAATCCGAAAGAAGTTCGGCTCTTAGAGACATCCGACTGAAGGAGAGATCTGGAAGGGATTCGGCTGGGGCTCAGCCGCTGAGGAGTTCGATCGGCTGAAGGAGTTTGGCTAATGTTTGGCCGCTGGAGAAGTTCGGCTGGGGTCCGACCGCTGGAGGAGAATTCTCGATTGAAGCTTTTCCATGATTACCAGTTGCATTAGGCTAAGCATCAAGCTAGACTTCGACGAGAGCGGGATTTATCCCCAATAGAAGTGATTTTGGAGATACATAATTTATGCACATTGCTACTCGCATCTCCGTCGAAGGGTGTAAACTCATCCTTTTATTCCAAACATGGTTGGTTGATGGTATACCAATAGTCAAAATATTAATATTTGCTTAATACATTTTGATATTAATAAAAATAGTAATTCTTATTAGTAGTCTTTGAGTTGAGGGTCATTAGATCTCTATTAATGTTTCTTAATTTCTATGAATTTTTTATGATTATGATCTTACTTAAGCCATGCAATACTTTTCTTTTCTTATATTATACAGAGTGAGCCATGATCTTATTATTTTATAATAATATATTATTTTATCATGTTGAAAGACATATATACTACCATCACTATAATATTTTTTTCCCATTTTACATGGGTTAACTTGGAATTTTATTATTTTATAATTATATATTATTTTACAATATCAAAAGATATATATATTATTAAAATTATATATATTGGTGTAGAATTTGGTTGATACCAAAACGAAGCTGGAGCTGGAGAAGACGAAGTCACTGTCAGTGACTTGCAAAATAAAGTCTTGTCCGAAGTCGAGGATGATGGCTCCGATAGAATTCTTCGACGATCAAGTCAGCTCTTCTAACTAACAGAAATGGAGTACTTAGAAAGATTTTTAGCAGAATTTTAGAGCTTAGAGAGAAAATATATCTGGAGAGCCCTTTATAAAGGAGAGCCTGTAACAAACTGATGGTGACAGCCATAACTGTCTGGTAGTGGGTTGTTTGGAACCACGTAGAATTTGTTACGGAGGATAGTGTTCATTGTCATGATGTACCAGTCTGTTGGGATTTAATAGTTGAAGTTTGGATGGGACAGCTATAGGCGGTGAAAAACTTCATGTCATAGTAGTTCAAGAGAGGTTCAGATGTCTCCAAGATTATCTATATGTTGACTGATATTTGTTGTATTAAGAATTGATGCTGAGGTCCTTTTAGCGATAGAGAGAAGTTCGACTGGAAGAAGCTCTTTAGGCAACTGGAAGGAGTCCAAAAGGAGTTCAACTGGAGGAGTCCTGAAGGAGTTCGACTGAAGGAGTCCGGCTTGGGGGAGTCTAGAAGGAGTTCGACTAGAGGAGTCCTAAAGGAGTTCAACTGGAGGAGTCTGGCTTGAAGGAGTCCGAAAGGAGTTCTGCTAGAGGAGTCCAAAAGGAGTTAGACTGGAGGAGTTCGGCTTGAAGGAGTTTTGTTGGAGGAGTCCAAAAAGAGTTCGACCAGAACCAATCACGTAGTCGAGAAGATCAGTGAATCAATTAGAGGATGGCCCTCTCAGGATCATCCCGAGACAAGACATCAAGCTGAACTTCGGTAGAAGCGGGTTTAATCCCAATAATAGTCTTCCTACTTCCGAGTTCGAAATTCGAAGAAAGAAAGTACGAAGAAGATGACTGTCGAAGTTTCTTTTCGAATTCTGCGCTCGTTGGATGGAGAGTCTTGGCGTTTATTGCGCCAATGCCGAAGCTTCTTAAATACGAGGTGGTCCAAAAAGATAATTTTTCAAATATCCTATCAAAACTCTACCCCAAGTATGGTGCAATTAGGGTTCTGTCAGCCGTCAGTCATCTACCATGATGAGTGAGACACGTGTCAATCAAAGATCGGCTGGAGAAGATCTACATCATAACCATCTCGAGCTTTGTTGGATATTTAAGTTCGTCTTCTTCTCCTGGGGCCTCACTTTTCTTTGAGCTCTTCTCTTTCTTCCTCTGGTATCCTTTTTCCTGCTCGAGAGTTCTTGATTTTTTTTCTCTATTTCTTCCACTCGTGGGTGCTTTCCTGCTTGATTTTCATTGCATTCGTCATCTCGTTGCCCTTCTCGATCAATCTAGGTTAGTTTCACAATTTTTTTTTTGATTATTTTAGTGTCTTTTGTATCTTGTCCCTTCGATTTCTTCAAGAAGGTTTCATGCCTTATTTTCTTGATTTTTCGAAGATTTTTTGGTGTTCGTTTGATCCGAATATCTTCAAAAACTTTTCAGTCTGCTAGTTCTTGGAGTTCATCCGGTCTGATCTTTCGAAACCCCGATCCCATAGACGAGATCGATCTTAGAAGTATGCCGCATCCGACCTTTCTACCGAGTATGATCTTCTGTACCTTGACACCAGATGACCTTTCATTGATTAGGATACAATACGCGATCCCTCCGGAATACAAACTAGAACTCCCTGGTCTGAGTGATGGGCTTGTTCTCCCCCGTTCGATCAATTTTATCCATACTTGGAAGCTCTTTGTACCGAACTGAGACTTTTTCTTTCATCTTTTGTGGTTACATTTTTTCATTTTTTGAACATCTTCTTAGCTTTCGTAGTGCCAAACTCTTTTAGATTTATGATCGGATTCCTCTTCCTTTGCCACTTGGCCGAAGTTCATCCGATCATTTTTTTTAAAAAAACTACTATACCTTCAAACGCTATCCTTCTGCGAAAGACTGGCGGTACTTCTTACCCCAGTTCGGCAGAAGGGGTTACTAAAATGTGCTCCTTCTTCTATCCATAATTGGAAGAAAAAGTTCTTCTTCATGTGTCCAACTCTAATGTTAGGGCTTCCTCCTTAGGGTCTCCTTAGAGAGTCAGTCCGTCGAGCTCCCAACTTAGATAGAGGCGACCTTGATTCCGCCAATAAGCTTAAAACTTATCGAGCTTCTCTCCTTCCCGAACTTCTGAAAGAATAGACTCTATTCAACATGGGCTTGAGTCCTCTCAATTCTGCTGGTATACTTTTCTACTTCACGAACTTTTATAAGATTTCATATATATATGTTGTTGATTGTGATTCCTTCTTTATCATAAAGATTGATGCCGAAGCAATCAAAATGCTCATCAAGGGGCTTTATGCCTAGAAGAGGAAAAGAAAAACATCGGGCGAAAGCTCGAAGAAGGCAAAGGTCAATGCTCTGAGCTTTGCGACCCCCACCACTGCTGTTATTGCCTTCAAAGTTATCGAAGGTGCTGAAGTTATCCCTATCGCTGAGCTTGGTACTGTTGATGGGGGCTCTGTGCCTCCAATATCCTTGAGCCCTCCAGTCGAAGATCAAGCTCCATAGCCTTCCATCGAAAGAGAGAAAGGAGGGGAGAAGAAAAAGAAGAAGGTCATCGTGAAGATATTCCACAAGGCTCATTTTGATGAGTCCAACGATGACAACGACGATCTGGGAGAAGATTCCTTCAGCAATTTAGAGATCATCTGGGATCTAACTGATAAGTTCGCCATATCCAAGGTGGTAGACCGAATGGCCGACCTTGATCATGCACAGCTCATTTGGGATTCCTTGGGACCTTCCTCAATGTAATCTTCTTGTTGATTCTCTTTTCTCTCTCTCTTTTTTTTTGTGTATGCATAACATCATTTATTCATTATAGTCGGATCACCAAATGCTTGCCTATATCAGAATGATGCATCATCTGAGGGTAGAAGCCCTGAAGGTTCAAGAGGACCTTCAGGCTGAAGTTGCTCGTCTTCAAGAAGAAAAAGTTGCCGAGGTTGATCGCCTCACAAAGAAGAAGGCGGTCGAAGTCGGAGGTCTCCAGGAGGCACTCAGGAAGGAGGAGCTCACCTCTGCAGAGCTAAAGGCCACTCTGGCCTTGGAGGAGAAGAGGAGGAAGAAGGCTGAGGTCAAGGTTCCTGACCTGAAGAATCAAATTTCAAGGCAGATTTTGGAAGCAAAGATTCAGTGGTTGGAAGAGTTCAAGGTTTCCTCTGAAATGAGGAACCTAAATGTCAAATTCAGCCAACAAGCCTTCATTAAGGGATTTGAATTCTACGAAGACAGAGTAGCTTGCAAATTTTTTGAGTTTGATCTCAGCTTCCTGGACGAGAAAGTTTCTTATAAAGAGGCAGGACCATCCACTGCCGTTATCGACCCTTCTCCTGCCAAAGTTGCTCTCAAGCCCTCCAAACCTGTTGCCAAGGTGCCCGAACCTAAATTGGAGCCTGAGGTTGTAGAGAATGCTCCAACCTCATCCGCTGCTACATCTTCTGAGATTGAGAATCTCGAATAGTTGTATTTTTCTTCTTTCTTTTTTATGTACATACAATATTTTGAACAATGAAAGTAGATCTTCTTTCTTTACACTTTGTTGTTTATTATTCAGAATTCTTTTGGCAATCAAAGTCATGACCCATCATCTCCAGTCGAGGCCAATCCCCTACCTAAGGGCATTCCTCTGAAATTAATGGTTAAAAATTTGAAAAAAGAGGTTCATCACTTGAAGAAGAGTTTGAAGAAAATAGAAGACGAGCTTTAGAAGTCAAGGAAGGACTGTTCAGAGGTGACGATTGAGATCACATCTTCGAAATGACACTTGACCAAAGAATTGGAATGGGTGCAAAAGCTCGGTAGCGAGAAGGCTTAGGCCTTGACGTCCAAGGTTAGCTCCCTTGAAGTTAAGCTCAATGCGACTAAAGAGAAAATTCAGCTATTGAAAGGGAGCTCGCCATGGTCTTTCGATAAGGCATGGTATGATTGGGATTGGTTGAAAAAAAATTTCGAGCTCTAGAAACAACTTCATGACACCGAAGTTTGGTATAACGACTATAGGCTAGGCTGGGCGAAGAAAATGAATAGGCTCGAAAATGACCTTAAGGTTGCTCACAATGAGGTGGCTTGTCTTAAGAAACAATTGGCCGACCTTCAGCAGGCTGGTGCCAATAGAGAGTTGGAACAACTTGCCTCCCTGAGGAGGTCCTTTGAAGATCTTTTCAAGACATATGGGAAGGAGAAGGCTGAGCTTCAATAGCTAAAGATCCAGATGACTTACGAGTGACAAGCTGTTAAGGATGCAAAAGTTGAGTCGGTGATCTTGAGGAAGAGATTGCATGAATCGAAAGATGAGTGCCAAAGGGCCAATAAGTTATTTGGAGAGAGCCTGCTAAAAAGAAAGGAGCTTGAAGAAGAAGTTGTTAGCTTGAAACAATCTCTGGTGCTGGCCAAGGTTGATAGCCCAAAGTCAAAAAAGTCCGATCCATCTTAGGACCTCGTCTATTTTTCTTTTTCTTTTTTTTATAACTGGTCTTGCTTTGCCAACCTCCCTATGTAATGAATCTTTCTTTTTAACGAAATAAGTTTTTCTTGTCCTTCTGTACTACCTGAGTTTGATTCTATTAGTTCTTCATTTTCTTTGCTTAATCTATTGAAAAGGTATCTTCCTCCTATCTAAGGTGACCGAGGGTCTTCGTTTGTATCCGGACGAGGTTCTCCTCCTATCTTAGGAGGTCTTCATCAATATTAGGATGAGGTTCTTCTCCCATTCCTGACATGGTTGGCTTTTACTTTTGTCAAGATGAGATTCTCCTTCTGTCTTAGATAACCGGAGGTCTTCATCTATGTCGGAACGAAATTCTCCTCTTGTTTCTGACACGGTTGGCCTTTATCTTATCCCCTTATCAGGACGAAGTCCTTCTCCTGTTCCTGACATGATTTATCTTTATCTTTGTTAGGATGAGATCCTCTTTCTATTCCTAATAAAATTTTTGGGACACAAAAGGATCATTGAAAGGGCCTCTCCCCTCCTTTTATCTTAAATAATCAGAGATCTTCATTCATGTCAGGATGGGGATCTCCTCCTACTCATGACACGGTTGGTTTTTGCTTTTGTTAGGACCATGTTCTCCTCCTATTCTTAATAGGAAAGCAAGGGCACAAAAGGGCCATTGAAGGGCCTATTCCTTTCTTCTATTTTAAATAACCGTAAGTCTTCATCCGTGTCAGAACAAGATCCTCCTCCTATTCTTGACATGGTTAGTTTTTGCTCTTGTTAGGATGAGATTCTCCTCTTATTTCTAACAGGACAGTAGAGGCACAAAAGAATCATTAAAAGGGCCTCTTTCCTCCTCTTGTCTTAAATAACTAAAGATCTTCATCCGTGTCAGGATAAGATTCTCCTTCTATTCCTGCCATGGTTAGTTTTTGCTCTTGTTAGAACGAGATTCTCCTCCTATTCCTAACAAGACAATAGGAATATAAAAAGGCCATTGAAGGGGCCTCTCTCCTCCTCCTGTCTTAAATAACTAGAGGTCTTCATCCGTGTTAGGACAAGATTCTCTTCCTGTTCCTATCATGGTTAAGTTTTATTCTTGTTAGGATGAGGTTTTTCTCTTATTCCTAACAAAGTAGTAGGAGCACAAAAGGGCCATTGAAAGAGCCTCTCTTCTCCTCCTGTCTTAAGTAACTGGAGGTCTTCATCTATATCAGGATGAGGTTCTCCTCTTATTTCTAACATGGTTAACCTTGATTATTTTGGAAGGTTATTTCTTGTCTTCACAAATTTACACCAAGAATGAAGATATTAAAATATGAAAACTTTATTTGAAATGAAGTCATTGATAGTACATTTGCAAATTCTTTGAATTTCATGGGCACGGGAGATTTGCCCCTCCGAGTTTCTTCAAATAATAAGTTTTAGGCCGGACGATCTCCTTGATTTTATATAGGCCTTTCCAATCTTGGTTCTGAGGTTGTGAAATAGCTGCTCATTGAAGTACCAAGTCTCCTACTTTGAATACTTTGCCTCTGACTCTGAAGTTATAGTAGCGAGCTACTTTCTGCTTGTAGGCCATCATCCAAACTTGAGCTTCTTTTCATTTTTCCTCCAACAAGTTGAGGTTAGCCCTGAGATCCTGCGAGTTGCACTGCTTATTGAATACCACAACTCGTGCTGATAGAAGTTTGAGTTCTATTGAGATGATCGCTTCTGTTTTGAAAGCTAAGGCAAATAGAGTCTCCCCAGTTAGCAGTCTTTGGATAGTTCGGTATGCCCAGAGTACATGATAGAGTTTGTCTACCCAAGTCTCCTTTGCTCTCTCAAGTCTTGCTCTGATACCTTACAGCAGAATTCTGTTAGTTATCTCGACCTCACCATTTGCCTATGGATGAACTGCTGATGTAAAATTATGGAAGATATTCAAGTCTTCACAGAACTCGGCAAATTTTGTTCCAGCAAACTGTCGTCCATTATTTATTATGAGAGTTTGAGGCAGACCGAATCTACAAACAATCGATTTTCAGATAAAGTCTTGTATTTTAGCTTCGGTAATCTTTGTTAAAGGTTTGGCCTCGATCCACTTGTGAAGTAATCAATTGCTACCAATAGGAACTTCCACTATCCAGATGCCATGGAAAAGGGTCCGAGTATATATTGAAAATTATATCCTAAAGTCAATCATCTAGATTATAGATGGTTGAGCTAAATATAATTATACTTAAATTATTAATAAATAAAATTATTATTTTGGCCTTTTCATCACTTTGTACATCTTTCTATAATGAAATCTTCTGTGATGAAGTCCTTAGGACTATTTAAACTCGACAAAGAAGGATTTATCATTTAGTCCTCAAACGTGTTCGCGATCAAATGATTCATTGTTATCCAAGATGACAACGTATCGAGTGTAGATCGTTGTGTGCCATAAGTGTTGGTTGTCCTTTTAATCAAGAAGTATAGAGATACTGTTATGGCATGCAGATAAAGAGTAGGAGTATATTTCACTAAACGTGATCCAACTGTGGAGCTCTCTACTATCAAGAGTTGCTCGCGAAGGATATGGGTATAAGTATTTCTTAGATCTGAGATCACCATGGTGACCTGCAAGCAACTCACTACACTTAGGTACCGGACTACCTAAATTTTTAATTCAATAATGGAAGGCTACTAGGTGCAGTCAAGTACTTGGCTTATCGGTGTGTGAGTCAAGATGGGATTGACCCCTCCAAGTATTGGAGCAAGTGCATCACTGTATTTCAATTTAGCAAAACCTCGGTTGGAATGGTCCATGTGATGGACACTGAGTTTTGAAATACACTATGGATGAATTTTAGGGTTGACAGTAAACTCTAGATCATCCTTTGAGCATCGAGATCAAGGGAATGAATTATACGATAACCATAGGCCATAGGTTCATCATTGTTGCATTGCAGCTTTTCTATCTATCTGAACATCGGATACCATTGCTACATGGTCACATTGATTGATACAAAAAATTGGTTCCTGTGCTATCGGCTAAGGATTCAAACCTATGGGATCACACACAATAGGAGTTTCTACCTGATATGATGGCTGATATTGAGTCTCGATGACCTAGGACTCTATGGTCAAGAATCTCACTGGACTGAAACTCTATAATCAAGAGTTCCACTGGATTGGAACTCTAAGTTCTTCGTGTTCGAGACTCTCTAATCGAGAGTCCTGATGATCTGGGACTCTATGGTCAAGAGTTCCACTAAACTGGAACATCATGACCAAAAGTCCTAGTAGATTGGAACTCTGAGTCCTACTCATTTAGAACTCTCTGATCAAGAGTCTCACTGGTCTGGGACTCTATGATCACAAGTTCGATTCGTTTGGGATACTGGGTTCAAGAGTTCCACCGGTTGGGATTCTTCAAAAGTTTCATGTTGATGAAACTCTATTGCCCAAACACCCACCCGATTGAGACTCTATGTTTATTAGAGGATTAATTAGCAATTTGATTGCTAATTAGCTCAATTTGATTGAGCGATGAGGATTTGATTAAGTTCGATTGAATTTGATTCGATTGGGTTTGATCCGATCTAGTCATGAGATGATCTAATTGCTATGAAAGATTTGATCCTGATTTGATCAGGGACTGAACCTAATTAATTTTTAATTTGATTATAAATTTATTAATTTAGATTAAACTTAATTTGGTTATTTTTATCTAATCTAATTAGATCCAAATTAATTGGTTTGATTGAAATTAATTAGGATCAAGTCAAATGAGATTTGAATTTAAATTCTTCCTAGTGCTCACCATATTTGACTTTTCCATCTTGACCTATACCCTCTGATTTTTGCATGAGATTTCTCATGCAGAAATGAATGTGCACCCTTTCTCTCTTTTGCCTCTGATCTGGTTCAAGGGTTAGACCAGTTCAAACTAAGTTGAATTTTGAATTCAATTTAGTTGGTTTGAAATTTGAAAAACCTAATCTCTTCCTTATCTATTCTCCATGCCTACCTATCTTTTGTTGCATATTTTTTTGGGTGATTTTAGATTGAAGGTGAGTAGAAGGAGAGTTCTTCTGCTCATCATCCTCTGTGATAGGCATTGGAAAAGGATAAGACCCCGTTTGAATTCAAATACTAGAAGTTGGTTGAAACTAGTTTAACCAATCTTAACCTTCCACTCCACATAGAATTTCTACTTATTTTTCATGCAATAAATTATGAGAATTTTTGTGCATGAAGATTAAGGGGTTACCTTTCTATAGTAAAAATTTGAAAGTGATTGGGAATTGGTTTTGTGCAAAAAAAAAAATCCTAGAGTGAAGGTGAGCAGAATCCTGCAGCACTTTATTTTTCCTTCATATCTCTATTCTCTTCTGATTTTCATGTCTAAGGACATTCAATTTTTAGATATGATCTAAATAGAGTTTATAGATTTGAAAGTCATATTTCTATAAAAACTTATTTCATAGAAAAACTCCACACAGAGAGGGCATGAGAGGGTTTTCAATGCATCATGATTTTTGGACCGAGTGAAACCCTAGGGTTGGGACCCTGGGTTCGGAAAGAGAGATTGAGTGCTGTGAGTACCCGATCATCACCAAACTTTACACACTAACTCATCATCCTTCATACTCAGTGTTTTGATTTTATGGAGTGTTCGAGAGATCAGAAAGAAGATGATCGATTGGATCAATTATGATTAGCCATTGAAGGCCCTTACGAGGAGCTAGCACTCCAATAGGACTGATCGAGATCAGGAGCTCCGTGTGGATCAATCATAGAGATCAAACATGTATGCAGCTATGGTATAATACCAGAGCATTATTCGATGAATTCAGATTATGGTGATCAGCTATCTATGAAAAGATATCGAATTCTGAACTCGTATCGATCAGTAGATTTGATTTACTGATCGATCATATTTAAATTTTAAATTATATATTAGCATCTCTAGATCCTGAGTAGAATTTAAATTGATTAGATCAATGTATGTAGTAGATTAATATTTAATTAATTTTAGTTTTTGCTACTTTAATTTTAAAAATATTTTGAAAATGCATGCTAAAAATCCTACTCGATTTCCTTCAGTATGTCCATCCCCCATTATGTAAATGGCCATGCGATGCTCAAGGATGTAAGCTCAGAGGCCAGTTGTCTTTGAATATTTATATTTTTTTGACAGCGATCATATTTTCTAATATATTCTATAGAATTATGATATATTATTAATCAATAGTAGTCCTGCCAAAGTAGTTTGTGAGATAAGAATCTAGCCTCCACATGACTTCTGTAGATTCCTTCATGCACTTTTTATAGTGCAAAATCAACCTCAAAAGGTTAGAGACATATCTTTTATATAACTTGCCTTCACATAGAACATACTGGGAGGCCTGATTTCTAAGCTTTCGAGCTTCTTTCGGATCATAAGAAAGAACTCCATCCTTAAGATAAGCAATTGGCGGGTCGATCCAGCTGGACTCATGGTCAACCTGCATTATGGACTACGGCTTCTCCAAACTTGGGCATTTCAGAACTTCAAAGATGACCTCCTTAGGTACTTCTGTCAGAGCTAGCATGGCCAATTTGGAGAGAAGGTCAGTCCTAACGTTCTTTGCTCTCGAAATTTATTTGATATCTAAATTGCTAAAGACTGGGGTTATACTCTTCATTTTTTCTAGATATTTAATCATACTATCCTCCCAAGCTTCATAATTACCACTGACTTATTCCACTACTAACTAGGAGTCACTATAAACTTGGAGCCAATCTATTTTTAGTTCTTTAGCTATCTTCAATCCTATGATCAATGCCTCATACTTGGCCCCATTATTTGTTGCAGAAAATTTAAAATGCAGTGCGTACTCTACAATGATTTCTTCTGGATTGACCAAAATCAGACTCGCACCTGCACCAAAAGCATTGGATGAGCTGTCCATGTATAAGGCCCAAAAATCTTCAGGAAGGTCTGCTCTTTATTTGAGAAAGTTTAGCTACAACCATGGAATACCGATTTTACTTTGTTCAAGTTTGGCTTTATTTGGAATGGTACACATTTCACTATGAAATCTGCCAATATTTGGGCTTTGATGAAAAGAAAATCTAATTTTTCGCCACAGGATCATCCAGATATGATCAGATTTGAGGTAGATTTTTTTATAAAAATTCCTATAATCCCATCAAATCTAAGAGTTCTTAGATCTGATCATGGTGATTTGATATTAAAAATTAAAATAAAATTAAATTAGGTTTAATTTTAAGTACCTTATTGGATGATAAGAGCGTGATGTTGTCGTTAAGACATCGTATTTATCAGTTTAATACAACTTCTTAAAATAATTAAAAATACGTAGATAGTAGTGAGTCAGATTGAATCCATAGAAATGATAGTATTTTTAGATTTGAAATCTTTGATTTTACAAAAGAAAAAGAAAATAAAAGAGTTTTGAAATCAAAAGTAAAGTCGAAAGTGAAAATTAAAAGATGTGAAAATTTAAACTTGGTACTAAGATCTACTAGTTAGATCTTAGCATCTACTTACAATAAAATAAAAAGCAATAATTAAAGTGCAAAAATTTAATTATAATAAAAATAAAGAGCATAAAAATAAATATTATATTAATTAAAAAATTTATAATTTAAATATATAATAAAAAATTAAAATAGGCTGATCTCTGATCTTGGATCAGTATTGGCAAAAAGATGGTGTAGAAGTCCATCTCTTCTTCTCGGCACTCGTTGTTTTGAAGCAGCCTCTGATTCAAAGCCTGGCTCTACCTTATACCAAAGCTTCACCTTGACTGAAGATTATGAACTCTGGAGGTCTGGGATCTTATTTATAGGTGTTGGAAGGCTGGAGAGTTTTTCTGTAGACAATGTGAGACTAAAGAGTCTTTGATCATCAAAATATGGAGAAATCCGAGTGAAAATTAGATTAAAAAGAGTTCTAGACAAATTTTGTTGAAGTTTGATGAAATCTAGCTATTCAATAGAAATCCAATGGACCAAAAATCATCAAAATCAGATGTGTATTGATCCAAATTAGGTCGGATTAAATTCTGTCATTGATCGCGCATTGATGGAGAAAATCTGGCTGCTGATCGTGCGTTGGGAGTCCTGATCATCGTCGGAAGCATTCTAGACCATTGGATCGTCTTTTGGGTTGAGTGCAATTGTCGGATGGCAATCCACATGAAGTCTGAAGTAAAAAATTTTCTCCACCGTTCGATCTTGACGTCAATCAATAGCAGCCGCATGATCGTGCAATTACTGTTCCCATGGACCGCGTAAACCGACTGCACCGCACACCGCAACGAATCAGCGCTTCCTATCACCAAGTGAAAAGTCCAAAATGCCTTGTGAGCTATGATAGATTTTCTATAAACTCTTTAAGGATCTAGGTCCATCATGTGTTGCTCCATGATTCACCGATTTCTGCTGAGCTGGCGGTCCATGCCTGGATCGTGGACCAACTGACGGCTTCCATGGCTGAGTCGGCTAGCGTAGCTAACTTGGCGCGCTGGCTTTATCGGCTTGGCTTAACGTATTTGGATGCACCGACTGATATGCCATGGCGGCTTGAGCCGACTGAGCCGTATGTTATTTTTTTATTTAATTTTTATTTATTTTATTTCTTTAGAAATTCATATCTTCTTCATTTTAGCTTCATTTTATATGAAATTTATTTCATTATGATTAAAAAAATAAGCTCTTTCTATTGATTATAAAATTTTATTTTTTATTTTTTTTATTTTTTAATTAATTTTTTAATTAATAAAATATAAATTTTTTAAAAATATATAAATTAATCATTAATTTTTAAAAATTAATATAAATTAATTAATAAATTAATACTTTTATTGGTAAATTTATGGTACTTATCAGACCCTCCAACTTAAGCTTTGCCCATCCTCGAGTAAAGAAAGAATTTAGTTTTAAATATTTTTTAACGTAGAGTTTTGAATTTTACCTAAGTAGTTTTCAAAATGGCCATTGATATTCAGTAAAGCTTAAGTGAGATATATCATTAGGATATTAATACTTATCAATAGAAAAATTAAGTAAAAAATATTAATTTTTTTTTAAACTTTTTCTAAATTATCCTATCTTTATCATTGAATTATCTAAACTTTCATATAGATAAGTGTATTGCCACTTCTGTCCTTCATTTATTGATTTTTATTTTTTTATATTGCCCATTTTTTTATGCAAATATCATTGCTTACTTAGGCAATGGGACCTAATTATTCGATAGAAAATTAATTTTTTTATTAATATTGTACCACTATTGAGTGTCTTAATCCCTTAAGCTTTCTATTTGATCCATGTAGCGAGTCTTAGGCTAATGACTCCCAAACCAATTGACTTTAGAACACTAGATATAGAATACCCCTCGAGCTTACTAGCTCGAATCAAATAAGCTACGAGTTAAGACTAGCTTTACAATAAGCTTCTTTGCCCTTCCTATCTTTTAACGCAAAACTCAATGCTTGCTTAGGCAAAGAGGCCCGGTTACTCAGTGAGAAGTACTTAAAAATTCTTTTATTTAATTTTTTATATGAAGAAACATATAGTTATCCTACACAAGCCCATAAAAAGTAGATTTTTCTTTGATGCTAGTAGAAAAAATTAGAAATGCTTAGAAATTTTTTTTTATGTTCTAGACTTAACTCTTTATTGGATTTTCTTAATATTTGATTCCTTAATATCTCATAGATTCTCTGATCTTTGCATCAATTTTTTTTTAAAAATGCTTAGTTTAATTCGATTCTTAAGCATAATCGGATGTCTAAATACTAAATACTAACTTTTTCGAGGACTTAAAAAATTTTAAAAATTTTATTATTCTCCCCTCCAACTTAATCGATATTATCTTCAATGGAGAAGAAAAAATAAAGGATGTAATAAAGAACATGAAAGAATACACCTGACTCAGTATATTTTTGGTCCAGCACATGCCTTTGAGAATTTGGGCTCTCCCTCCAACTTATTCAACATGTTCTAAAAAAATAAACTAAAAAGATGAATTAGATGAAAAAAATTAAATATTGAGTTGCCTTCCAACAAGCGCTAAATTTACCATTTTCAGCAAGACACAATGCAGCTTACTATCCTGTGTCAAATATTAGATTGACAAATTCTAATGGTTTTGGATTGCCAATCTTAGAAAGTTGATTTATAATTCCATTATTGATATATTCATTATTAATTAGGGGAACATAATTTGTGACCTCATTCTTAGACCCATGTTTATTAAGAATTTCTCCTATTTGTTCTTCTAAAATGCTCATGAATTGAGTTTTTGAATTAGGAGTTAAGTTTAATGCATTGGATACTGGAAGGATGTCTAAAGACGGTTTTAATTCTAGAGGTAAATTAATGTAATCTTGCTTAAATAACTCGATTGACACTTCATTACATGCCTCTTGATTTTTGTAAGAAGAACCGACTTTTAGGATTGAAGGGAATAGGACATTAGGTTTATAAGTCCCAGGTAAATCATCTATTCTCTTTTTTTCTATGTCTATCTCATTTAAACTAGAACCAGCATCAGTACTAGTTCCGGGCTTAGATTCTTCTATATGGTTAGTCTCAATACTAACCTGTTCCTTTAAATTTTCATTTTGGCCAGCATCAGTACTAGCTTCTCTTATCTGATCTTGGTATGGATCTATAAGAATCCTATAGCTTTTAAGTTCAAAAATTACTTTGGCATTCTCAAATTGAGAATTTTTAAGTGAGACATTAAATTGATAACTTGGTTCAGGTGGTTGGTGGACATTAGGTGGGTTGTTTGAAATTGGTAAGCTCGGCAATTGACCTAGTTCTCTCCTTATATTAGATTCAGCTAGTTATCCAATTTGAGCTTCTAGCCTGACGATAGATTGCTGTTGAGTCAGAATCAATTGTTGAAGTTAGTTAAATCTATCATCAGCTAGATTGGTTTGTTGAGAAGGTGGGTATAAGGGCTGATTATAATGTGGTGGCTGAAAAGGCTGACTAGACTAACCTCTGTTATAAGCATAGTTTTGGTATTGACATCTATTCTGATAATTTTGCATTGATGGAGTTTGGATCTGAGCCTGAGTCTGTTGTGATTTCCAAGAAAAATTAGGATGGTTTCTTCAGCCAGAGTTATATGAATTTAAAAATGGATCATTAACTGACTTGGAGTATAGCCTTTAGCAGCTTGGACTTGTTCTTGGATAAAAGGTGAAAACTGTGCAGTCATAGGACATTCACTCACATGATGGGTTGAGCTAGCACAGGTTGAACAAATCTTCTGATAGTTAGAAGATGATGTGAATTGTGCAGGAGATTGTTGACTTAGGTTTAGGAATTGATCTAATTTCTAGGCAATAAGATTGATTTTATCTAATTTTTGTGCTATTATGTTCAAGTCTGCCTTAGAATTAAGTTCTGAAATTTTGATCTCATAAATTCCTACCATTTTTATTGAGAAATTGATCTTTCATAAGAGGATAATGAAGCATGGTTAATAGAGTTTTCACTTAAGGTTTCAAACAAGGTATAAGCTTCATCCTCACTTTTGCTCATGAATGCACCTCCATAGGATGCATCAACCATCTACTTATATTGATCTCCTAAACTTTCATAGAAAGCTTGTACAATTTGCCACTTAGATAAACCATGGTGTGGACATTTTCTAAGAAGTTTCTTAAGTCTTTTCTATGATCATGAATTTGTTCCCCTGGAAGCTGAGCAAATCCCGTGATGGCTCGCCTCATGGTATTGGTTTGTCCTATGGGATAAAATTTCTGAAGAAATTCACATTGCATCTCTACCCATGTTTGAATTGTTCATCCTAATATGCCAAGCTAGTACTTGGCTTTATCTTTTAATGAGAAATGAAACAAGGTCAGTCTAAGGGCATCATCAGAAAAATTCTGAATTTTTACCATAGAGCAGATTTCTAAGAATTCATCCAGATATTTGTAAGGGTCTTCATTAGTGTTCCCATAAAAAGATGGGAGCATTTGGATTGTGGTCGACTTAATCTCATAGTGGCTAGTAGGGATATCAGGTAAGTGGATGCAAGTTAATGGGTTGTAGGTGGAAGGATAAAGTATTCCTTCATTTGCTTAGTGAAGGAAAAAATCTATTTCCCGGGTCAGGTTCGTTCAGATCTGATTTGATCAAAGAGAATATCTCAAAATTTTTTTTATTAGATCTAAATCAAATCTGATTAGATAGATCTAAAAATAAAATAAAATAAATTTAAATTAGATTTAATTTATATCTTATTCTTGGGTATTATCCTATGATGATCCAGCTGATTGCCTGAGGTTCTAGATGTAGCCATGCAATCATCTGACCTCTATCGATATCTACTTAGGTAGGATCTGGATATCTTCTTCTTCTCGATCAATCCTCCAAAGATTAGATCTGGATCTAATCATGAAGGTCTTCAAAACAACTTTTGAAGATTTGATGTCGTCTCTTGCAGTAGTGCTGCCTTCTTCCTTTTTTGTCACCATTCTCTTGCCTAGATCGCACCAAACTTGAGCCCAAAGCCTCTTGGGCGTGGAGAGGAGAGAGAGGATCTAAGAAAGACATGGAGGAGAGAGAGAGAGAGCAATGTGGCATGGGCAAAAGGAGAGATTTTTTAAAGCTAGGCGTAGATAGGATTTATATAGACCCTACTGCACCATGTAGTGCCACATCATCCCGGCCAATCACGTCTCTTCATGCAATCAGATCTAAATCTGATTGGTGGAATGACATCATCTGATCCAATCAGATGAGAGCTCCTCTCCAACATGCTTAGGTGGCGCTAACAATGGTCAAAGTGGAGTCCTTGGCGCCACCTAGTTTGATTCCAAGAAGCAACCTGGAGTCCCATCTGTATGGGACTCCAGGCATCCTTATCCTTGGGCGCATGCCTCCCTAGGCGTGCGCCCCCACCTTTCCTCTTTCTAGCAAGGGGACAAGCTCCTATCTGCTCTCTTATGGGTGCATAACACATGGATAGATGTCTAAGTGTCAAAGGTCAACGTTTGACCAAAGTCAAAAGATAAGAATTAGCATGTGACGGAAAATGGTAGGTGTTATCTCAAATTTATCTCATAAATTAAGACAATCCTTTTTTGACCTGGACAAGCTTCAGTTAGACCAAGAAAAGGTACTTGAGTGAGCCCAAACACATTTGGCTCAGTCGAGACAACTTTTGATAATTATAGAAGGAGAACATTAGGCTCAATCGTGTGCTAGCACGATTTTCTTGAACCTAATTGAATCTAATTCAAATCAGTTGAACTGGGTTAGTCCAATTAATGATATCCAGATCCAAACCCTTGTTAGTGTGACCCAGTTAGGTTCAATTCTATATGGTAATAGGATATATCATGATCTCTATCATCAATATCATTAAAACACCTTTTGACGGATCAGAACTTGTTTGATTCAGACAACTAGAATGATCGATCATCTAAATCATTCTAATTGCTCCCAAAATCCACCAGTGACACATAGCAGTATATGGTGGCAACCCATCAAAACTGAAAATGAACCTCTTGGTGTAGTTATATGTGTGATTAAGTTCTTCTATCTTAAGCTTCAATCAGATTAGGGTTAAGGTAAACTCGTCAAACCCTAATTTCTATCATATGATTTAATCATTTGATTCAAGTTCGATATGAAAATCTTAATAGAAACTCTTTCTATTATTTCACTCTATCATGGCCATGGGCTTATGGACTTGATTCTCATGATCATCATAGGGCTGCTCTTCATCTACTGAGGTAGATAGATTCTCTCTTGGTGCAATCCAATTCCTACAATGAACATGCTATAGCCAACATACACCTCAGGATTCCAAATGGCTAGGAGATCGAGTCATGGTGTAGTCAAATTATAACACCCTCAAGATGAACCATCGATGCACCTCAGGTCAAAGAACCAAACACACCACTGCAACTTCGAGCCAGTCATCGACGAGAAGGTAGACTTCCTTATGACTGCTCGAGTAGGTCACACTCAGTGCCTTCGTTCTCTAATGAGTACCTGTACTCTTGCTCCGATGTCTCTACACCATAGACTCAAAACTCATCTACTATAAAGAAGTGATTGTACACCAACCTTTCGGATCAATCACCATCCTCATGATGATTCTACGGTTGGGAGCATTTTATGAGTTAATAACGAAAATTCATGTCTTAAATTTTCAACTCTTGAAAATAAGAATTATCATTACCATTAACTCAAGGGATGTATCATAGATACTAAATACACATTATGATAGAAAATAACCTATTTTATTATTTATAGTCAAAATTATAATTTTGTCCTTAGAAGTATACAACAAGTGTCAACCAATTCTAGCTTCTAGGACACATCTAACAAACTCCCACTTGACCTAAAGCCAATTGGCTATAAATCTAAGTCCCATCTTCTCAAGGTGGGCTTCGATCTTCTACTGGCCCAACAGCTTTATGAGTGAGTTCTTCGCATTATCTACGTAGTCGACTCTCTTGACCTCGACGTAACCCTTCTCGAGATAATCGTGGATGAGGTGGTATCGCCGCTTGATGTGCTTGAATTTCTGATGAGATCTCGGCTCCTTAGCAAGGGCTATGGCACCATTATTATCGTAGTAAAGAGAAATGACATCTGATGGCATCACTCCTATCTCTACGGCAAACCTTTTATGCCAAAATGCGTCCTTCGCAGCTTCTAACGCAGCGATGTATTTTGCTTCCATGGTGGAATCTGCTATCACTGTCTGCTTGAAACTCTTCTAACTGATAACACCACCATTACATACAAACAGACTTCTAGATGTCGACTTTTGATCATCTACATCGGACATAAAATTCGAGTCTATATACCCCTGAACTTGGAGTTCTCCATTATCAAAAATCAACACATATCCTTAGTTCTTCTCAAGTACTTAAAGATACATTTCATAGAAGTCCAGTGTTCTTCACCTGGATTCGACTGATATCTGCTTATGACACTCATAGCATGGGCTATATCAGATCGCGTACATAACATGGCATATATGAGGCTCCCTATTGCTGAAGCATAAGGGATCTTGTTCATACATTCTATCTCCTCAGGTGTGTTAGGGCACATCTTCTTAGAGAGATGAATGCCATGTCTGAAGGGTACCAAACCTCTCTTGGAGTTTTTCATGCTAAACCTCTTTAGCACTTCCTCTATATACATCTCCTCAGGTGTCTTAGCATCCTATTCGGTCCATCTCTATAGACCTTAATTCCTAAAATATAGGATGCTTCTCCTAGATCTTTCATGGAGAATTCTTTGGATAACCATATTTTAACTGTAGTCGATATGGGAATATCATTTCCAATAAGGAGGATATCTCCATGTACAATACGAGGAAGACAACAGTGCTCCCACTGACCCTTTTGAAGATACATGGTTCCTCCTCATTTTTGATGAAACCAAATAATTTGATCACATCATTAAAACGAGTATTTCAGCTCCGAGATGCTTACTTAAGTCCATATATGGACCTTTACAGTTTGTATACCTTATGATTAGCATCACTGGATGTGAAACCTAGCGGCTATTCCATATAGATATCTTCCTCAAGATATTCATTTAAGAACGTCGTTTTTACGTCCATTTGCCATATTTCATAATAAAAATAGGTTGCAATAGCAAGCAATGTGCGGATAAATTTCAACATAACTACTGGCGAAAAAGTATTCTGATAGTCAATGCCTCACGTTGACTATACCCTTTTGCTACTAATCTAGCTTTGAATTCTGCACATTCCCATCTGCACCAATCTTTCTTTTGTAGATCCATTTACACCCAATAGATACTATACCTTCTGGTGGATCTACTAAGGTCTAGACTTGGTTTGAGTGCATCGAGTTAATTTCTGACTTCATTGTCTCTAACCATTTCTCGGAGTCGATATCCGATATCATCTTGTCATAGATTTTGAGATCATCACCATGAACCCCATTACCTATGAGGAACATTTTTTCTACTTTCTCTAAAATAGTATCTAAATATCTCTCAGAGGGACGGAAAATCCTTTTCGATCTATGAGGTGGAGGAGGTAGTGATTGAATTGGCTCAATCTGATTTGGTTCCATTTGGTCCTTAGCTCATTATTCTTGTGAGACTTTCTCCTCGAGCTTGATCTACTTTCCAATACCGCTATCTTGAATAAACTATTTTTCAAGAAAGATGGCATGTCGACTCATAATCACATTGTGATATTCTGAAATGTAGAAATAATATCCTAATGACTCTTTAGGATATCCTATAAATCGAGCTCTAAAGGACCTAAAGTCTAACTTGTCCATTTGTTGTCTTTTGATATGAGTCGGACAATCCCAAATTTTGAGATGACTCAGACTTGGTTTCTTACCATGCCATATCTCATATGGTATGGTAGGAACGGTTTTAGAAGGAACCTTATTCAGTAAGTATATTGCAGTTAACAAACTATATCCTCAAAAAAAATTAGAGAGGTCTGTGAAGCTCATCATGGATCAGACCATATCTAATAGGGTCCGGTTCCTCCATTCTAAAATTCTATTGAGTTGAGATATTTCAGATGGAGTCCATTGAAAGATTATGCCATTTTTTTTGAGACAGTCTAAAAATTCTTGACTAAGGTATTCACCTCCTTGATCTGATCGAAGAATCTTAATGGATTTTTTAGTTTGCTTCTCTACTTCATGTTTGAATTCCTTGAACTTTTCAAATGTTTCAGACTTGTATCTCATAAGATACACATACTCATACCTAGATAAATCATCGATAAAGATTATAAAGTAGACAAAGTTGCAAGCTAATAAACATCGGAGGAAGGCTCATTTCCAACCAGGTGATCTTGTGTGGTTACACTTAAGGAAGGAAAGATTTCCTTCTCAGCAGAAGAATAAGCTTATGCCTAGAGCTGACGGTCCATTTGAAGTTCTCGAGAGAATTGGCGAAAATGCTTACAAGATTGATCTTCCTGGAGAATATGGAGTTTCGGCAACTTTTAATGTAGGTGATCTTTCTCCTTACTTGGAGGATGATGACTTGTCAGATTTGAGGACAAATCTCAAACAACCCGGGGGGAATGATGCGGGAGCATCCGAGACTACTGATCAATCCTTAAGTCCTGAGCAGATTCCTTCGGCAAAACAAACACTATCGGTACTTATTCATGCCAAGACTAACTTCGGTTACAACTTGCTTCGATGGGTTAAGGAATGATGATACCAATATCAAAATTCATTGCTGATCGATGATATATCAAAGGGGAGTTATTCAGGATCAGTTCCATAGTGATTTAATACTCTTTGGAAGTAGATATTTGCTAGTTATTGTTGGTGGACGAATTTTGAAGGTTGAAGAGATAAGACTCCTAGTCCCCATGTCATTTATTTGCTAGTTATTGTTGGTGGACGAATTTTGAAGGCTGAAGAGATAAGACTCCTAGTCCCCATGTCATTTATTGCATTCCCTAGTTCCTAGACCTTTAATGCTATTTCTATTTTGTTTAGTCTTTAATGTTTGGGTAGTTCCTATGTTGTTTTCAATTCTGAGTCTAATATCTATATAATGAGACATATTCTCATTTTGTAATCAGACTGGTTGAATGAATGAAAATTCCTCTTTGTGAGTTGAATTATTATCTCGATTCTTTATCCAACGTTGTTGGTGGTGAATCAAACAGTTCTTTATCCTTGGCCGGTGGAATTTCCTTTAAGCCTTGGTGGTGAACTGCAACTATCTCGGTCCTTCATCCTTGGCTGGTGGCTTGTGCCTTTAGGCTTAGGTGATAAACCTTCCATATCCTCGAGTTACACACATCCCCACAAATACAGTGCCTCGTCCACTTTCTCCCAGAATCGCTCACTCCACAGAGCTTATTTGTGGAAAACTCAAAACACGAAAGTTGTAGATCTACGAGTCCTTGATCTGTAACTTTTGGAATCGGGTCAATCCGACCTATATTGAGGAAGTTACGCCCATTTTTTCAAAATTGCGCAATCCTGAAATTTTCTGTTCGGAGTCACTCGCCCACGCACGCATCACTTGCAGTCAATTATGGCCTTGTCTGAAGCAGAGTACATTAGCATCATGGAGACAGCGAAGGAGGCTCTATGGTTGAAGGGCTTGGCATTGGAGATGTGATTCCCATAGGATGCAGTCGGAATGCATTGTGATAGCCAGAGTGCTTTGTTGCTCACACAAAACTCTATGTATCATACGAGGACCAAGCACATTAAATTAGATACTACGGAATCAGAAAGCTAGTGAAGGATGGTGAAGTGGAGCTGGTGAAGGTTCACACCAAAGAAAATCTAGTTGATGTGCTCACAAAGGTACTTCCATGGAATGGCTTTTACAATTGCATGGTATTGATGGGGTTGTTGGATAGAGTTGAGTTAACAAGGACTTAGGAGCACCAAGGTGGAGATTTTGAACTCAGGTATGGTGCTCTCAAGCCTTGGAAGCAGGTGGAAAAAGAGCAAGGAGTGAATGGAATCAACCATCAAAAAGCTTCAGCAAATGCTTTAGAAGAACTGGCTTGGATCTTATCAAAAGAGCCAGCCCAAGCTATAGAAGAGCCAGCCCAAGCTAAAGACGAGTCAACCCGAATTCTAAGAGAGCTGGCTCGAGTAGAAATTCAGAAAGCATATCTAGCTGATATGCTGGAAGACCTGGCTTGACTCGTATCAAAGTCAGCCATGTAGAAGTTGAGTCGGCTTGAATCCTGAGAGAGCTGGTCCGAGCAGTTGAACAGAGAGTGGTGATTTAGGCTCTCGCAGGAGACATCACCATCGAGCTGACCCAATTGCTGATGGAGCCGGCTCGAGCTGTGAACAAAATAGAACATAGTTTCTATTCTGGCTTGGGATTGGATTTAATCCTAAGAACTTAGGGCCTTGGTTTCTAAGGTCCTAAGGGGGCTGACCTATGGATTGGATTGGGATTTGTCCAATGGGTTAGTGCATGGGAGACATGGGTGTATATAGCTTGGGGAGTGCATCACATTAGGTTAGCTCTGGAGTTTTTTAGGTTAGGTCTTATTTGACCCGCTATATATACTCTATACTGAGTTTTGTAAACTAAGTATGGAATTAAAACAAGCCTTTTCTCCTTGAAATCTCTCTTCCTCTCTCATTCTTTTCCTTTTCTCCATGCCCTAGGGTTTGCTAGGATTTCAACAGAATGACCATCCCTTTTCTTGGATCCTTGTTACTGTTTCCACAAGCATCAAGTAGCAAGGATTGTTCCTAACAAACTGGTATCGGAGCAGCCATCTGGAACAACACTAATCAAGTTAGGACAAGTCTTGATCTGACTAAACAAGCTCCAATAAGACTAAGAAAAAACCATACAGTGTTCTCAGGTGAGCCAAATCAAATTTGGCTCAGTCAAGATGAACCAAAATATCAACAGAAGGAGAAAGTCAGGCTCAATTATGTGCTAGCATGATTTTCTTGAACTTGATTGGATTAAATCTAAATCAATCAAATTGGGTTAGCCTAATTGATGACATCCAGACCCAAACCCTTATTGTATGATCGAGTTAGGTTCAGTTCTATATAGTAATGAGACATATCATGATCTCTATCATCGACATCATTAAAAATCGATAGACTAGAACTCTTTTGATTCATCCAATTAGAATCGTTGATCATCAAGATAATTCTAATTGATCCCAAAATTTACCAGTGACACCTAGCAGTATGTGGTGGCAACCCATCAAAACTAAATATGAACTTCTCGGTGCAGCTACCTATGTATGATTAGGTTCTTGTATCATGAGTCTTGATAGGATCAAGGTCAAGGAGAACTCATCAGACCTAGCACCCATCATATGAATAAATCATTCAATTCGAGTGTGATGTGAAATCCTAATAGAAACTTCTTTCTATTAATTCACACTGCCATGGCCATGGGCTTTAGAACTCGATCGCATGATTATTATAGGACCACTCCTCTATCAAGATTGATAGATCCCCTATTGGTGCAATCTAATTTCTACAATGAACATGCTACAGCCAATATACACCTCAGGATTCCAAATAGCTAGGAGATCGAGTTACGGTCTAGTCAAACTATAACACACTCAAGGTGAACTACCAATACACCTCACCTCAGGTCAAATAGCCAGACATACAACTATAGCATCAAGCTAGTCATCAACGAGAAGGTAGACTCTCTTATGACTACTTGAGATGGTCATGCTCAGTGCTCTTGTTCTCAATGAGTAATACTCTCACTCTGATATCTCCACACCATAGACTTAAGACTCATCTATCCTAAGAAAGTGATCGTACATCGATCTTCTAAATAGATCATCATTCTCGTGATGATCCTATGATCGGGAGCAGTTTATGAGTTAATTACGATAACACATGACTTAAATTTTCAACTCTTGAAAATCTGCATTATCATGCTTGTTAACTCAAAGGATGTATCACAGATTCTTTAAATATACAATATGATAGAAAATTTTTTTTTTATTAAATTTAGTAAAAATTATAAAAATGCTCCTAGAAAGTATTTTACAAGTGTCGACCAATCTGGCTTCTAAGACACTCATCTAACAAACTCTCACTTGACCTAAAGCTAATTGGCTACAAATCTAAGTTCCATCTTCTCAAGGTGGGCTTCGATCTTCTGCTAGCTCAATGGCTTTGTCAATGGGTCAGTCGCATTATCTGCGATGTTGACTCTCTTGATATCAATGTATCCCTTCTGGATTTAGAACTGGAGGTCAAACCAACTGAGCTTGAAGATTGGCTTCTAAGTTGCAGATGATAGGTTCATAGATTAAGCTATATTTGAATATTGATGGAGTTTTCTTTGATGGTTTTCAGGAGCTCAGCCACCTTCAAGATCGGCCAAGAATCAAGATATTTTGATTTAGAGAATTGAAGGTCGGATGGGAATGACAAGTTCTACACTTTAGACTACAATGGAGATGTTCCGATCATTCTGATGGAATTCAGCTAGAACTCAAGATCATCCTGATGTTGGGATGGAGGAACACTGAGTTCCAATGCTTGTGAAGTTAAAATTGCCTATCCCAAGTTGAAGATCAAACTCATTAATGGTAAGTATTAGATATGTGTGCCCTAAAAGCCAGAATTGACCAATACTTGTTATACACTTCTAAAGGCAAAATTATAATTTTGACTATAAATAATAAAATAGGTTATTTTCTATCACAATGTGTATTTAGTGTCTGTGATACATCCCTTGAGTTAATGGCAATGATAATTATTATTTTCAAGAGTTGAAAATTTAAGGCATGAATTTTCATTATTAACTCATAAAATGCTTCCGATCGTAGGATCATCATGAGGATGGTGATTGATCCGAAAGGTTGGTATACAATTGCTTCTTTATAGTAGATGAGTCTCGAGTCTATGGTGTAGAAACATCGGAACGAGAGTATAGGTACTCGTTAGAGAATGAGGGCACCGAGCGTGACCACCTCGAGTAGTCATTAGGAAGTCTACCTTCTCGTCGATGACTAGCTCGAATCTGTAGTGGTGTGTCTGGTTCTTTGACCTAAGGTGCATCGGCAGTTCACCTTAAGGGTATTATAGTTTGACTACATCATGACTCAGTCTCCTAGCCATTCGGAATCCTGAGGTGTATGTTGGCTATAGCATGTTCATTGTAGGAATCGGATTGCACCAAAAGAGAATCTATCTACCTCGGTAGATGAGGAGTAGCTCTATGATGATCACGAGAATCAAATCCATAAGCCCATGGCTATGGTAGAGTGAAACAATAGAAAGAGTTTCTATTAAGATTTTCACATTGAATTTGAATCAAATGATTAATTCATATGATGGATATTAGGGTTTGACGAGTTCACCTTAACCCTAATCCGATCGAGACTCAAGATAGAAGAACTTAATCATACAAGTAACTGCATCGAGAGGTTCATTTTTAGTTTTGATGTATTGCCACTATATACTACTAGGTATCACTGGTGGATTTTGGAAGCAATTAGAATAGATGATTGATCATTCTAGTTGTCTGAATCAGAAAATGTTCTGATCCATCGGAAGGTGTTTCGATGATGTCAATGATAGAGATCGCGACATATCTCATTACCATACGGAACTAAACCTAGCTGAGTCACACAAATAAAGGTTTGGATCTAGATATCATCAATTGGACTAACCCAGTTTAATTGATTTGAATTAGATTCAATTAAGTTCAAGAAAATCGTGGTAGCACACGATTGAGTCTAATGTTCTCCTTCGACAATTATCAAATGTTGTCTCGAATGAGCCAAATGCATTTGGGCTAACTCAGGTACCTTTACTTGATTTGACTAGAGCTTGTCTAAGTCAGAAAAGGATTGTTTTAATTTCTGAGATAAATTTGAGACAACACCTACCATTTTCCATCACCTACTAATTCCTGTCTTTTGACTATGGTTAAACATTGACCTTTGACACTTGGACATTTGCCCATGTGTCATGCACCCATAGGAGAGCAAATAGGGGTTTGTCCCCCTGCTACAAAGAGGAAAAGAGGGGGTGCATGCCCATGCACCCAAGGATAATGACAGCTAGAGTTCCATATAGATGGGACTCCAGATTGCTTCATGAAATAAACTTAGGTGGTGCCTAAGACTCTACTTTGACCGATCTTGGTGCCACCTAAGGATGTTTGAGAGGGGCACTCATTTGATTGGATCAGGTGATGTCATCCCATCAATCAGATTTAGATCAGATTGCATGAAGAGACGTGATTAGTCGGGATGATGTGGCACTACATGGCATAGCAAGGTCTATATAAACCCTATCTACGCCTAGGTTTAGAGAGGTTCTCCCTTTGCCCATGCCACATAGCCATCTCCCTCTCTCCTCCATGCCTACCTCTGATCCTCTCTCTCTCCTCTCCATGCCCAAGGGGCTTTGGGCTTCAATTTGGTGCGATCCAGGCAAGAGAAAGGTGACAAGAAATGAAGAAGGCATCACTGCCGCAAGAGATAACATCAGATCTTCAAAAGTTATTTTGAAGACCCTCAAGATCAGATCCAGATCTAATCTTTAGAGAAAAGATTGAGAAGGAGGAGATATCCAAATCCTGCCCGAGTAGATACCGGTAGAGGCCAGACGATTGTATGGCTACATCCAGAACCTTAGGCAATCAGCAGGATCATCACAAGGTAATACGATTACCCAAGAACAAGATATAAATTAAATCTAATTTAATTTATTTAATTTATTTTTTTAGATCAATCAAATCAAATCTGAAAATATCAGATTTGATTTAGATCTAAGAAGAAAATTTTTGAAATATTTCTCTTGGTCAAATCAGATTTGAACGAATCTGACCCGGGAAATAGGATTTTTTCCTTCAACTGGTATCAGAGCTAGGTTCCCATAAATTATTTAAATCTAATTTTAATTTAGTTTTGATCTAATAATTAGGTAATTTCAGATGTCACATGAGATGTGATTAGATCTAAAATCAAAAAAAATTAGAAATTAAATAGCCAGATTTCCATAAATTATTTAGATCTTATTTTAATTTATTTTTGATCTAATAATTAGATGATTTCAGATATCACATGAGATGTGATTAGATCTGAAATCAAAAAAATTAGAAATTAAATAATTTAGATCTAAGTTGTATAAGATGCATGACTAGTTGTAGAGTAGAATTGTTCTATATATAGTCTTGCATGATCACAATTTAATTTGATTAAGTTATAATTTTTAGATCTATTTATTTATTATCTTTTGATATTATAAATATTATAATAATATCTAAAAAATAAAAAATAAAATTATTTAATTTTTAATTAATATGAGATATGATGAATACATGTTTAGACTAGTTGTAGAATAGTTCTACATAATTATCTAGAATAGAATTTATTTTGATATGATCAATTTAAATTTATTTTTTTAGGTGATTATGAGATAATTTAGATCTAAAAATATGCATGATATGATACATTAGATGTATGCAAAACATGTTTAAAGTTAGATCAATTTTATATATGAGATGTATGATCTAACTAGTTTTGTAGTTTTCATATTTCTGATTAAGACGTTCTCCTGGATCGTCCGATCATAAGAACAAATAGGATTTAAATGCCCTCTTTTTCCATTCGATGAGGTGTTCTTATGATGTGTAGGGGTGCTACGTGTTTGTCCTTAATCAAAAATCCAAAAATTTAATTTCCGCAAAACTCTAGATCTAGAAACCTTAGGATTCTATTTACATGTTTTGTTTGTGAACCCTAAACTTAATTAAGAATTAAGATTATGAAATATGTTAAGTCTAAAAATTAAGAATTTTTAGATTTAAGACATATTCATAAAATTAGATTCGGGCTGGGGTAGCTTAATTAGGTCTAAGCGGTTGATCAAATCGAATCAAGAGTTGGTTAAATGGGATCAAGAATGCTTAAATTGACCAGCCTAATAGGATTAAGTCTGGGTCAAGATCGAGTCATGTGAGTGATCGATCATGCTATGACCTAATTAAGCTAAGTGGTTAGAGTCTGGATTGTAGGCTAACCCGATTAGTTCTGGCTCAATAATTTGGTGTCTAAGATACGATCGACTGATTTTTAATTAGGAGCTATTTGACTCGAATGCATTCTTGTCGAGTTAATGGCATATCCCTTCCATCGGTCTTACTTATCTGGCCATATTTGTTGGCTTAGTCATGATCTGAGGTGGGCAATAATCCGAGCTAACCCATACCACTAGATTAGTTATAATGGTTATGACATGTCAAGTCTAGTTTAATGAGATCTAAATTAAATCTCCCTAAGAAAAGATTAAGTCTAAGGTCTTCCACCATTATAGTGTGCGGGCCCTTCCCGAAGTTGTTTGTTCTCGGCTAGTTACAGTGGTTCAGTTGCACTGAAAAGAAGCAACCATATCTATTGGGCATTGGATGCTACGGGCTGGAGGATGGATTGGGCTCAAATTTTGGATACGGTGAGAGACCCAATTAGAAATCGAATCCGTGCAAATGGTGGGTCTGACTTAACTAAGGAGTGGATTAATATTTCGGGTATGATAAGATTGATGAATTAAAGACCAAGTTTGGGTGCACCATGATTAGAGAATCATTGAACAAGAGTTGTTCATCTTTTGGCTAATCCATCATCAATAACTGTTAGGTGAGGTGATGAGTCAGTTGGTGGGATTGCACCACCCACTAGAAATCATTAATCATGGAGATTTTTGTATCTCTACAGAGGGAGTGTAGGGATATGAGAAAATAGTGGAAGCTAATTTATTTAAAAATAAAATTTCTAAATAAATTGGTCAAATCTTAATTATAATATCTAACTAGAAGCTTTGACTCTCTACAGAAAAATATCTGCATCCAACCTACTAGCACGTATCCTGGACACCAATAGACTGACCAGACCAAATTATAAGGATTGGCTTCAAAACTTCAAAATTATTTTGGATTATGATAAGTTAACTCATGTATCCTCCCACCTTACCAACTCATCCATCCACTGAACAGAAAGCGTCTCTTGATAAGTGGATAGATGAAGATAACAAGGGTAGATACTACATGTTAGGCTCAATGTCTGATGAGCTTCAACGCCAACATGAAGATATCAGGACTGCCTACCAAATGTTGGCTCACATACAAGAGATGTTTGGTGCATAGAGTCACGCAGCCAAGTATCAAGTCACTAAACGACTATTCAAGGCTAAAATGCATGATAGGCAGTCAGTCCAAGATCATTATCTGATGATGATCGAGGATTTGGAAGAATTTGAGAAGCTCGGAGTGAAGTTGGATCTGAATCTGCAGAATAATATAATTCTGTAATCTTTGACTGATGCATATAGATAGTTCATCATGAACTACCATATGCATAAACTTTAAAATTCTCTGACCGAGCTCATGAACATGCTGGTTACTACTGAGCTTTTCATGAAAGATTCTAAAGGCTCAGTGCTTGCTATGAAACAGACTTCTTCCAAGAGAAAGTCTTTTAGAAAGAAGAAGAAGTCTGTGAAAAAGTAGATGGAAGGAGGAAAGAAAAAGAAGGCAGAGCTGAAAAAGAAGGCCGCTGACAAAGAAAAGTATTTTCATTGCAACAATGATGGCCACTGGAAGCAAAACTATCCTATTTACCTGGCCACCCTGAAGAATAAGGAGGCAGATCCTTCTGGAGGTATGCTCGTTATTGAGTCTAACCTTACAGTTTCTTCTACATCCAATTGGGTGCTTGACTCTGGTTCTAGTACTCATTGTGCACTTCCATGTAGGATTTTGAGGATAGTAGGAGGCTAAGGGATGGTGAGATGATCCTCCGCATTGGAAATAGAGCAAGGGTTGCTGCTGTGGCCGTGGCAACATATCCTCTTCAACTATCATCTGGTTTAGACTTAGTATTAAAGGACTATTATTATGTGCCTGCAGCAAGCGAGAATTTGATTTCTGTTTCATGCTTAGCACTAGAAGCTATGTAATTAGGTTTCTTAAGGACCATTGTAACATTCTTTATGAAGGAAATAAAATTGTAAGTGGTTTCCTTATTAACGATCTTTACCAATTACATATTGATGTATCTATTTTTAATTTCGAGCAAAATGTGAATGCCATAAGAACAAAATGACCTAGGGATAGTCCAATTGATAGGTATCTATGGCACTTAAGACTAGGTCATATAGCAGAAGATAGGGTAAACAAATTAGAAAAAATCAGGCTATTGAGTCCGTTGACTTGTGAGTCATATCCAATTTGTGAATCTTATCTTCATGGCAAAATGACTAAGCTCCCTTTTGTAGGACATGAGGAAAGGGCCACGGATCTTCTTGCCCTAGTACATACTGATGTGTGCAGCCCATTTGATGTGCCGGCTAAAGGCAACTTTGTCTACTTCATAACCTTTACCGATGATTTATCTTAGTATGGTATGTGTATTTTATGAGATATAAGTCTGAAGCTTTTGAAAAGTTCAAAAAATTCAGACATGAAGTAGAAAAGCAAACTGAAAAATCCATTAAGGTTCTTCGATCAGATCGAGGAGGTGAATACCTTAGTCGGGAATTCCTTGACTATCTCAAGCTTAATGGCATAATCTCTCAATGAACTCCACCTGGAACACCTCAATTCAATAGGATTTCAGAACGGAGGAACCAAACCCTATTAGATATAGTCCGATCCATGATGAGCTTCACAGACCTTTCTGATTTTCTTTGGGGACATAGTCTGTTAACTGCAATATACTTACTGAATAGGGTTCCTTCTAAAATCGTTTCTACCACACCGTGTGAGATATGGCATGGTAAGAAACTAAGTCTGAGTGATCTCAAAATTTGAGGTTGTCCGGCTCATGTCAAAAGATAACAAGCAGACAAGTTAGAGCTCAATTTATAGGATATCCTAAAGAGTCATTGGGATATTAATTCTACATTCTAGAAGATCACAATGTGATTGTGAGTCGACATACCATCTTTCTTGAAAAATAGTTTATTCAAGATAGCGGCATTGGAAAGCAGATCAAGTTCGAGGAGAAAGTCTCACAAGAGCAACGAGCTAAGGACCAAATAGAACCAAATCAGATTGAGCCAATACAATCAGTACCTCCTCCACCTCATAGATTGGAAAGGGTTTTCCGTCCCCCTGAGAGGTACTTAGGTACTACTTCAGAAGAAGTAGAGGAAATATTCCTTCTAGGTAATGGGGTTCATGGTGATGATTCCAAAATCTATGACGAGACAATATCGAATATCGACTCTGAGAAATAGTTAGAGGCAATAAAGTCAGAAATTGATTCAATGCACTCAAACCAAGTCTGGACCTTGGTAGATCCACCAGAAGGTATAGTACCTATTGGGTGTAAATGGATCTACAAGAGAAAGATTGGTGCAGATGGAAATGTAGAGACATTCAAAGCTAGATTAGTGGCAAAAGGATATAGTCAATGTGAAGGCATTGACTACAACAGCCTATTTCGATTATGAAATATGGCAAATGGACATGAAAATGGCATTCTTAAATGGATACCTTGAGGAAGATATCTATATGGAACAGCTACTAGATTTCACATCTAGTGATGCTAATCACAAGGTATGCAAGCTGCAAAGGTCCATATATGGATTTAAGCAAGCATCTCGGAGCTAGAATACTCATTTTAATGATGTGATCAAATTATTTGATTTCATCAAGAATGAAGAGCAATCATGTGTCTTCAAAAAGATCAGTGGGAGCACTATTGTCTTCCTCGTACTGTATGTGGATGATATCCTCCTTATTGGGAATGATATTCTCATATTGACCACGGTTAAAATATAGTTATCAAAAGAATTCTTCATGAAAGACCTAAGAGAAGCATCATTTATTCTAGGAATTAAGATCTATAGAGATAGACCGAATAGGATGCTAGAACTTTCACAGAAGATGTATATAGAGGAAGTGCTAAAGAGGTTTAGCATGGAAAACTCCAAGAGGGGTTTGGTACCCTTCAGACATGGCATTCATCTTTCCAAGAAGATGTGACCTAGCACACCTAAGGAGATAGAATGCATGAGCAAGATCCCTTATGCTTCAGCAATTGGAAGCCTCATGTATACCATGTTTTATGTACACGACCTGATATAGCCTATGTTGTGAGTGTCATGAGCAAATATCAGTCGAATCCAGGTGAAGAACATTGGACTTCTATGAAATGTATCCTTAAATACTTGAGAAAAACTAAGGATATGTTGTTGGTTTTTTGGTAATGGAGAACTCCAAGTCCAGGGGTATACAGACTCAGATTTTATGTCTGATGTAGATGATCAAAAGTCAATATCTGGGAGTCTGTTTGTATGTAATTGTGGTGCTGTCAGTTGGAAGAGAGTTTCAAGTAGACAGTAATAGTAGATTCCACCATGGAAGCAGAGTATATCGCTGCATCAGAAGCTATGAAGGAGGCATTCTAGTACAAGAAGTTTCCATAGAGATTGGAGTGATGCTATTAGATGCCATTCCTCTATATTGCGACAACAATTGCTAAGGAGCCAAGGTCTCATTAAAAATTCAAGCACATCGAATGGTGATACCACCTCATCCACGATTACCTCGAAAAAGGTTACGTCAAGGTTCAGAGAGTTGACTCTGCAGACAATGCAGCAGACCCACTTACAAAGCCATTGGGCCAGCAAAAGATCGAAGTTCATTAGAATTATAGCCAATTGGCTTAGAATTATAGCCAATTGGCTTTAGGTCAAGTGGAAGTTTATTAGATATGTATGCCCTAGAAGCCAGAATTGGCTAACACTTGTTATACACTTCTAAGGGCAAAATTATAATTTTGATTATAAATAACAAAATAGATTATTTTCTATCATAATATGTATTTAGTGTCTGTGACACATCTCTTGAGTTAATACAATAATAATTCTTATTTTCAAGAGTTGAAAACTCAAGACATGAATTTTCATTATTAATTCATAAAATGCTCCTGACCGTAGGATCATCATGAGGATGGTGATTGATCTGAAAGGTTGGTGTGCAATCATTTTTTTATAGTAGATGAGTCTCGAGTCTACAGTATGGAGATATCGAAGTGAGAGTATAGGTAGTCGTTAGAGAACGAGGGCACTGAGCATGACCACCTTGAGTAGTAATTAGAAAGTCTACCTTCTCGTCGATGACTAGCTCAAAGCTGCAGTGATGTGTCTGCTTCTTTGACCTAAGGTGCATTGGTAATTCACCTTGAGGGTGTTATAGATTGACTACACCATGACTCGATCTTCTAGCCATTCAGAATCCTAAGGTGTATGTTGGCTATATAGCATGTTCATTATAGGAATTGAATTGCACCAAGAGAAAATCTATCTACCTTGGTAGATGAGGAGCAGCCCTATGATGATCCTGAGAATCAAATCCATAAGCCCATGGCCATGGCAAAGTGAAATAATAAAAATAGTTTCTATTAAGATTTTCACATTGAATTTGAATCAAATGATTAATTCATATGATGGGTATTAGGGTTTGACGAGTTCACCTTAACCCTAATCCGATCGGGGCTCAAGATAGAAGAACTTATTCACATAGGTAACTACACCGAGAGGTTCATTTTCAATTCTGATGGGTTGCCACCATATACTATAAGGTGTCACTGGTGGATTTTGGGAGCAATTAGAATGATTTGGATGATCGATCATTCTAGTTGTCTGAATCAGAAAAAGTTTTGATCCATTGGAAGGTGTTTCAATGATGTCGATGATAGAGATCGCGAGATATCTCATTACCATATGGAACTGTACCTAACCGGGTCACACAAACAAGGGTTTGGATCTGGATATCATTAATTGGACTAATCCAGTTCAATTAATTTGAATTCGGTTCAATTAGGTTCAAGAAAATCATGCTAGCACACGATTAAGCCTAATGTTCTCCTTCAACAATCATCAAATGTTGTCTCGATTGAGCCAAATATGTTTGGACTAACTCAGGTACCTTTACTTGGTTTGACTGAAGCTTGTCTAGGTCAGAAAAAGATTGTCTTAATTTATAAAATAAATTTGAGACAACACCTATCATTTTTCGTCACCTGCTAATTCTTGTCTTTTGACTTTGGTCAAATATTGACCTTTGACACTTGGACATCTGCCCATGTGTCATGCACCCATCGGAGAGCAGATAGGGATTTATCCCCCTACTAGAAAGAGAAAAGGAGGGGGTGCATGCCTTCAAATTTTCTGAAGAAGTCTCTAAATTTTTTGGAGATGGTTCTAAAATTTTTGGCTTTATTTTTTTTCATTGTTTGACCTTCCAAACTTAAATTTCTTGGCCCCAATCTCTTCTAAATATATAATTACTTCTTTTAATTTTTTTTTTCTTCCAATATTACTTTCTTCATACCAAGCCATCCAAACATGTATGATTTATTCTTTTAAGTATTTTGGCTTGGCATTTTGAGAGAATTTGTTCTTAAGATAAATTCTTATTTTGGATACTTGAAAAATCCTACTCATATTCTGAAAACACATTATTAGATACATAATATACTCAAAATTTGGTAATCATCAAAATCAATCATGAGGTCAACACCTTTAATGCTCAGGATGACTATGAATTAGCTATCAACACTCAAACAGTTCATCTATATTATATTTCAAAATTTGCAAATTTATGACTCCTCATGAGAATTATTCAGGCCTAGGTTTTGTTAAATTAAAACATAGCGAGACATTCACGCCTGAAATTAATCAAGAGTAGTCAATCCGATCTTGACTTACCAACTCTACAAGTACTTGACTGTACCAAAAAACCTTTCATCATTGTATTAGAAATATAGGTAGTCTAGCTCCCAAGTACAGTGAGTTGCTTGTAAGTTACCGTGGTGATCTCAAGTCGAAGGGATACTTATACTTGAAGGAAAAACTAGTTTTTCACCACAGGATCGATTTGATCTATAGAAATTTTTTTTAAATTTTTTTTTATAAACTTTGATAAGATTGAGAGTTCCTAGATCTGATCCTTATGATTTGATATTAAAAATAAAAATAAATTAAAATAGGAACAATAGTTGTACCTAATTTGGGTAAACTAGTTATCCTATCGATGATCTATCATTGCTTGGGGTTTCGGATCTAGCCATGCATATGCCTGGCCTCTACCAAAGTTCACTCAGGCTAGGTCTAGATGTGCTCTCCTTCTAGATCTAATCTCTAAAAATTAGATCTAGATCTAATTTGTAGAGCCTTCAAAATAATAGTTGAAGACAGCGCTTTCGTCTCACGAACATGTCGTCTTTAGCTTGATCTTCATGCCAATGCCTTGGATCTTCTTTATTGGAATTTTGCTCAACCTTTGGGTGTGAAGAAGAGGGAAAGAAGGAGAAAGAAGGGACGTGGAATAGGGAGGGGCGGTAGAACTTTGGCATGGAGGAATTGGGCGCATGAAACCCTAGGCACAGCAGGAGTTTAAATAAACTCTTTTGCTCCATGTAGTGCCACACAATATCAACCAATAAAATTTGTTGATTTATTCTGATTTTAATCTGATTGGCCATGCGATGTCACATGGACCAATCAGATTAGAGACACCTAAAACCTTCCATAGATGGGGCCAAGTTTGGATGAGCACAACTCTTTTGGCACCTAGGTCTTTGATCCTATCAAGAAACCCCAAAGTCCCATCCTCATGGGACTCTCTCCTCTTTTCCCCGTGTGTGCAAGCTAACATGGGGCATGTGCACATATTTGTGCTTGAAAACCCAAGGGGGTGCATTCCCCTAGAATGTCTCTAGGGGGCACATGCCTCTACCCTTTCTTTCCGGCATCTGGGTCATCTCATGTCCTGACAGTGACAAGAATTGGCAGGTCTTATCCCGTCGAATACAGGAATTGGCAGATGTTATCCTATTCCCATTTGATGAATTCAGATAATATTTTTCTAACCTAGACAAACTCTAGTCATACCAAGATAAAGCCATATAGGATTCCTAGGTGAGCCCAAATCAATTTGGCTCAGTTGAGACGAACTAAAAAATCTATAGAAGGAGAAAGTTAGGCTTAATCATGTGGAAGCATGATTTTCTTAAACCTAATTGGATTCAATCCAAATCAATCAAACCTAATTGGATCACATCCAGATCCAAACCCTTATTTGTGTGATCTAGTTAGGTTCAGTTTCATATGGTAATGAGACATGTCACAATCTCTATCATCGACATCATCGAAACACCATTCGATGGACCAGAACTCTTCTGATTCATCCAATTAGAATGATTGATCATCAAGATCATTCTAATTGCTTCCAAAATCCATCAATGATACCTAGTAGTATATGGTGGCAATCCATCAAAACTGAATGCGAACCTCTTCGTGCAGCTATCTGTGTGATTGAGTTCTTCTATCATGAGCCCCGATAAGATTAGGGTTAAGGTGAACTCATCAAATCCAACACCCTATCATATGATTGAATCATTCGATTCGAGTCTAATGTGAAATCCTAATAGAACCACTCCTCTATCTCATTATCATGGGCTTAAAGACTCGATCTCATTATCATCATAGGACCACTCCTCTATCGAGGTTGATAGATCCCATCTTGGTGCAAACCAGTTCCTATGATGATAATGGTCTAGTTAAACTATAGCACACTCAAGCTGAACAGCCGATGCACCTTAGGTCTAAGAACCAGATATAACTACAACATCGAGCTTAGTTATTGATGAGAAGGTAGACTTTCTTATGACTGCTCGAGGTGGTCACACTCAGTGCCCTCATTCTCTAGTAAGTACCTATACTCTTGCTTCGGTGTCTCCACACTATAGACTTAAGATATATTTATCATAAAAAAGCGATCATACGCCAACCTTCTAGATCATTCACCATCCTCGTGATGATCCTACAATCGGAAGCTATTTATGAGTTAATTATGAAAATACATGTCTTAAATTTTCAACTTTTGAAAATATGTTTTAGCATTCCATTAACTCAAAGGATGTATCATAGACACTATATACATAATGTGATATAAAATAATCCTTTACTAATTTTTAAGTTAAAATTATAAAAATATTTGTAGAATATGTATTATAAGTGTCAGCTAATCTGGCTTCAAGGGCACTTATCTAACAAACTCCTACTTGACCAAAAGCCAATTGGCTATAAATCTACATCTCATCTTCTTAAGATAGGCTTCAACCTTCTATTGGCTCAATGGCTTCGTAAGTGGGTTTGCTGCATTATCTATAGTGTCAACTCTCTTGATCTTGACGTAATCCTTCTCAAGGTAATCATAAATGAGATGATATCGCTGCTCGATATGCTTTGACTTCTAGTAACATCTCGGCTCCTTAGCTAGGGCTATGGTGCCATTGTTGTCGCAGTACAGAAGATCGACATCTGATGGCATCACTCCAAGCTCTATGAAAAACTTCTTGTACTAGAATGCTTCTTTCATAGCTTTCAATGCAGTGATGTACTCAGCTTTCATTGTGGACTTTGCGATCACTGTTTGCTTAGAACTCTTTCAGCTAACATCACCACCATTACATACAGATAAATTTTTAGATGTCGACTTTCGATCATCTATATCGACATAAAGTCTGAGCCTATATATACCCTCAGACCTGGAGTTCTCAATTACCAAAAATCATAAATATATATGTTGGTGCAGAATTTGATCGATGCCGAATCGAGCTGGAGTTGAGGAAGAGGTCATCGTCGGTGATCTATAAAATAAAGTACCACCCGGAGTCGATGGTGGTGGCTCCGATAGGACCCTCCGACGATCAAGTCAGCTCTTTTGGCCAATAGGAATGGAGTGCTCAGGAAAGAACTCAGCAGAATTTTGAGAAGGAGAAGAGAGCTCAGAGAAAACATATATGGAGGGTCCCTTTTATAGATGGAGTCTGGAGCAGACTGATAGTGATAGCCATAGTCATCAGGTAGCTGGCCGCTCGAAGTCGTATGGAGTTTGTTATAGAGAGGGGTGCCATCTATAGCAGATAGATAGTGACAGTCATAGTCATCCGATAGCTGGCCGCTCGGGGCTGCGTAGAGTTTGTTACGGAGAGGGGCACCATCTGTAGCAGACTGATAGTGACAGTTATAGCCATCTGGTACTAAGCCGCTCAAGACCATATGGAGGAGTGAAGAGCTTTGATGTTTGTCAGTTTCAGAGGAGTTCGAACTCCTAAATGAAATATGGCTAGAGGAGATCATCCGGGAGGAATACTAGAAATCTAAAAGCAATCCATTAGAGAAATCTGGATGAAGTTTGACTGATGGAGAAGTCTAGAAGGAGTCCGACTGGTGGAGAAGCTTGACTGATGGAGAAGTTCAGAAGAAGTTCGACTGGTGGAGAAGTTCGATAGAAGGAGTTCAACTGGTGGAGAAGTTCGACTGAAGGAGAAGTTTGGAAGGAGTTTGGCTCCTGAAGAAGAAGCTCGGAAGGAGTTCGGTTCTTGGAGGAATCCAACTAAAGAAGAGGTCCGAAAGGAGTTGGGCTCTTAGAGGAATCCGATTGAGGAAGAAGTTCGGAAGGAGTTGGACTCCTAGAGGAATCCAACTGAAGGAGAAGTTTGAAGGGAGTTGGCTCCTAGAGGAATCTGATTGAAGGAGAAGTCCGAAAGAAGTTCGGCTTTTAGAAGAATCCGACTGAAGAAGAAGTTCGGAAGGAGTTCAAATCCTAGAGAAATCTGACTGAAGGAGAAGTCTGGAGGGTGTTTGGCTCCTGGAGGAATTCAATTGAAGGAGAAGTTTGGAAGGAGTTCGGCTCCTGAAGGAATCCAATTGAAGGAGAAGTTCGGAGGGAGTTTGGCTCCTATAGGAATCCAACCGAAGGAGATGTTCGGAAGGAGTTCGGCTCTTGGAGGAATTCAATTGAAGGAAAGGTCCAGAAGGAGTTGGGCTCCTAGAGGAATCCGACTGCGGGAGAAGTTCGAAAGAAATTTGGCTCCTGGAGGAATTCGGCTGATGGAGAAGTTCGGAAGAAGTTCGGCTCCTAGAGGAATTTGACTGAAGGAGAGGTCCGAAAGGAGTTGGACTGTTGGAGGAATCCAACTGAGGGAGAAGTTCGAAAGGAGTTGGGATCTTGAAGGAATTTGACTGAAGAAGAAAGCTCGGAGGAGTTTGGGCTCCTGAAGGAATCCGACTGAAGGAAAAGTCTAGAGGAAGTTTGGTTCCGAAAGAAATCCGATTGAAAGAGAAGTCTGAAAGGAGTTTGGCTCCTGGAGGAATCCGACTGAAGAAGAAGTCCGAAGGAAATTTGGCTCCTAGAGGAATCTGACTGAAGGAGAAGTTCGGAGGGAGTTTGGCTCCTGGAGGAATCCGATTAAAGATGTCTGGAGGGAGTTCGGCCGTTGTAGGAGTCCGGATGGGGTTCGACCGCTGGAGGGAGAATTTTTGATCGAAGCTCTTCCATGATTATCAGTTGCATTAGGCTAACCATTGGACTAGACTTTAACGGGAGCGGGGTTTATCCCTAATAATAGTCCCCCCACTATCGAGTTCGAAATTCGAAAGAAGAGAGTGCAAAAAGATGATTGCCAAAGTTCTTTTTTCGGCTCTGCACCCATTGAGGTTGAAGCACGGGGGAGATCTTATCTCCTGCCGATGTTGAAGTTAAAGCTCGGGAGAGATCTTATCTCCAGCCGAGGTTGAAGGAGATCCTATCTCTAGTTGAAGTTGAAGCTCGGTGGAGATCTTATCTCCAACCGACGTTGAAGGAGATCCTATCTCTCATTGAAGTTGAAGCACGGGAGAGATCTTATCTTCGATCAAGGTTGAAGGAGATCTTATCTCCTGTTGAAATTAAAGCTCAGAGGAGATCTTATCTCCGATCGAGTTGGGGCCTCTCTTCTTACCTCATCTAAAATGAACGAGGCCCGCGACTTTGCTCACGTTAGGATGAGGTTCTCCTCCTATTCCTAATGGGCTGTAGAAGCACATAAGGGCCATTGTCGGGTCCTCTCTTCTCACCTCATCTAAAATGAACGAGGCCTTCGACTTTGCTCATGTTAGGATGAGGTTCTCCTCCTATTCCTAACGGGCTGTAGGAGGTACATAAGGACCGTTGTTGGAGCCTCTCTTCTCACCTCATCTAAAATGAATGGGGCCTCCGACTTTGCTCACGTTAGGATGTGGTTTTTCTCCTATTCCTAACAGGCTGTAGGAGCACATAAGGGCCATTGTCGAGGCCTCTCTTCTCACCCCATCTAAAATGAACGAGGTCTTCAACTTTGCTCACGTTAGGATGAGGTTCTTCTCCTATTCTTAATGGACTGTAGGGGCATATTAGGGCCATTGAATGGGCCTCTCCCCTCCTCCTGTCTTAAATAATCGGAGGTCTTCGACTTGCTCATGTTAGGATGAGGTTCTCCTCCTGTTCCTAACATGGCACTAGGGGCATAGATGAGCCATTGAATGGGCCTTTTCCCTCCTCTTGTCTTAAATAATCAAAGGTCTTCGACTTGCTCATGTTTGGACAAGGTTCTTCTTCTATTTCATGACAATAGGGGCACAGATGGGCCGTTGAATAGGCCTCTCCCCTCCTTCTGTCTTAAATAATTAGAGGTCTCCAACTTGCTCATGTTAGGATGAGGTTCTCCTCCTATTCCTAACAAGGCAATAGGGCCATAGATGGGCCATTGAATGGGCCTCTCCCCTCCTTCTATCTTATATAATTGGAGGTCTTTGACTTGCTTATATTAGGATGAGGTTCTCCACCTATTCCTAACATGGCCACTTTTGATTGCTTCTTTCCTGCCATCACATAATTTATACATCAGGAAACAATAATGTTGAAATGGAGGAGTTTTATTGGAGGAAAATCACTGATAGTACATTCTCAAATTTTCTGAATTCCAAGATCGTGGGAGTGTTGCTCCTCTGAGCTTCTTCAGATGATAAGTTTCGGGCCGCACGACCTCCTCTATTTCATATAGGCCTTCCCAATTTAGGGCAAGCTTCTCTTAGCTCTAAGGCTGAGAGATGGTGGCTCGCCGAAGCACTGAGTCCTCCACTCTAAATATTTTTACCTCTGACTTTAGAGTTATAGTATCGGGCCACCCCTCGTCTATAGGCCGCCATCCAAACCCGGGCTTCCTCTCTTTTTTCTTCCAGCAGGTTGAGGTTGACTCTAAGGTTCTATGAGTTATGCTGCTCGTCGAAGGCCACAACCCATGTTGATGGGAGCTTAAGCTTGATTGGGATGACTGCCTCCATTCCAAAGGCCAAGATGAATGGTGTTTTCCCGATCGACAGCCTTTGAGTAGTTTGGTACGCCTAGAGGATATGGTAGAGTTCATCTACCCAGGCCCCCCTTGCTCTATTGAGTCTTGTCTTGATGCCTTGTAGTATCCGATTGGTCACTTCAGCTTTCCCATTTGCCTATGGATGAGCTACCGACATGAAGTAATTGAAGATGTTTAGATCTTCGTAGAACTCAGTGAACCTCATCCCAGAGAACTGTCACCCATTATCTGTTATGAGAGTTTAGGGAAGATTGAACCGACAGACGATTGACTTCCAGACGAAGTCCTGTACCCTGGCCTTGGTAATTTTTGCTAGTGGCTCGGCTTCGACCCATTTGGTGAAGTAGTCGATTGCAACCAGGAGGAACTTCCATTTTTTGGATGTCGTTGGGAAAGGGTCCCCACTACGTAAATGGCCAAGGTGCACTTAGCGGAGTAAGCTCGAAGGCCAGCTGTCTTTGTATATTTGCATTTCTCTGACAGCGGTCACATTTCTTGATGTACTCCATAGAATCATGGTGTAAAGTCGGCCAATAGTACTCTTGTCAAAGTAGTTTTTGTGACAGGATTGGCTCCAACATGACTTCCATAAATTTCCTCGTGTACTTTCAATAATGCGAAGTCGGCCTTTAAAGGTCGGAGACATCTCAATAGTGGTAGCAAACATGATCTTTTATACAACCTACCCTCGTACAAAACATATCGGGAGGCTTGATTCCTAAGTTTTTGAGCTTCTTTCAGATCACGAGGAAGAACTCCTTTGAGATAGGCAATTAATGGATCAATCTAGCTTGGCTCGAGCTCCATCTGCATAACGAGCTGCGATTTCTTTGAGCTTAGGCATTTTAGAGTTTCAAAAAATTCTTCTTTGGACAGTCCGGCAGGGGCCGAAGTCACCAATTTAGAGAGGAGGTCGGCTCTTGCATTTTCTACCCTCAAAATCTATCGAATGCCAAAACTACCAAAGGCCAAAGTGAAATTCTTTACTTTCTTAAGGTATTTCATCATACTTTCCTCCCGTGCTTCGTACTTGCCAATAACTTGGCCGACCACCAATTGAAAATTATTGTAGACTTGAAGCCAATCTACTTTTAACTCTCTTGCTATTTTTAACTCGGCAATCAGCATTTCATATTTGGTCCCATTATTAGTTGCAGGGAATTTGAAGTATAGCGCATACTCGATGATGACTCTCTCGGGGTTGACTAAGACTAACTCCACACCTACTCCAGTGGAGTTGGATGTACCATCTATGTATAGGATCCAAAAACTTTCAAAAAGTTTGGCACTTTCTTCAGAGAGGCTCGATTGCAACCATGGGATGTCGGTCTCATTCTATTCAAGCTCGGCTTCATCTAAAATGGTGCATTCAATTATGAAGTCGGCCAGTGCTTGAGCCTTGATTGCCGGTCAAGGTCAGTAGGTGATGTCAAACTCTATTAATTCAATGGCCCATTTTGCAATTCTTTCGGAAGAATCCATTTGATAAAGGATTGCTTTGATCGATTAGTCAATGAGAAGCGTTGTGGCATGTCGCTAGAAGTAAGTTCGAAGTCTTCTTGCCACAATCAGAAGAGCATAAGTCAATTTTTTCAACTTTGTATACCTGATCTCGGCATCTCTTAGGATCCGACTTATGTAGTAGACTGGTTGCTATACTTTCGGCTCTTCTTTGACCAGGACTATAGCTAGCGTCGTAGGAGAGACCACAAGGTAGAGAAACAACTCCTCTCCGGATTCATGTTTGGCTAGTAGGGGGTGAGCTGAGGTAGTTCTTGAGCTCGTCGAATGCCTTTTGGCATTCCTGAGTCCAGTGAAAATCTTTCAATTTCCTAAGGATTTGGAAGAAGGGCATGCAGCATTCGACTGATCTTGAGACAAAATGACTTAAAGACGCCACCTACCCGATCAGGCGTTGAACTTTCTTGATGGACTTCGGAGCGGTCATCCTCTAGATAGCTCAAATTTTTTCTGGGTTGGCCTCAATCCCTCATCTCAAGACCATGAATCCCAAGAATTTTTCTGAGGCTACCCCAAAGGCATACTTGGTTGGGTTTAGCTTCATCTTGTATTTCCTGAGTGCATCAAAAGTCTCTTCAAGGTTGGCAACATGATTAATAATCTCTCGACTTTTGACCAGCATGTCATCAACGTAAACCTCCATATTGTAGATGATCCGCTCCTTGAAGATTTTATTGACCAAGCATTGGTAAGTTGTACCTACATTTTTAATCCCGAAGGACATGATCCTATAATAGTAAAGATCATAGTTAGTAATAAAAGCAGTCTTCTTCTCATTTTTAGATGCCATCCGAATTTTGTTGTAGCCAGAGAAGGTGTCCATGAAGGTGAGGAGCTCGTAGCCTGAAGTTGCATCCACCAGTTAGTCAATTTTGGACAAAGGATAGCTATCTTTTAGGCAAGCCTTGTTAGACTTCTTAAAGTCAATGCACATCCTCCACTTGCCATTGGCTTTCTTGACTAGGACCATGTCAGAGATGCAAGTCGGGTAGCTGATTTCTTAAATAAATCCGATGTTGAGGAGCTTGTCAACTTCTTCTGTTATTACCTTCTGCCTTTTTGGCGCATGGCCTTGAACTCTTTCTTTCACTGGTCGATGCTTGGGGTCAACAGCCAGTCGATGTTCCATAACCTCAGTGTCAATCCCAGGCATATCTTTCAGAACCCAGGCGAAGATGTCGGCATTCCTTTGTAAGATGGCGATGAGCTGCTCCCGAACTTCATCTTCCAGGTTGGAGCCAATTTGCACCATATGCTTCACGTTTCCTTCATTCAGGGGGATGGTCATAAGATCTTCTATGGGCTCGCCTAGCTCTTTGGCAAGATCATCGCAGACATCTAGCCCATCAACAAGATAAGGATCAGACCATTCTTCCTTTTGTAGGGCAATTGAATAGCAGTGCCTTGCTAGAGCTTATTCTCCCCTGACATCTCCGATTCTATAATTTATCGAGAATTTTGTCTTTAAATAATAAGTTGACACCACCGCACGAAGCGCATTTAGAGCAGGTCGGTCAAGAATCGCATTGTAAGCAGAGGAAGCCTTTACTACCAGAAAATCCATCTACACTCTGAATTATCTTGGATATTGCCCTACAGCCACGGCTAGAGTTATTACACCTTCAATTAGTACTGCAGCACCAGCGAAGCCTACTACGGGGGAGTTTATTGATCCAAACTGACTATCAGATATCAACATCTTGAAAAAAGCATCATAAGACACATCGACCGAACTTCCATTATCAACCAGGACGTGACGTACATCATAGTCTGCTATATTTAAAATGATTACAACCACGTCATTATGCGGGAAGTGTATGCCCCATGCATCTACCTCAGTGAAGGTTATGGGTTCTTCAATCTTCCGTCCCTTCACTGATCCCTCAGATCCGCTGGCCTTTTCTCGCCGAAGTCCCTTAGAGATAGTGTTGATAATGCCGAGAGGTGGTCGATTTTCTTATGGTTTCTCCCTCCTTTGTGGTTCTAGCTACGGTAGTGCCCTCGGTCGATCTTCTCTTGCTTCAGGCCGGTGTTTGAGAAATCGACCCAGCCGGCCTCTCTTGATGAGCTCCTCAATCTCGTCTTGGAGTTGAATGCATTCTTTAGTATCATGATCGTGGTCATGATGGTAGAGGCAGTATTTACTAGGATTGCGCTTGCCAGGGTGAGTGCGCATCCTTTCAGGCCTCGGCAGTTGCTCCTTGATCTTCATTAACACTTGCATTTTTGGAGCATTGAGGGGGGTGTAGTTGTAAAATCTTCTAGGGAGAGAACTTCTTTGCGCCCTTCCATTGAGGCTTCTTTGATGACGAGCTCGAGGAGGAGTTCGGGATTGCTTGCACTCGGGGGGAGTCCGTGAGCGTGGCCGAACTTTATTTGGCCCTCCATCCGCCGCGGGCTTATTAGACTCGTCCACCTGCTGCTCTCCTACAACTTCCTCATCTTTCAATTTGAAGGCTTCTTCCGCTCGGACATATCCTTCATCCCAAGCTAGTAGATCGATAAAGTCTCTGGGATACTTCTACTCTAAGGAGAACAACAAATCATTCTTCTGAAAGCCGTCCTTGAGTGCAGCCATTACAACAAACTGATCTAGGTTCTGGACCTCCAATGCAGCAGCTTTAAATCAGGTGACATAAGCCTAGATAGATTCTCCCTTCTTCTGCTTGATATTCATCATGAAATGCGAACCTCGATGTGGACGTCGGCTGTTGATGAAGTGAGCTGCAAACTAATGGCTCATCTGGTCGAAGAAAAAGATCGTACCAAGCCTCAGTGTCGAGTACCAGTTTTTTGCTGCTCTCTTCTAGGTAGATGGGAAAGCTCGATATAAGATGGTGTCTGGTGTGCCATAGAATAGCATAATGGTCCAGAAGGCCTTCAGGTGATTGACCAGATAGAGGTTCCATCGTAGCTTTCAAATTTGGTGAGCTTGATGTTTGGCGGAATGAACTCTTACATAATTCGGGGAGAGAAAGGGAGATCAGTGCAGACATCATCATGATGAGTCGGGGTGACGTGGTGGAGTTCCTCAATCCATCGATCCATCTCTTGTAGTTTTTGATTGAGGATGTTATCTCGATCGCAGATCTTGGAAGGCTTTCGGCTGTAGATGGGGAAGGTCTCTTTCGGAGAGAAATCATGATCTGAACAAGGATCCTTTGCTCTCTTTTTTCCGTTCCTAAGGGCGACGGGTATGGTTGCCCAAATGCTCCTCCTTGGGACCGATTCCTAACATTTCGATGGTGGTTTCCTAGTGAAACTACCATCAAGGGCTGCTGCATGGCCTGCACCATCTCGGTAAGACCCTAAATCCGCTGCATCAGTAGGTTAAACTGCTTCGGATCCTTCAAATCATCCTTAGTTCGTGCCAAGACTTGTCAAAGCTGAGTCTTAGGTGTCTACCTAAGTTGATTCCAAGAAGCAACCTAGAGTCCCATCTGTATGGGACTCCAGGAGTCCCTATCCATGGGTGCATGCCTCCCTAGGTGTGCGCCCCCTCCTTTCCAATTTTTAGAAAGTGGACAAGCTCCCATCTACTCTCCTACTGGTGCATGACACATGGGCAGAGATGTCTAAGTGTCAAAGGTCAACGTTTGACTAAAGTCAAAAAGACAAGAATTAGCAGATGACGGAAAATGGTAGGTGTTGTCTCAAATTTAACTCATAAATTAAGACAACCCTTTTCTGACTTGGACAAGCTCCAGTCAGACCAGGTAAAGGTACCTGAGTAAGCACAAACACATTTGGCTCAGTCGAGACAACTTTTAATGATAGTAGAAGGAGAACATTAGGCTCAATCGAGTGCTAGCACGATTTTCTTGAACCTAATTGAATCTCATTCAAATCAATTGAACTGAGTTAGTTCAATTGATGATCACCAGATTCCAAACCCTTGTTTGTGTGACCCAGTTAGGTTCAGTTCTGTATGGTAATGGGATATGTCATGATCTCTATCATCGACATCATCGAAACTCCTTTCGATGGATCAGAACTCTTCTGATTCGAACAGCTAGAATGATCGATCATCTAAATCATTCTAATTGCTCCCAAAATCCACCAGTGACACCTAGCAGTATATGGTGGCAACCCATCAGAAACTGAAAAATGCGAACCTCTTGGTGCAGCTACCTGTGTGATTAAGTTCTTCTATCTTGAGCCCCGATCAGATTAGGGTTAAGGTGAACTCGTCAAACCCTAATTTCTATCATATGATTTAATCATTCGATTCAAGTCCGATATGTGAAAACCTTAAATAGAAACTCTTTCTATTATTTCACTCTGCCATGGCCATGGGCTTATGGACTTGATTCTCATGATCATCATAGGGCTGCTCCTCATCCACCGAGGTAGATAGATTCCATCTTGATGCAATCCAATTCCTACAATGAACATGCTATAGCCAACATACACCTCAGGGTTCCAATGGCTAGGAGACCGAGTAATGGTGTAGTCAAACTATAACACCCTCAAGGTGAACTGCCGATGCACCTCAGGTCAAAGAACCAGACACACCACTGCAGCATCGAGTCAGTCATTGACGAGAAGGTAGACTTCCTTAATGACTACTCGAGGTGGTCACGCTCAGTGCCCTCATTCTCTAACGAGTACCTGTACTCTCGCTCCGGTGTCTCCACACCGTAGACTCAAGACTCATCTACTATAAGAGAAGCGATTGTACACCAACCTTCCGGATCAATCACCATCCTCATGATGATCCTATGGTCGGAAGCATTTTATGAGTTAATAATGAAAATTCATGTCTTAAATTTTCAACTCTTGAAAATATGAATTATCATTACCATTAACTCAAAGGATGTATCACAGACACTAAATACACATATGTGATAGAAAATAACCCATTTTATTATTTATAGTCAAAATTATAATTTTGCCCCTAGAAGTGTATTACAAGTGTCAGCCAATTCTGGCTTCTAGGGCACATATATCTAACAAACTCCCACTTGACCTAAAGCCAATTGGCTACAAGTCTAAGTCCCATCTTCTCAAGGTGGGCTTCGATCTTCTGCTGGCCCAACGGCTTTGTAAGTGGGTCTGCCACATTATCTGTGGAGTTGACTCTCTTGACCTCGACGTAACCCTTCTCGAGGTAATCGCGGATGAGGTGGTATCGCCGCTCGAATGTGCTTGGATTTTTGGTGAGACCTCGGCTCCTTAGCAAGGGCTATGGCGCCATTGTTGTCGCAGTATAGAGGAATGGCATCTGATGGCATTACTCCGAATCTTCTGCAGCAAACTTCTTATACCAGAATGCCTTCCTTCGCAGCTTCTGATGCAGCGATATATTCTGCTTCCATGGTGGAATCTGCTATCACTGTTTGCTTGGAAACTCTTCCAACTGACAGCACCACCATTGCACACAAACAGACTCCCAGATGTCGACTTTCGATCATCTATATCGGACATAAAATCCGAGTCTGTGTATCCCTGGACTTGGAGTTCTCCGTTACCAAAGACCAACATCATATCCTTAGTTCTTCTCAAGTACTTAAGGATACATTTCACAGAAGTCCAGTGTTCTTCACCTGGATTTGACTGATATCTGCTTGTGACACTCACAGCATGGGCTATATCAGGTCGTGTACATAGCATGGCATACATGAGGCTCCCTATTGCAGAAGCATAAGGGATCTTGCTCATGCGTTCTATTTCCTCAGGTGTGCTAGGGCACATCTTCTTGGAAAGATGAATACCATGTCTGAAGGGTATTAATCCCCTCTTAGAGTTTTCCATACTAAACCTCTTTAGTACTTCCTCTATGTACATCTTCTGTGAAAGTCCTAGCATCCTATTCGGTCTATCTCCTATAGACCTTAATTCCTAGAATAAAGGATGCTTCACCTAGGTCTTTCATGGAGAATTCTTTAGGACAACCATATTTTGACTGATGGTCAACATGGGAATATCATTCCCAATAAGGAGGATGTCATCCACGTACAATACGAGGAAGACAACAGCGCTCCCACTGACCTTTTTGAAGACACATGGTTCCTCTTCATTTTTGATGAAACCAAACAATTTTGATCACATCATTGAAATGAGTGTTCCAGCTCCGAGATGCTTGCTTAAGTCCATATATGGACCTTTGCAGCTTGCAAACCTTGTGATCAGTATCACTGGATGTGAAACCTAGCGGCTGTTCCATATAGATATCTTCCTCAAGATATCCATTTAAGAATGCCGTTTTCACGTCCATTTGCCATATTTCATAATCGAAATAGGCTGCAACAGGCAAGCAATGTGCGGATGGATTTTAGCATAGCTACTGGGAAAAGGTATCCTGATAGTCAATGCCTTCGCATTGACTATAACCTTTTGCCACTAGTCTAGCCTTGAATGTCTCCACATTCCCATCTGCACCAATCTTTCTCTTGAAGATCCATTTACACCCAATAGGTACTATACCTTCTGGTGGATCTACCAAGGTCCAGACTTGGTTTGAGTGCATCGAGTCAATTTCTGACTTCATTGCCTCTAACCATTTCTCGGAGTCGATATCTGATATCGCCTCGTTGTAGGTTTTGGGATCATCACCATGAGCACCATTACCTACGAGGAACATTTTCTCTACTTTCCTCTGAAATAATACCTAAGTATCTCTTCAGGGGGATGGAAAACTCTTTTCCGATCTACGAGGTGGAGGAGGTAGTGTTCTTATTGGCTCAACCTGATTTGGTTCCAATTGGTCCTTAGCTCGTTGCTACTTGTGAGACTTTCTCATCAAGCTTGAATCTGCTTTCCAATGCCGCTATCTTGAATAAACTATTTTTCAAGAAAGATGGCATGTCGACTCACAATCACATTGTGGTCTTCTGGAATGTAGAAATAGTATCCTAATGACTCTTTAGGATATCCTATGAATCGAGCTCTAAAGGACCTAAACTCTAACTTGTCCGCTTGTTGTCTTTTGACATGAGCCGGACAACCCCAAATTCTGAGATGACTCAGACTTGGTTTCTTACCATGCCATATCTCATACGGTGTGGTAGGAACGGTTTTAGAGGGAACCCTATTCAGTAAGATATATTGAAGTTAACAATGAATGTCCCCAAAGAAAATCAGGGAGGTCTGTGAAGCTCATCATGGATCGAACCATATCCAATAGAGTCCGATTTCTCCATTCTGAAACCCCGTTGAGTTGAGGTGTTCCTGGTGGAGTCCATTGAGAGACTATGCCATTTTTCTTGAGATAGTCTAGGAATTCCCGGCTAAGGTATTCACCTCCTCGATCTGATCGAAGAACCTTAATGGGTTTTCCAGTTTGTTTTTCTACTTCATGTCTGAATTCTTTGAACTTTTCAAAAGCTTCAGACTTGTGTCTCATAAGATACACATACCCATACCTAGATAGATCATCGGTAAAGGTAATGAAGTAGACAAAATTGCCTCTAGCCGGCACATCAAATGGGCCGCACACATCAGTATGTACTAGGGCAAGGAGATCTGTGGCCCTTTCCCCATGTCCTAACAAAAGGGAGTTTAGTCATTTTGCCTTGAAGACAAGATTCACAAGTTGGATATGACTCGAAAGTCAATGGACTCAATAGCCCATTTTTCTCCAATTTGTTGATCCTATCTTCTGCTATATGACCTAATCTCAGGTGCCATAGATATCTATCATTTGGACTATCCCTAGGTCGTTTCATGGCATTCACATTTTGCTCGATAGTTAAAAATAGGTACATCAATATGTAGCTGATAAAGACCATTAATAAGGAAACCATTTGCAATTTTATTTCTTTCATAAAGAATGTTACAATGGTCCTTAAGAAAAGGTAATCACATAGCCTTCTAGTGCTAAGCATGAAACAGAAATCAAATTCCTGCTAGCTGCAGGCACATAATAACAGTCTTTTAAAACTAAGTCTAAACCAGATGGTAATCGAAGAGGGTATGTTTCCCACGGCCACTGCAGCAACTCTTGCTCCATTACCGATGCGTAGGATCATGTCTCCATCCCTCAGCCTCCTGCTATCCTCAAGACCCTGCATAGGAAGTGCACAGATGAGCACTAGAACCAGAGTCAAGCACCCAACTGGATGCAGAAGAAATCCGTAAGGTTAGACTCAATAACGAGCATACCTCCAGAAGGACCTGCCTCCTTCTTGTTCTTCAGGGTGGCCAGGTAAGTAGGGCAGTTCCGCTTCCAATGGCCGTCGCTGTTGCAATGGAAATACTTTTCTTTGTCAGCGGCCTTCTTCTTCGCTCTGCCTTTTTCTTCTTTCTTCCTTCCACCTTCTGCTTTTTCACAGACTTCTTTTTCTTTCCATAAGACTTTCTTTTGGAAGAAGTCCATTCCATAGCAAGAACTGAGCCTTTAGAACCTTTCATAGAAAGCTCAGCGGTGACCAGCATATTCATTAATTCGGCCAAGGAATTTTGAAGTTTATGCATGTGGTAATTCATGATGAATTGCCCATATGCATCAGTCAAGGATTGCAGAATAATATCATTCTGCAGATCCAAGTCTAACTTCACACCGAGCTTCTCAAGCTCTTCCATGTCCTTGATCATCATCAGACAGTGATCTTGGACTGACTGCCCATCACGCATCTTAGCCTTAAAAAGTCATTTCGTGACTTGATACTTTGGCTGCGCGACTCTGTTCACCAAACATCTCCTGCAGGTGAGCCAACATTTGGCGAGCAGCCCCGATATCTTCATGTTGGCGCTGGAGCTCATCAGACATCGAGCCCAACATGTAATATCTGGCCTTATTATCTTCGTCTATCCATTTTTCCAGAGACGCTCTCTGTTCAGTGGATGGACGAGGCTGGTAAGGTGGGAGGGTCCTGGTCCAATACATGGGTTAACTTCTCAGAACCCAAAATAATTTTGTAGTTCCTGAGCCAATCTTTATAATTGGGTCCGGTCAGTCTATGTGTGTCCAGGATACGTGCTAATGGGTTGGACGCAGACATTTTCCTATAGAGAGTCAAAGATTCTAGTTAGATACTGTAATTATGACTTGACCAATTTATTTAGGGAATTTTATTTTTAAACAAATTAGCTCCCACTATTTTCTCGGATCCCTACACTCCCTCTGTAGAGATGCGAAAAATCTCCACGATTAATGATTTCTAGTGGGTGGTGCGGTCTCACCAACTGACTCATCACCTCACCTAACAGTTATTGGTGATGGGTTAGCCAATGAGTGAACAACTCTTGTTCAATGATTCTCTAATCATGGTGCACCCAAACTTGGTCTCTAATTCATGAATCTCACCGTATCCGGAAATATTGATCCACTCCTTAGTTAAGTCAGACCCACCATTTGCATAGACTGGATTCCTAATTGAGTCTCTCACCGTATCCAAAATATTGAGCCCAACTCATCCTCCAGCCCATAGCATCCAATGCCTAATAGACATGGTTGCATCTTCCCGGTGCAACTGAGCCACTGTATCCAGCCGAGAACAATCAACCCCGGGAAGGGCCCGCACATCTACAATGGTGGAAGACCTCAGACTTAATCTTTTCTTAGGGAGAATTGATTCAGGTCTCATTAAACTAGACTTGTCATAGTCATAACAATTATGACTAACCTAGTGGCATGGGTTAGCTCGGATTATTGACCACCTCAGATCAGAACTGTGTCAACAGATATGGCCAGGTAAGTGAGACCGGTGGAAGGAATATGCCATTAACTCGTACAAGAATGCATTCAGGTCGAGTAGCTTCCAATTAAAAATCAGTCGGTCGTATGTGCCAAACTTACCTTAGACACCAAATTGTTGAGCCAGAACCAATTGGGTTAGCCTACAATCCAGACTCTAACCTCTGAGCCTAATTAGGTCTTGCTTGATCGTCACTCATGTGACTCGATCTTGACCCAGACTTAATCCTATTAGGCTGGTCAATTTAAGCATTGTTGATCCCATCTAACCAACTCTTGATTCGGTTTGATCAACCGCTTAGACCTAATTGAGCTACCCAAGCCCGAACCCAGTATTATGAATATGTCTTAGATCTGAAAATTCTCAATTTTAGACCTAATTAATATTTCCATAATCTTAATTCTTAATTAAGTAGGGTTCATAAACAAAATATGCACAATAAATCCTAGGGTTTCAGGATCTAGGGTTTTGCAGAAAGTAAGTTTTGGGTTTCTGATTAAGGACGAACATGCGCAGCACCCCTACACATCATAAGAACACCCCATCGAATGGGAAGAGAGGGCCTTTAAACCCTTCTTCGTTCTTATGATCCGGACGGCCAAGAGGAACGCCTTAATCAGGAACATATAAATACTACAAAACTAGTTTTAGATCTATATCATATATCTCATATATAAAATTAGATCTAATCATGGCATATTTTGCATACATCTCATGTATCATAATCATGCATATTTTCAGATCTAAATTATCTCATAATAATCTAAAAAATTAGATTTAAATTGATCTAATCAAAATAAATTCTAATCTAGACAATTATGTAGAACTATTCTACAACTAGTCTAGACATGCATCAATCATATCTCATATGATATTTAAAAATTAAATAATTTTTATTTACTATTTTTTAGATGTTATTATAATATTTATAATATCAAAAAATAGTAAATAAATAGATCTAAAATATGATTTAATCAAATTAAATTATGAAACATGCAAGACTATTCTATAGAACTATTCTATTTTAGAACTAGTCATGCATATCTTTCTAAATCTTAGATCCAAATTATTTAATTTTAATTTTTTCTAATTTTAGATCTGATCACATCTCATGTGACATCTAAAATCACTTATTTTTAATTAAAATAAATTTAAAATTAGATCTAAATAATTTTTAGAACCTGGCTCTGATACCAGTTGAAGGAAAATCCTGATTTCCCGGATCCAGGTTCGTTCAGATCTGATCAGATCAAGAGATATATTTCAAAAATTTTTTTTTGATCTAATCAGATCTTGAGATATTTTAGATCTAATTTTATTATTTTAATAAAATAAAATAAAAATAAATTAAATCAAATTTAATTTACCTTGATTGGGTAATCCTATTACCCTGTTGATGATCCTGTATTGCAGCGGAAGGTTCTGGATCTAGCCACGCAAGTGCCTGGCCTCTACCGGTATCCACTCAGGGCTGGATCTGAGAGATCCTCTTCTTCTCTATCACATCTCCAAAAATTAGATCTGGATCTGATTTGGAGGATCTTCAAAACTCCTTTTGAAGATCAGCAGTCGTCCTCTTTGCAGCAGTGCAGCCTTCTTCCTTTCTGATCGCCTTTCTCTTGATCTGGATCGCACCAACTGGAAGCCCAAAACTCCTTTTGGGCATGGAGAGGAGAGAGGAGAGAGCTAGAAGATGGCATGGAGGAGGGAGAGGAGGCAGCCTTGGGCATGTGGCTAATTAGATTTATTCTTAAGGTTGGGCGACAGGGTCTTATTTATAGACCCTACTGCGCCATGCAGTCCAACATCATCTTCCCAATCACAACCTTTGTGAAATCAGATCTAAATCTGATTGGTGGAATGAATCACCTGATCCAATCAGATGAGAGACCCTTCAAATCATCCTTAGATGGCACCTAAGACCAGTCAAAGTTGGTTCTTAGGAGAACTCTAATTGGAATCCAAAAGGAGACCTGGAGTCCCATCTGTCCAACATGGGACTCCTAGGCATCCCTATCCATGGGCACACGCCTCCCTAGGCGTGCGCCCCCTTCCTTGCCAGGTTTCTAGTAGGGGGACAAGCCCCCACCAGCTCTCCAATAGGTGCATGACACATGGGTCAGATGTCAAAGTGTCAAAGGTCAATGTTTGACCAAAGTCAAAAAACAAGAATTAGCAGGTGACGAAAAATGGCAGGTGTTGTCTCAAATTTATCTCATAAATTAAGACAACCCTTTTCTGACTTGGACAAGCTCCAGTCAGACCATATGAAGGTACCTGAGTTGAGCACAAACTCCTTTGGCTCAGTCGAGACAACTTTTATGATAGTAAAAGAAGAACGTTAGGTTCAATCGAGTGCTAGCACGATTTCCTTGAACCTAATTGAATCTCATTCAGATCAATTGAACTGGATTAGTTCAATTGATGATCACCAGATTCAAACCCTTGTTTGTGTGATCCCAGTTAGGTTCAGTTCTGTATGGTAATGGGATATGTCATGATCTCTATCATCGACATCATCGAAACTCCTTTCGATGGATCAGAACTCTTCTGATTCAGACAGCTAGAATGATCGATCATCTAAATCATTCTAATTGCTCCCAAAATCCACCAGTGACACCTAGCAGTATATGGTGGCAACCCATCAGAGCTGAAAATGCGAACCTCTTGGTGCAGCTACCTGTGTGATTAAGTTCTTCTATCTTGAGCCCCGATCAGATTAGGGTTAAGGTGAACTCGTCAAACCCTAGTTTCTATCATATGATGTAATCATTCGATTCAAGTCCGAATGTGAAAATCTAAATAGAAACTCTTTCTATTATTTCACTCTGCCATGGCCATGGGCTTCTGGACTTGATTCTCATGATCATCATAGGGCTGCTCCTCATCCACCGAGGTAGATAGATTCCATCTTGATGCAATCCAGTTCCTACAATGAACATGCTATAGCCAACATACACCTCAGGATTCCAAATGGCTAGGAGACCGAGTTAATGGTGTAGTCAAACTATAACACCCTCAAGGTGAACTGCCGATGCACCTCAGGTCAAAGAACCAGACACACTACTGCAGCATCGAGTCAGTCATTGACGAGAAGGTAGACTTCCTAATGACTACTCGAGGTGGTCACGCTCAGTGCCCTCGTTCTCTAACGAGTATCCTGTACTCTCGCTCCGGTGTCTCTACACCATAGACTCAAGACTCATCTACTATAAAGAAGCGATTGTACACCAACCTTTCGGATCAATCACCATCCTCATGATGATCCTACGGTTGGGAGCATTTAATGAGTTAATAACAAAAATTCATATCTTAAATTTTTAACTCTTGAAAATATGAATTATCATTACCATTAACTTAAGGGATGTATCAGAGATACTAAATACACATTTGTGATATAAAATAATTTATTTTATTATTTATAGTCAAAACTATAATTTTGCCTCTAGAAGTGTATTATAAGTGTCAACCAATTCTGGCTTCTAGGGCACACATATCTAACACGTTGATGGGTTTTTCTCTTTCTTTAGATAAATCATTGCGAGCATCAAGCCCATCCATTTGACAAAGGTCTGCCTATTTTCCTCCTGTAGAGCAATATTATAGCAACGCCGAGCTAATGCCTGATCTCCTCCAAGCTCTCCAACTCCATGCTTTATTGGGAACTTTATTTTTAAGTAGTAAGTAGAAACCACAGCTCGGAGTGCATTCAAACTAGGTCGGCCAAGGACCGTATTGTAGGCAGAAGGGGCTTTGACTACCAAAAAATCAACTTGTGCCTTAGATCACTTTGGATATCGGCCAACTACCATAGGCAATGTTATTATTTTTTCTACTGGCACTATATTGCCCATGAATCCTAGTAACGGAGAGTTCATCGAACCCATCATATCATCAGATATAGACATTTTGGAGAAGGCATCATAAATTAAGATATCAGTAGAGCTTTCATTTTAATTAGGAATATTTAAAGTAACTACAGCCGCATCATTATGCGGAAGTTGAACTCCCTTGGCATCTTCTTTAGTGAAAGTGGTGGGTTCTTTAGTCTGCTACTTTTTTGTCAGCTCTACTGACTTGCTGGCTCCCCTCGTTGATGTCCCCAAGTGATGGTATTGATGATTCCAAGGAGGGGTTGATCTCCTTATGGCTCGTTCCATCGAAATGGTTTAGGCTGTGGCAGGGCTCTTGGATGATCTTCTCTCCTCTCCAATTGGTGCTTGATGAACTGGTCCAGCCGACCTCTTCTAATCAGCACCTCGATCTCGTCCTGAAGCTGAATGCATTCTTTTGTGTCATGATCATGGTCATGATAATAGCGACAGTATTTGTTAGGGTTGCGCTTGGCTAAATGAGTCCGCATCCTCTCCGACTCTACCAACTACTCCCTTATCTCCATTAGCGTCTAGTTGTTGAATCTTTTGGGAGGAAAGTTCTATCGGGTCCTTCGATCCAAACTTCCTTGTCGACGAGCTCAAGGAGGAGTTTGGGCTCATCTGTGCTCAAAAGAAGTTTGTGAGCATGGCCGACTTCACTCGGCTTACTTTCAGATGTAGGCTTGCTTGATTTACCCGCTTGCCGCTCTCTTGTGGCCTCATCATCCTTCAGTTTAAAGGCCTCCTCTACTTGGGCATAACCTTCAGCCCGGGCTAATATATCAGCAAAATTTTTGGGATACTTTCTTTCCAAGAAGGATAGAAGATCGTTCTTCTGAGGACCATCCTTTAGTACGGCTATGACTACAGACTGGTCCAAGTTCTAGACCTTCAATGCAATAGCATTAAAGCAACTGACGTAAGCTCGGATAGACTCTCTCTTTCTTCTGCTTTATGTTGATGAGAGAATTTGAACCTCATTTTGGACGTCGGCTGCTTATGAAATGAGCCACGAACTGATGGCTCATTTGGTCAAAAGAGAAGATCGTACCCAGCGTAAAGCTTAAGTACCAGTTTCTTGCTGCTTCCTTAAAGATAGATAGGAAGGCTCGGCATAGGATGGCATCCGATGCACCATTGAGCAGTATCATCATTCGGAAGGCCTCTAGATGGTTAACCGGATTAGAAGTCCCATCATAACTCTCAAACTAGAGGAGCTTGAAGTTCAGCGGAATGGGCTCTTGCATGATCTTAGCAGAAAAGTGGGGATCAGTGTAGATGTCATCATGGTGGACCGGGGTGGCATGGAGGAGCTCCTTAATCCATCGATTCATGTCCTGGAGCTTCTAATCGATAGCATCATCTCGATCGTGAATAACAGAGGGCCACCAGATGTAAATGGAGAAAATTTCTTTTGGACAAGAATCATGATCAGAGCAGGAGCTCCCTGCCCTCTATTTCTCCTTCCTAAGGCTAACAGGTCTGCTGACCCATGTTGCCCTTCTTGGTGCCGATCCTTAAAGCTTTGGGTAGAGGTTCTCTAGCTGGTCTACCATCGGAGGTTGCTGCATGGCCTGTACTATTTCAGTGAGGCCTCGAACCTACTGCATTAGTAGGTTGAATTGCTCTTGGTCCACCATGGCCGTCAATGGAGGGGGTTGACGTGCTAGTGATGGAGTAGGAATGGGCAGATCCGGCTCGTGATAGATGCAGTAGACCACCGAGTAGTTGTCTTCTTTGGGGGCACTTATAGAAGAAAAGAGATCAAACAAAGATGGATCTTAAAGGATCGAAAGAAGAAGGCAAATAAGATCGACTGAACACTCCTTTAGAATAAGGACTCTTTGCGCCTTATTCTAGCACCAATCCTATTGATGCGAAAATCCATGAGGATGCCGGAGGTAGCTGAAGTTGGAAAGACGAGGCCACCGATGAGACCTGCAAAATAAAATCCAAACTAGAGGTGGGTGGCTCTAGCAAGACTCTCCGATGCTAAAGTTAATTTTTCAGTCAACCAGAATGGAGTGCTCAGGATACAAAGAACAAGAGTGATGGAAAAAAGAAGAGAAGGAAACAATTTGGAGGATCCCTTTTATAGATGGAGCATGTAATAAACTGATAGTGACAGCCATAACCATCTGGTAGTGGGCCGCTCAGGCCATATGGAGTTTGTTACATAGGATAAGTTGTCATTTGTCATGACTTGTAGGTCGTATAGATCTTCTTGTTGAAGTTTAGATGTAGGTTGGAGACTTTGGTGTCCATAGCAAACTTAGGATCAGCCAGGGTCTGTTGGGGGTAACATCTAATTGCTTTAACAGGTTTGGAAGCTTTCTGAGTTGTACATAAGTAGGTGCCCCCCTAAGTTGAGATTTGAGGCTTCCGTGCTCCTTCCTTTGTGTAGCGGTCACTGTGTATCAGTGACTAGGTGAGGTTCCCTTGAGTGGTTCCCATTGATAGGCATGGCCGAGATTAAGTAGGTTTGCGACTGGAGCACGACTAGAGAAGTTCGTCTGGAACAAGCGCGATTAGAGAGATTCGTCTGGAAAGAGTGCGACTAGAGGAGTTCGTTCGGAAGGAGTGTAACTGGAGGAGTTCGTTCAAAAGGAGCATGACTGGAAGAGTTCGTTTGAAAGGCAAGGTTAGTATAATAGTAGTTCTTCTTTACTATTCAAGATCGTGTCGTCGGACTTCTATATGCTTTGGGGAGGTTTTGCAATACAAACTCATCATTGAAGAAATTGATAATTCCTAATAAAAAGGAGGTCGGTGGTCAAGGACTTTGGCCAAGGACTTCGGTGGGAGTCATTTTACCCCCAATAGAATCCAAAACAATTTTGTAGTTCCTGAGCCAATCCGTATAATTGGATCCGATCAGTCTATGGGTATCTAGGATTCAGGCTAGTGGGTTTGACGCAAATATTTTTGTGTGGAAAGTCAAATTTTCTAGTTAGTTTTGTAATTAGACTTAACCAATTTATTTAGGGGTTTCATTTTTAAACAAATTAGGCTTCCACTATTTTCTTGAATCTCTATACTCTCTTGGCAGACATGCGAAAATCTCCATGATCATGGATCTCTAGTGGGTGGTGTGGTCCCACCGACTGGCTCACCACCTCAACTAGCAGTTATTGGTGATGGGTCAATCGATGAGTGGACAACACTTATCCAATGATTCTCTAATCATGGTGCATCCAAACATGGTCTCAAATTCATGAAGCTTACTACGCCCAAATTATCGCTCCAATCCTTAGTTAAGTCAGACCCACCATTTGCATGAATTGGATTCCTGATTGGGTCCATCATTGAATCTGGAATATTGAGCCCAACCCATCCTCCAACCCATAGCATCCAATACCTAATAGATATGGTTGCATCTTTTTGGTGCAAATGAATTACTGTAATCAAGAATAATCAACCCTGGAAAGTGCCTGCACATCTACAATGGTGGTAGACCTATGACTTAATATCTTTTAGGGAGATTTGATTTAGGTCTCTTAAACTTGACTTGACTTAGTCATAATAATTATGACTAACCTAGTGGCATAGGTTAGCTCGAATCATTAGCCATCTCAAATCATAACTAGGTCAACCCAATCTGCTAGGTAAGTGAGATCAGTGGAAGAAATAAGCCATTAACTCACTATGAACGTATTCAGGTCGAGTAGCTTTCAGTTAAAGACCACTGATCATATCTGCCAAACTTACCTTAGACATCGATTTGTCAAATTAGAACTAATCGGATTAGCCTACAATCCAGTGTCAAACCATGGAGCCAAATAAACATTTGCATGCATGATTCAGATTTGATTATATCTAATATAATATCTAAAAATAAATTTTAAATTGATCATAACAAAAAAAAATTATTCAAGACATATCACAAATCAAATCTACAAACCTAGTCTAGACATGCATCTCATACATCACATATATGAGTTAAAATTTTAATTTTCTGACTTTAGATCTGATCACATCTGATATGACATCTAAAATCACTAATATCATATCATAAAATAAAATTAAAATTAGATCTGAAGAACTGGTAATGCAACTCTGATACCAATTGAAGAAAAAACTAGTTTTCCACCATCGGATCGATCTGATCTGATCTTTAGAAAAGAATTTTAAAATTTTTCTATAAATTTTAATTATATCTGACAGTTCTCGAATCTAATTCTTATGATCTGATATTAAAAATAAAAATAAATTAAAATAAGAATAATAGTTGTACCTATTTTGGGTAAACTAGTTATCCTATCAATGATCTATTGTTGCCTAGGGTTTTGGATCTAGCCACGCACACGCCTGGCCTCTACCAAAATCCACTTGGGCTAGATCTTGTCTTGCTCTCCTTCTAAATCTAATCTCTAAAAATTAAATCTAGATCTGATTTGTAGAGCCTTCAAAATAGCAGTTGAAGGCAACGCGCTCGTCTCGCGAACATATCATCTCTAGCTTGATCTTCATGCCAGTGCTTTGGATCTTCTTCGCTAGAAATTAGCCCAACCTTTGGGCATGGAGAAGAGGGAGAGGAGGAAGAAGGGGTGTAGAATAAGGAGAGATGGTATCACTTTGGCATGGAGGAATTGGGTGCATGAAACCCTAGGCTCAGTAGTGGTTTAAATAAACTCTACTGCACCATGCAGTGCCACATAGTATCAACCAATCAAATTGATTGATTTATTCTGAATTTAATCTAATTGGCCACGCGATGTCATTTGGATCAATCAGATTAGAGACTCCGAAAACCCTCCATAGACGGTGCCAAGTTTTGATCAGCACAACTCTTTTGGTGCTTAGGTCTTTGATCCCATCAAGAAATCCTAGAGTCCCATCCTCATGGGACTCTCTCCTCTTTTCCCAATGTGCGCATGCCAACATGGGGCGTGCACACATATTTGTGCATGAAAACACTAGGGGGTGCATGCCCCTATACTTTCTTTCCTGTATCTTGGTCATCTCATGTCCTATTCCCATCTGATGGATTAGGGCAATAGTTTTCTAACCTAGACAAACTCCAGTCAGATCAGGACAAAGCCATACAAGATTTTTGGATGAGCCTAAATCAATTTGGCTTAGCCAAGACAAACTAAAAAGACTACCGAAGGAGAATGTTACATGTGCTAGCATGATTTTCTTGAACTTAATTGGATCCAATCCAAATCAATCAAACTGAATTAGCTCAATTGATCACATCCAAATCTAAACCCTTATTTGTGTGATCTTGTTAGGTTCAGTTTTGTATGGTAATGAAGAATGTCACGACCTCTATTAAAATTATAAAAATACCTCTAGAATGTGTATTACAAGTGTAAGCCAATCTAGCTTCTACGGCACTCATCTAACAATATCCATTGGCCTTTACTAGCTACTCTTGATAGTAGAGTGCTATATTGATCATGTTCGATGTAGATGTACTTCTACATCTCACCTGGATGTCATACTAGTGTCTCCATACCACTTGGTTGTAAGGATAACCAACATATCTGACATACAATGATCTATACTCGATAAGTTATCATCCTAATTAATAATTTATCATTTGGCCATGAATATTTTTAAAAATCATTTGATAAATCCTTCTTTATTAATTTAGTGTGGTTCTAAGGACTTCATCATAATATAAGAGTTTATTTAAGAAAGATAGATCTTTTATGATGAATGAGCTAAATAACTTTTACTAATTGATAATTCGTATACAAATTACAATCATCTACAGGTTATATGATTGGCTTTAGGACACATTTCCTAATAACTCCCACTTGTACTAAAGCCAATCAGAACAATATCAAATACCAACTTTCCACTTGAGTTCGTCTAACAAATTCATTTTGAGGCTTTAGCAAATGAGCCGGCCAAGTTCTCCTTTCCATTGATCTTCTGAAGGTCGATGTCATCCTTATCAAAAATCTTCCTGACAAGGTGATAGCAATGCAGAATATGCTGGTCCTGTAGTGCACCTTTAGTTTTTTAGCATGAGCTACATTAGAACTTGACAATCGATGGAGAGTGCTACTCTCATTTTGCTAATGAACTTTTGCAACCACACAGACTGTATGGTAGTATCAGATGTTGTGATGTGTTCTATCTCGCATACAGAATTGGCTATGGTGTTTTGCTTGAAACTTTTCCAATAGATTATTTCTCCATTTAGGATAAAATCATGACCCAACATACTCTTACCATTATCTTGATTTGATTGAAAACTAGAATCGATATATCCTATTAGTTTAAAGTCAGTTTCTCCATATGAGTCATGAAACCTTACTATTTCTTAAATACTTAAAGATTGTCTTTGCAATCTTTGAATGATTCTTATCCTGATTAGATTGGTATCTATTCACTATCCTTAGTGAGTATGCCATATCTATTCTTGTACATATCATGGCATACATGATAGATTCCCAGTGTCGAGGCATATAGGATTCTACTTATATACTTTCTCTCTTTGCCGAACAATCCTTTTTAGAAAGAGAAATTCTATGACCTATCTTAGAATTCTTCATACTGAACTTTTTCAACATGATGTCAATGTATGTGGAATTGGATTACCCAAGCATCCTTTTAAATCTGTCTCTATAGATCTTCATCCCTAAGATGTAGGATGCTTCTCAAATCCTACATGAAAAATTAAGATAACAGCCAAACCTTATTCCCTATAGTGCTGGAATGTCATTCCCAATTAAGAGAATGTCATCCATAATAAGGAATAACATTACAGACCATTTGCCCATTGTTGATGTAGGGTTCTTCTCCATTCATAATGAAGACATATGGTCAAAACACATGTTTCAACTCCGAGATGATAGCTAAACGAGCTTTATAGATCTCCATCTTTTTGTCTGTGCCACTCTGATCTCTTTTGAAAATTCATTTGCATCCAATGAGTTTTATCTCTTTAGATAGGTCAACTAGTATCCATATACTATTGATCTTCATGGACTTTAATATTTGGATTACATGGCTATGAGCCACTTCTCAGAATCAAACCTCTGCATGGCATTCAAGTAGGTGATCAGATCCTCGTTGTTCTCATCGAACTCAATAGACCTAAAAATCATAGTATCTATCCAGCTAACGCGATACTTTATCAGATCTCCTTAATGGTGCCATTTTAATGGGCTTCGAATCTGATCCAATTAAATCCAATTATGTCGGTTCTTTCTACTTGTCGAACTTTCTTAAGTTTAACTTTTCAGGCACTAGTTTCTTCTCTAAGAATTTTTTTTTTTAAAAAAAGAATGCCCTACTATGGATGAACACCTTTTATTCTTCAATATGGTAGAAGTAATAACTCCTAGTTTTCTTGGAGTATCCTATGCACAAACACCTTTGAACCAAGGTCCAAATTTATTTGTATGGAATCTAAACTCGAAGGTGAGAGAGTCTAGGTCTACACCTGATCCATATCTCATATGGAGTCTTTGCGATAGATTTACTTGAAATTTTATTTAGAGTAAAACAAGCAGTCTCAAGAGCATAACACTAAAATAAAATAGGTAGACTAGCAAACCCCATTATGGATCGAACATGTCTAATAAAATTCAATTTCTCCTTTCCGATACACCATTATGCTATGATATTCCAGAAGGAGTCTATTGTGAGAGAATCCTATTCTCTCCTAGATATGTCAAAAATTTATTAGATAGGGGGTATTCTCTTCCTCGATCTGATCAAAGAGTTTATTACCTTTTCTAATTTATTTTTCTACTTCATTATGGAATTGTTTGAACATTTCATATATAATTCAGGCTAGACATACTCATACCTAGATAGGTCATCTGCAATCATAATGAAATATTGATATCCTCTTCTGGCACTTGAGTTCATAAGTGTTCATAAGTCTACATACATCACTATGTATGAGACTTAAAACTTCACCGGCTGCTTCACCTTTTTTCAATAAAAGGTGACTTTGCCATCCTCCTAAGAAGACAAGATTCACAAATCATCAATAATTCACGTTTATTGATGACAAGTATTTTCTCTTAGGCTAACTTGTTTATCCTATTCTTGTTAATATGACAAAGCCTATAATGCCAAAGGTAGGCATTCGTGACATTATCTAACTTAGGGCATTTGTTAGATGTATACATTACACTAATAGATTATGATAAAATATAAATATTATTTCTTTATTGTCACGTATTATTGTAACATCATTCATAATGATATCGTAATAATCTTTCAAATAATGATCATCTTTGGCCAAAAGGCCAGCAAAGATCATATTCATCAAAAACTATGGACAATAATGATAGTCACTCTAAATAACAACATGTGCATTGAAAACGAGTTCGACAATTCCTAAAGCTAGGAATAGAACTAGACTTCCATCCTAAATATTTAGAAATCTCTCACCATTTTTAAACTTTCTACTAACCTAAAGTCCTTGCAATGAATTGTACAAGACCACCGATATCCAATACCCAGGTAGTGGAATCACAAACAGAAAAATTTTAAGGTGTTATCATATAACATCCTTGATAAGCAACCCCTTGCTCTTTTCTTTTGTTCAGCCTATTGGAGTCAAGAAAAGTAAGATATTGAAAATAATTCTTCTTCCTATGATCTTGCTTCTGACAGTAGAAGCACTCTACCTGATTTGGGTTAACTTTGGATATTTTATTTTAACTAGACTTAGAAGCCCCAGCAAGAACCTCTTTGTGCGGCTGAACCAAATTCAACTTTAGATATTGATTATCGAAGTTGGATCCCTTAAGTATATCACTATCTAATAGTGATCGGAGCAATTAGGAATTTATAGCCTTAATCTAAGAAGAAAAGAGAACAAAGTCCTATTATATATAAATTATTTTAAGCCTAAAGATGAAGCAAATTCAAATTTGGCCTTTCCCAACCATTAATGCAAAGAAAAATTAAGTTTGCTCAGATGCTCGATTTGCTCGATCATGTACAGTACATGATCAGTAACCGACGCCTCCTCTTGCATACAGGCATTGAAGATAGCACAAGATATTTTGTTCCTCTTCGTATCCTCAAAGGTACGAAAGGATTTATTCAACATTTGAAGCATTTCCTCTGACTGAGCATCCTCAAATTTTGGTTGAACTCATCATTCATGGCAGTCTTTATGATGCATCGAACAGTCGTACGGTCATTGAGCCACTTTTGATAAGTGTCTCTTGCCATACCATACATATTAGCTATAGGTTCATCACGGTGCCGGATCTATAAGAATATATAAGATCCTTTCATGCTCCAAAATTATTTTGAGCTTTCGATACCGACTATCAAAATCTAGTCCTATAAGCTTATCAGTATCCAACAATAACTGGAGTGACAAAGTATTAGCCATCTTGCTGAAAAGAGAACAAAAGACCTATTAATATATAAATTATTAAATTCTAAAGACTTAAACTTTACTCCAAAGGTTCTTCTACTATTTTATGCGAATCAGTAGTCTCTACATCCAATTTTAGAAATTACATTAATTTCTTAGTGGGTAATAGAATCCACACAAATGTATATGGGCTTGACAAAAGCTTTGGCCAATCCATATGCATCTATGGGTAGATTCTTAATTAATTATTTCTCTAAATAATTTTTAGTATTAATTTCACCCTAGGCACCTCTTCAGCAGGCATATGGAACCTCCACTAATAATCTTAGTTAGGTCTAACCATTAACATGAACCTACTCAGTGGATCTAACTAGTAAATAATGATCAAGCTCGAGAAAAGCTCTAGCCAACCCAACCATTCATTAGCTAGTCATAATAAAGTCATCATATGATGAATGATAATTTTAATATCCAGATGAACACCAGGTGTAAGGTGCCTCCAATTTTTTGAAATAACTTGTTATCCTCATGATATTGTCATTTTAAGGACCTAATAATTTTAGAGAATTTTATTATTATGTTTGGCAATAAGAGAAGAGATAGACAAGTTATTTCAAAAAATTCTCTCACTAACTTCATCAAGTTATGAGACAAACTGGTCCATGGGCACCTAAATCAGTCACACTAATTTACGTTAATAGCATGGGTTGACTCGAATCATCAGGCAACCTAACTCAAATCTCAATTGAACAAATTAGCTAGGTAAGTGAGATCGGTGAGAGAGTCTGCTAAGGCTTATCTTAGACACTATCATAATGACCAGGTAAGTGGGCTAATAATTAAAATCCACTAATTGAATTGCCAAACTTATCTTATATACCAATTCATCAATAAGATTTGATCAGATAAATAAAACAAGTCGAGCTCGATCATTGAGGCACAATCAAGTCCATTTGGTATGATCAAAATTATGGACTTAATCAATCTACAACAACTGAGTTTGATCTAGAGAAAACTTGACCTAGTCTAATTCAACTGTTGGTTCGATTTAGTTAATTTTTCAATTAGGTCCATATTTGATTCTAACTCCAGGTCTAATCTAGTTAATTGACCTAACTCGAGCTAGCTCATACCCATGTTTTATGTAATGTCATTAGTTCTTAAAATCTTAATTCAAAATCTAATGTTTCTACCTTTAATTCTTAATTAAGTGTTGAGTTGAAACAATTTTAAATGTTTGAAACAACAGCATAAAACATGTAGTTCTTCTATGGTCCTTTTTATATGTTCATGTTTAATCTAAATTAAGAATCTTAAAATTAATTTTTTAGATTATAATTCTTGCCTACTTCCGGTAGCTCCTCCTAGTCTTCCTCTCCCTTCAAGTCCTCTGCTCCCATCTCTTCTTCAAGTTTCTAGTTTTAATTTGCATCTTTTGTAATCAAGTTTTCAAGTGTACGAAGTTATATTCTGTAAAAGGGCTTGCAACCTCCTTATTTTGGTATGCAACAAAAAGGCCTCCTTCTAAACTCTAATGTCAGTTCCACTGACTCAGAATCCCAGCCTCCAAAAACCTCAAAAGGAGAAATTTATGTAATAACCAAAGAACAAGATTTATTATTAGACTTCATTGACAAGATCCAAGATCTAGAACTCCAAAAATAAAATTTAATTAAACTAAAAAACTCCTAAAGAAAATTAATGATCTTAAAAAAGAAAAGGAATTAGACTTCACTGACTATATACCAAAGAATAGGAAGTTCAAACATATAGTTTAAATAATATTTTAAAAAGATTTGAATCCAAAGATAAAACCAAAGAAATAACTGCCAATGGATCACTATCTACAAAAAAGAAATGGGTCACTATCTAGGACCTCAAGAAAATTAATGATCTTAAAAAAGAAATAACTCAAATAAAAGTCCAATTGGAAAGTCTCAAAATAAATAACCATGTTAGAGAAACTAATGACCTTAAAATCCCGACCTTTGTTAAGTATTATCCTAATTATAAATCCAGAAATGGAATGTTGAAATAACCTTAATAGTTGATGATTTTAGACTTGAAACTATTGCTTTGATTGACTCTAGTGATGATTCAAACTGCATTTAGAAAGGCCTGATACCCACAAAGTTCTTTAAGAAAACCAAAGAAAAATTGACCACTGCCAATGGATCAAAACTGAAAATCAACTACAAACTCACCAATACTTTAGTTTGCAACAATAATATTTGGATAAAGACTCCCTTCATACTTGTCAAAAATCTAAATCAATTGGTTATCCTAGGAACACCTTTCCTGAATATGATCAAACCCTTCTCGGTTGATGAGGATGGAATTAAAAGCTAAGTTTCATGGTCAAGACCTATTCTTTCAATTCATTAGTCCATCCTTTTATAAAACCCTCCAACTACTCAAAGACAACTCTGTTAACCTAATTCAAGGAAAACAAAAATAGCCAGAATACTTAAAGGAAGAAGTTGGTTACAAAAGAATAGAAGAACAACTACAAACCGCAGATGTAAAAAAACAAAATCCAAATATTCAAAGAATATTTAGTCAAGACAAATTGTTCCAAATTATCAAATATCTTCTGGACCCGAAGAAAACATACTCTTTGCAAGCCCCAGCTGCTATTGATCCCCTCACTGCAAAATTCATCCAGTACAAGTCCAGAACTAATGCAAAGCTTGTCAATGCCAAGTCCAGGATCGAGTATAAAAGGCTCCTACTAGAGTTCCTCTCAAAACTCAAAGAAGAAGAAGAAGAAGAAAGAGACATCTCCAGCACCTCCTACTAAGTCCTACCTTCCCTTTCCTAGTAATTATAAATGACAAAGCCTACAGTGAACCACCATAGTTTGCCAAGGTTACTATAGACTTTTGTGATAGACCTCCAGCTCCAAAAGGAGTCGGTGAATATGGTATGACAGTTATTAGCAGGTCATCCCTTTAAGAAAGGGAGAAAGAAAAAGAAGAAGGTGCAAAAGAAAAATGCTAGGGCTTTTAAATCCAATCAACCCAAGAAGCCCAAAGTAGACTAGAGTTAGGCAGAGTGCTTCTTCTACAAGAAGCTGGAGGTCTATAGTAAATATGCAGGATTTCATGCTTGAATTTTAAATTTTTTTTGAAACATAATGTAGCGAAAGATGTAGATGAAACTATTTAATCTACAAAAGCATGTAATCTAAATTACTAAACCCTACATCTAGAACCTATAACATGTCATAGTGCATTCTTAAATCTAAAAATAAAAGTTTTGGTATTAATCAAATCAATACCCTAGATCTAGAACAGTTCTAGATCTAAATCCTAGATCGCATTTAGGTGAGAGAAAAGATCAAATCTCTTACCTCCGCATGGGACAAGAACTCTGTGGTTGATTTCCATTATTGTCTTAGGAGTAGCACATGCGTCTGGCCTCTATAGGTAATCCACATGAAGTTGTAAATACAGATCGGAGGTTCATCAAATAAAGAACCGCTAGAAGTGTTAGCTTCTTGTGGATCCCTCTGGATGGTTAATTTAAAATTTATTCTTTGGATCTCTTGGACACTCCAAGATGAAGAATAAGAAAAGGAATAAGGAAGAAATCCAACCCTTGAACCTTCCTAAAATCAAAAATAAAATATATAAGAAAAGATCCTAAGAGAAGACAAATCTTTTCTTTCAAGACATCAATAATTGATTTCCTGAAAACATCTTTATGCTAGGACAAGAGGAGACCTTCTCCTCTAAATTTTTTCCATGTTTCTGAATCTTACACTCTTTGATTTTTCTCATAGAAAAATCTCACAAAACTATGGAGAAGAAGAATTCTCAAAGAAATCCTAAGAGAAGATCTTCTTCTCTTTTTCTTCTCTCAACAGGACATGATCAGATCATGTCCAAAAATGATCACTATGCCCTAACACCTTTGAGCATAGATCCCCATGCCCTCTTCCTCTCTCTCTCTTAGATTTTTATCATATAAAAATCACAACAAAATAATGAGAAAATAAACATTGAAAGAAAACTATAAGAGAAGACACTCTCTCTTACCTTTGTCTTCATCAAGACATGAACCTTTCAGGTCTAAATGAAGACCTTTCTTCCAAACAAGTAGGCGCCCATGACCCCAATGCCAACATCTCTTTTTCTCTGCCTTTTTTCCATGGAATCACCAGATTTTTTTATGCTAAAAAATAGTAGAAGGAGGCGTACCCTAATGACCTCCTTTGACTAGGTCAAAACCTAGTTTTTAGGAGGATTGTCAGGAATCCTATGGGGCATCCAACTATTGGATGCCCCTCCCACAAAATTAGGCATGAGATGCCTTAATTCCACGCACAAAACAAAGGAAAAATTGGCACAAAAAAATAGGTTGGCATGCGGAATATTGGCGCAAGATGGGAAGAGGTGTTTTGGTTTCATAGGACTCTATCAAATAGAGTAAAAGTCAAAACTAATTCCTATATTTGACCAAGTCAGATAAAATTCCAAATTCACTGGATATGGGGTGTGCAAGACGTCTCTTAGATGTGGAAAAAATCACATAAAAAATTTGGAATTAAATGTGGGCATGGAACATCATAATGGTGCAAGGAAAGAAACAAGAAATCCTAGTCTAACTAGGATTCTATGCATTGACTAGGTCAAACCAATTTTTAACCCAATTAAAAGAGGATTAGTGCAATCCTAATTATGGATGATCCTAGACCAACTAGGAACCCAATTAAGTTAGGTTTAAATCATATTTAAATCTAATTTAAATCCTAACTTAATTAGAAATTAGGTGCACTCAAATCCTAGTCCAACTAGAAATTAATTTTTTTTGCAATTGGCTTATCCAATAAATCAATTAAATTTAATCTAATTAAGTTCAAACTAATTCTAACAATTAAAATTGATCTCAACTCAATTGCTCAATCAGATTGAGCCAATTAGCAATCCAATTTCTAATCGATCCTCCTACAATACTTGCATTAGGGCAAACATCAATTGCAATGAATGTTTGACCTTAGAACAATTCTCAATCATTGATTAACCATCTAATCTAGTTATAACCTCTAATGTGTGTGACCCCATATGTTCAAACCTAAGTCGTTAGCAATAAAATCAATTCCTATACCGATCGAAGTAACCATTTTAGCTATGGTTCTCAACGTTCGGATAGGTCAAATGTATGCAAATCAACATTCTTAGAATCCTGACCCATGGTTATTGTATATTCATCTTTTTGATAAATAATGCTCAAGATGACTTCGAGTATGCTATCAACACTCATACGAGGCATCTCTATTATGTCTCAAAATTTTGCAAATCCCACGAGTCCTTACTAGGATTACCCAGGCCTAGGTTTTGCTAAATTAAAACATAATAAGTCATTCTCTTCCTGAAGTTAATCAGGAGGGGTCAATCCCATCTTGACTCACACACCGACTTCACAAGTACTTGACTATACCTAGAAATCTTTCAAATCTATATTAGAAATACAGGCAATCCGGCACTAAAATACAATGAGTTACTTACAAGTCACCGTGGTGATCTCAGGTCAGAGGAACACTTATATCCATTAGTCTTAGCTAGCTACTCTTGATAGTAGAATGCTACATTGATCACATTCAGTGCAGATGTACTCCTATATTTCACCTGGATGCCATACCAATATCTCCACATCACTTGGTTACGAGGACAACTAATGCATATGGTATACAGTGACCTACACTCGATAAGTTATCATCCTTGTTAATAACTTATCATTTGGTCATGAACTGATGCGTGCGTGGGCGAGTGACTCCGAACAGAAAATTTCAGGATTGCGCGATTTCGGAAAAATGGGCGTAACTTCCTCAATGCAGGTCGGATTGACCCGATTCCAAAAGTCACAGATCAAGGACTCGTAGATCTACAACTTTTGTGTTTTGAGTTTTCCACAAATAAGCTCTGTGGAGTGAGCGATTCTGGGAGGAAGTGGACGAGACACTGTGTTTGTGGGGATGTGTGTAACTCGAGGATATGGAAGGTTTATCACCTAAGCCTAAAGGCACAAGCCACCAGCCAAGGATGAAGGACCGAGATAGTTGCAGTTCACCACCAAGGCTTAAAGGAAATTCCACCGGCCAAGGATAAAGAACTGTTTGATTCACCACCAACAACGTTGGATAAAGAATCAAGATAATAATTCAACTCACAAAGAGAAATTTTCATTCATTCAACCAGTCTGATTACAAAATGAGAATATGTCTCATTATATAGATATTAGACTCAGAATTGAAAACAACATGGGAACTACCCAAACATTAAAGACTAAACAAAACAAAAATAGCATTAAAGGTCTAGGAACTAGGGAATGCAATAAATGACATGGGGACTAGGAGTCTTATCTCTTCAGCCTTCAAAATTCGTCCACCAACAATAACTAGCAAATATCTACTTCCAAAGAGTATTAAATCACTATGGAACTGATCCTGAATAACTCCCCTTTGATATATCATCGATCAGCAACGAATTTTGATATTGGTATCATCATTCCTTAACCCATCGAAGCAAGTTGTAACCAAAGTTAGTCTTGGCATGAATAAGTACCGATAGTGTTTGTTTTGCCGAAGGAATCTGCTTAAGGATTGGTCAGTAGTCTCGGATGCTCCCGCATCATGAACAGTTTAAGAACAATCTGATAAATCTATTTTTATTGATTGATTATGGTTCTAAAGACTTCATCATAATTTAGGAGTTTATTTAAGGAAGATAGAACTTCTATGATAAATCAGCTAAATAACTATTATTATTAGATAATTTATATACTAATTTCAATCATCTACCACTTAGATGATTAACTTTAGGATATATTTTCCAACAACTCCCACTCGAACTAAAGCCAATCAGAATGGTATCAAATATCCTATCTTCCACTTGAGTTTGTAGAACTTCTTAGTTCTGAGGCCTTAGCAAATGGGTCGATCAAGTTCTCCTTTCCCATCAATCTTCCAAAAATCGACATCACCCTGATCTAAAATTAAAGGTGATAGCGATGCAAAATATGCCAGTCCTTTGGTTCTTTAGCCTGAGCTATGGTTCCAGTGCTACGATAGAACTGGACCATCGGTAGAGGGTGCCACTCCCAACCTGCTAATGAACCTCAGCAACTACACAACTTACATGGCAGCATCATATGCCACGATATACTCTACATCACTAATTAAATAGGCTACAGTATCCTGCTTGGAACCTTTCTAGTAGATTGCTCCTGTAGTTAGGGTACGATCCGATGCTCTCTTGCTGTCATCTTGATCTGGCTGAAATCAAAATGTCCACATGTTTTAAGTCAATATTTTCATATTTGAGTCACTAGACTTTAGTATTTCTCAAATACTTAAGGATTATCTATACAATCTTCTAATGGTTTTCTCATGGATCAGATTGATATCTGCTCACTACTCTTAGTAAGTACACCATATCTGATCTTGAATATAAAAAAATTAGATGATAGCCAAATCTTTATTCCTTGCAATACTAGAATGCCACTCTTGATTAAGAGAATTTCATCTGCAGACAACACAAGAAATAACACTACAAAACATTTTGCCCAATTACAAATATAGGGTTTTGTCTTTGTTCATAACAAAAGCATACGTTCAAAACATATGTTCCAAAATTAAGATAATAGCCAAATAGGCTTTACAGGTCTTTACCTTCCTGTCTACTTTACTCTGATCCTTTTGAAAATCCATTCACACCCAATGGATTTTATTCCTTCAGGTGAATAAACTAGTGTCTATACACTATTAATTCAATCTTCTTTCTAGATTTATTGAACTATCATCTTTGATGATTTTTGGGACTCCATCTGAGATCCAGATGGTGGATGCGTGCGTGGGCGAGTGACTCCGAACAGAAAATTTCAGGATTGCGCGATTTTGGAAAAATGGGCGTAACTTCCTCAATACAGGTCGGATTGACCCGATTCCAAAAGTCACAGATCAAGGACTCGTAGATCTACAACTTTCGTGTTTTGAGTTTTCCACAAATAAGCTCTGTGGAGTGAGCGATTCTGGGAGGAAGTGGACGAGGCACTGTGTTTGTGGGGATGTGTGTAACTCGAGGATATGGAAGGTTTATCACCTAAGCCTAAAGGCACAAGCCACCAGCCAAGGATAAAGGACCGAGATAGTTGCAGTTCACCACCAAGGCTTAAAGGAAATTCCACCGGCCAAGGATAAAGAACTGTTTGATTCACCACCAACGACGTTGGATAAAGAATCGAGATAATAATTCAACTCACAAAGAGGAATTTTCATTCATTCAACCAGTCTGATTACAAAATGAGAATATGTCTCATTATATAGATATTAGACTCAGAATTGAAAACAACATGGGAACTACCCAAACATTAAAGACTAAACAAAACTGAAATAGCATTAAAGGTCTAGGAACTAGGGAATGCAATAAATGACATGGGGACTAGGAGTCTTATCTCTTCAGCCTTCAAAATTCGTCCACCAACAATAACTAGCAAATAAATGACATGGGGACTAGGAGTCTTATCTCTTCAGCCTTCAAAATTCGTCCACCAACAATAACTAGCAAATATCTACTTCCAAAGAGTATTAAATCACTATGGAACTTATCCTGAATAACTCCCCTTTGATATATCATCGATCAGCAACGAATTTTGATATTGGTATCATCATTCCTTAACCCATCGAAGCAAGTTGTAACCGAAGTTAGTCTTGGCATGAATAAGTACCGATAGTGTTTGTTTTGCCGAAGGAATCTGCTCAGGACTTAAGGATTGATCAGTAGTCTCGGATGCTCCCGCATCATTCCCCCCGGGTTGTTTGAGATTTGTCCTCAAATCTGACAAGTCATCATCCTCCAAGTAAGGAGAAAGATCACCTACATTAAAAGTTGCCGAAACTCCATATTCTCCAGGAAGATCAATCTTGTAAGCATTTTCGCCAATTCTCTCGAGAACTTCAAATGGACCGTCAGCTCTAGGCATAAGCTTATTCTTCCGCTGAGAAGGAAATCTTTCCTTCCTTAAGTGTAACCACACAAGATCACCTGGTTGGAAATGAGCCTTCCTCCGATGTTTATTAGCTTTCTTCCTATAAGACTCGTTAGCCTTCTCGATCTTGCTTCGAATCTGCTCATGGAGTTTTTTCATTGATTCAGCTCTCTCTTTGCCATCAAAGTTCACTTGTGAATTGGATGGAATAGGAATTAAATCAATCGGTGTGAGCGGATTGATTCCATACACAACTTCGAAGGGTGATCGACCAGTAGTATAACTCGGTGATCGATTATAAGCGAACTCAGCATGTGCAAGCTTCAAATCCCAATCTTTTAGAGATTTACTAACCATTCCTCGAAGTAACGTAGTGAGAGTGCGATTGGTTACTTCCGTTTGGCCATCGGTTTGAGGATGACAAGTGGTGCTGAATAGAAGTCTGGTTCCAAGCATTCTCCATAAGGTCTTCCAGAAATAACTTAAAAACTTAGAATCACGATCAGATACAATGGTCTTTGGTACTCCATGAAGGCGAATGATCTCCTTGAAATAAAGATCAGCCACATGAGATGCATCATCCGTCTTGTGACATGGAATAAAATGAGCCATTTTAGAAAACCGATCAACGACCACCATAATGGCATCTTTTCCCCTCTGAGTTCTTGGAAGAGCCACAATAAAATCTATGCTCACATCTTCCCAAGGCTGTAATGGTACTGGGAGGGGAGTATACAGCCCTTGATGGAAATGACTCTTTGCTCTTTGACAAGTTGCACACCTCAAGATGATAGCATGTACCTCTCCACTCATCTTTGGCCAATAAAAGTGCTCTTGAAGGATTTCAAGAGTTTTGTTCACGCCGAAGTGACCAGCCAAACCTCCACCATGTGCTTCTCGGATCAACAATTCTCTAAATGAACTCTTCGGCACACATAATCGATTTCCCTTGAAAAGGAAGCCATTTTGGAGAGAATATGTACCTTGAATTCCATGTTTGCAACTATCGATAATAGTAGAGAACTCCGGGTCTTCAGAATATAGTTCTTTCATGGATTGAAAACCAAGAATTCTAGAATCAAGAACAGCAAGCATACAGTATCTTCTTGATAAAGCATCCGCAACAACATTAGTATGGCCAGGTTTATACTTCGAAACGAAAGAAAAGGATTGAAGAAATTCTACCCATTTGGCATGCCTTGAGTTGAGCTTGCGTTGGCCACTAATAAACTTCAAAGCCTCATGATCAGAATGAAGTACAAACTGTTTAGGCCTCAAATAATGACTCCAATGATCAAGAGCTCTCACAATGGCGTAGAACTCCTTATCATAAGTTGAGTAGTTCTTCTTCGAATCAGTTAACTTTTCACTGAAATATGCCAATGGTCTTTGTTCTTGAACAAGAACAGCTCCAATGCCAACTCCACTTGCATCACATTCAACTTCAAATACTTTATCAAAATTAGGAAGGGCAAGAACGGGGGACTCACATAGCTTCTGTTTGATGAGTTCAAAAGCGTCATGAGCAGCTCCTGTCCATTCAAAAGAACCCTTCTTCATGCATTCAGTGATAGGGGCCATGATTGTACTGAAGTTCTTCACAAAACGATGATAGAAAGAAGCAAGGCCATGAAAACTCCTTACATCGGTAATGGATTTCGGAACCGGCCAGGTTTTCATTGCATCCACCTTCAATTGATCAACAGGAAATTCCATCTTTCGAAACCACATATCCAAGGAATATAATGCTGGAAGAGAAGAACTCACACTTCTCCATTTTGGCATAAAGCTTCTGTTCTCTCAAGGCTTTAAAGACCTGTTTCAGATGAGAAATATGCTCCTCTTCGCTTCGACTATAAACAAGGATATCGTCAAAGTATACAACAACAAATCGACCAATAAAGGAACGAAGAACCTCGTTCATAAGCCTCATGAAAGTACTTGGAGCATTAGAAAGTCCGAATGGCATAACCAACCATTCATATAGAACCTCCCTTAGTCTTGAAAGCTGTTTTCCACTCATCTCCTTCCCGCATTCGGATCTGGTGATAGCCACTTCGCAAATCTATCTTCGAAAACACAGTAGAACCATATAATTCATCAAGCATATCATCAAGTCTAGGTATAGGATACCTATACTTAATAGTGATGTTGTTGATGGCTCGGCTATCGACACACATTCTGAATGTTCCATCCTTCTTTGGTACGAGTAGAGCCGGAACAGAACATGGGCTCATACTTTCTCGAACATATCCCTTGTCGATAAGTTCATTGACTTGTCTTTGCAACTCCTTTGTTTCCTCCGGGTTGCATCTATATGCTGCTTTGTTCGGTAGAGGGGCACCGGGCAGCAAGTCAATTTGGTGCTCAATACCTCTTATTGGAGGTAATCCAGATGGCAATTCTTCGGGGAACACATCTGCAAAGTCTCTTAACAAGGAATGCATTTTCGGATGTATAGGTCTCTCTTTCTCACTCTTTTTCTCAACCATAAGCAAAGCAAATACATTTTTCTGTTTGGTAATGGCTCTCTCAACCTGTGTTTTACTCAAGAAAAGATTTTCCTTACTAGTGTTTCCCTCCCCAGGTTGATTTCGATGTAGCATGCTCGGTTTCAAAGATTCAAGAGTAATGCATTTTCGTTCCTTGTGAAAAGAGTATGTGTTTTTATGCCCATCATGTACAGCCTTTCTATCATATTGCCAAGGTCTACCTAACAACAAGTGACAAGCATCCATGGGAATAACATCGCACAGAACTTCATCTCGATAATTCTTCCCAATGGAAAATGATATAAGGGCTCGTTTGGTTACCTTCACATCACTTCCTTTGCTAAGCCACTGAAGCTTGTAAGGTTGAGGATGTTTCGATGTTGGTAGCTTCAGTTTTTCAATCATGGTTGTCGAGGCGACATTGGTGCAGCTTCCTCCATCGATAATCATCGTACACACCTTCCCGTTAATAGTGCAACGGGTGTGGAAGATGTTCTCCCTTTGCTCATTTTCTTCGGGAGATATCTCAGCATGTAATGCTCTCCGTATCACCAACAACTCGCCATCATCAGCTTTTTCAATGATATTCTCGGATTCTTTAGCTTCAGAATCATTCTGGTCATGTTCATCGCTGGCCTCTTGAAGTTCCAAATCGATCTTCTCAATTTCTTGAAGAGTCATAACTCTCCGATTTGGACAATTAGCTTGCAAATGCCCATAGCCATGGCACTTAAAACACTTCCTTGTGTCACCATCAACTTTCTTGCTGGTTTCTTTGACGGGTTCCACCAACTTCTCTTTACCCTTAGCTTTCGACGAAACACCTTCATATTTGCTTGAGGAAGCACCCCTAAAGTAGGATGTCCCCTTCGAGGAGGTTCTGGAAGAAAACCTCTTGCTACTCTTTAGTTGTTTCTCAACCTTCATTGCTAGCTTGCAAACATCTTCGAAGGACCAATAAGGCTGAAGTTCAACCAAATCAGCAATTTCCTGATTCATGCCACCAAGGAATCGAGCGATGGTTTGCTCGGGAACTTCTGGAACTTCACACCTCATCATGAGTTGTTCGAACTCACGAATATATTCTTCAATACTCATCCCTTGTTGTCTTAGGGAATTCAACTTGAGAAACAGATCTTGCTTATAGGTATCGGGCAAGAACCTCTTCTTCATAAGTTTCTTGAGTTTATCCCAAGACTTGATTCGGCTTTTCCCTTCTCTAGCTCGCTGATGCTTTAAATTCTCCCACCATAGAGAAGCATATTTAGTAAGTTTCAGAACAGCGACCTTGCACCTCTTCTCATCCGAGTAGGACTTGAAGTCAAAAACTCGTTCAATGGCATGGAGCCAATCAACAAAGTTGTCAGGATTGAGACTACCTTCGAACTCAGGTGCATCTGCTTTAATCTCACGGTCATTCTCATGGTGTCTTCTTCTTCTTCTCCGAACTCGGTGCTCAGAAGCACTAGAGTTGCCTCCAGTGGAATTAGAATCATCATTAGAATTGTGATGCGAATCTGAATTGTCATGGTGTCGCTGAACATCGGGATGCCTTGCTGGTTGCTCTTGTCTTGCCGGGTTCTCTAGGAGATTGAGAACTCGCTCCATTTGCCTTTGGAGATTCTCTATAGCACGATCTCGCCTTAGGTCGTTGCGCTTGCTCCAAAGTCAAGCCTCGTGGAACTTGTTCGTCACCCATGATAAGTAGAAGATAACATTACAAAGGAATCACTCAAGATAAGTTCAACCTTGAGCTCTGATACCAAACTTGATGCGTGCGTGGGCGAGTGACTCCGAACAGAAAATTTCAGGATTGCGCGATTTTGGAAAAATGGGCGTAACTTCCTCAATACAGGTCGGATTGACCCGATTCCAAAAGTCACAGATCAAGGACTCGTAGATCTACAACTTTCGTGTTTTGAGTTTTCCACAAATAAGCTCTGTGGAGTGAGCGATTCTGGGAGGAAGTGGACGAGGCACTGTGTTTGTGGGGATGTGTGTAACTCGAGGATATGGAAGGTTTATCACCTAAGCCTAAAGGCACAAGCCACCAGCCAAGGATGAAAGGACCGAGATAGTTGCAGTTCACCACCAAGGCTTAAAGGAAATTCCACCGGCCAAGGATAAAGAACTGTTTGATTCACCACCAACGAACGTTGGATAAAGAATCGAGATAATAATTCAACTCACAAAGAGGAATTTTCATTCATTCAACCAGTCTGATTACAAAATGAGAATATGTCTCATTATATAGATATTAGACTCAGAATTGAAAACAACATGGGAACTACCCAAACATTAAAGACTAAACAAAACAGAAATAGCATTAAAGGTCTAGGAACTAGGGAATGCAATAAATGACATGGGGACTAGGAGTCTTATCTCTTCAGCCTTCAAAATTCGTCCACCAACAATAACTAGCATATATCTACTTCCAAAGAGTATTAAATCACTATGGAACTGATCCTGAATAACTCCCCTTTGATATATCATCGATCAGCAACGAATTTTGATATTGGTATCATCATTCCTTAACCCATCGAAGCAAGTTGTAACCGAAGTTAGTCTTGGCATGAATAAGTACCAATAGTGTTTGTTTTGTCGAAGGAATCTGCTCAGGACTTAAGGATTGATCAGTAGTCTCGGATGCTCCCGCATCACTAAAGAACTTCTTCCCAAAAGAAAAGAAATGCCCTACTATCGATGAACATCTTATGTTCTTTAGCATGGTAGTATTAATAACGTTTAAACACCTATTGGACCAAGATCCAAGTTTATTTGTGTGCAAACCTATGACATAAGCCGATCAACCCTAAATCCGAAGGTGAGAGAGTCTAGGTCTATGCCTAATCCATATCCTATATGGAGTCTTTACAACAGATTTACTTGTTGTAAATATTCAGAGTAAAATAAATAGTCATCAGAGCATAACCCTGAAATAGGCAGACTAGTGAACCCTATCATGGATTGAACCATGTCTATCAAAGTTCAATTTCTCCTTTTCGATATACTATGTTTTGAAAAGGAATCCACTGAGAGAGAATCCTATTCTCTCCTAGATATCTCACAAACTTACTAGATAAGTATTCACCTCCTCGATCTGATCGAAGAGTTCTATTATCTTTTCCAATTTATTGTCCTATTTCATTATTGAATCGTTTGAACATTTCAAATGATTCAGGCTAGACGCATCCATGCCTAGATAGGTCATCTGATAGCATGGCTCTAAAAATTTCAAATGAGATATATAGTGATATCTAATATGGTTCCATCTCTTACATGGTTAATTTATATTTCGGTATCAGGAAGGCTTATTGATATTTATGTGGTATATTAAATACTCGTATAAGAGTGTGTCGTCTGCTCATATGAGAGTGTATAGAATATTATGATGGAATTACTCATATGAGAGTGTATCCTCTGTTCATATGAGAATGTATGGGATATTGTGGTGAAACTACTCATTTGAGAGTATGTCGTCTGCTCATGTGAGAGTGTGTGGAATATTATGATGTGATTTTTCATATGAGAGTGTATCATCTACTCATATGTGGATGTGATTATGATATGAATTCCCATATGAGGGTGTGTCATCTACTCATATGTGGATGTGGTTATGATGTGATTTCTCCTATATGAAAGTATGTCGTCTGCTCATATATGGATATGACTATATTGAGATTTTCTCTATATGAGAGTGTATCATCTGCTCATATATGGGTGTGATTATGATGTGATTTTTCATATGAGAGTGTATTGTCTGCTCATATGTGGATGTGATTATGGTATGGTTTGTGTGATGGTCACTCCATGTGAGAGTGTGTCATGAGATTGCTCACATGTGGATTAATTTATGATTTGGTTACCCATATGTGGCGGTAGCACAAACACTCGTGTGAGATCCTATGGAAATATGTTACTGTGGTATTAGCAGTGGTAGGGAAAGGTTTATGCTTTATAGAAACTTTTATATGATTCATATTTATTTTATTCAATTATTTAGCAGCTTGTTGATGCATTTTATGCATTGCAATATAATAAGTATAGTAAGATTTCCATTGATGGTTGGATACTCACTGAGACTTTCATAAGTCTCACCCCTCACTCTTTCTACTTGTAGTTTTGAAGTAGCTAAGGTTGGGAGTATGTTTCTGAAGGAAACCTATTGATGCAAAATCCGGTTGATGTCAGAATAAGCCAAAGCTAGAGAAGATGAGGTCACCATTGGTGACTTGCAAAATAAAGTCCTGGCTGGAGTCGGGGATGATAGCTCCGATAGGATCCTTCAACAATCAAGTCAGCCAATCTACTAACCAATAGAAATGGAGTGATCAGGAAAATTAAAATAAAGTTTTCAGCTTAGAGAGAAACGTATCTGGAGGGTTTCTTATATAGGCAGAGTCTGTAACAAATTGATGGTGACAGCCATAACTGCTTGATAGTGGGCCATATGTGACCACGTGGAGTTAGTTACGAAGGGTAGTGTCCATTGTCGGACGTGCCAATCTGTTGGGATTTAATAGTTGAACTTTGAATGTCTCCGGGATCGTCTAAGTGTTGATTGATATTTGCTGGATCGAGAACTGATGCTGGGATCCTTCCATGGATAGAGAGAAGTTCGATTGGAAGGAGCTCGATGAACTATGGGAGGGAGTCTAGAAGGAGTTCGACTGGAGAAGTTTAATGGAGGGAGGTCCGGTTGGGGGAAGTACGGTTGGAGGGAATTTGATTAGAGAAAGTTCGGCTGGGGAGTTTGGTAGGAGAAAGCCCGATTGGAGGAAGTTCGATTGGAAGAAGTCCGGCTGGGAGAGTTCGGCTGGAGGAAGTCCGATTGGGGAAAGTCCGATTGGAGGAAGTCCGGCTGGGAAAAGTCTAATTGGAGGAAGTCCAGTCCACACTGAGACAAGATACCAAGCCGAACTTTGGCAGGATCAGGTTTAACCCCAATATTAGTCTCCCTACTCCTAAGTTTGAAAATTGAAGGGAGTGCAAATAGGTGACTGCCGAAGTTCTTTTTCGGCCTCTATGCTTGTTGGATAGAGAGCCTTGGCATTTCCTGTGCCGGCACTAAAGCTTCTCAAATATGAGGTGACCCGAAAGGATGATTTTTCTAAACTCCCACTGAAACTCTATCCCAGAAATAGCATAATTAAAGTTCTTCTAGCCGTTGATTGCCTACCATGATGAGCGGGACATGCATCAACCACAGATCAACCAAAGATGACGTGCCATCATATCCGTCTCGGGCTCTAAGGGGTATTTAAATTTGTCTTCTTCTCCTGGAGGCCTTATTTCTCTTTGCACTCTTCTCTTTCTTTCTCCAATGTCCTTTCTTCCTAAGATTTCTTCAATTTTCTTCTCTATTTCTTCTGCCCGCAAGCACTTTCCTATTCAATTTCCACCATGCTCATCATCTTGTTGCTCTCCTTGACCAGTCTAGATTAGTCTCCCAACCTTCCCTTCGATTATTTCTGTGTTTCTTGCATTTTTCCTTTTTGGTTTCTTCAAGAAGATTTCACTCCTTATTTTCTTGATTTTTCAAAGATTTTTTCAGTGTTCGTTTCATCCAAATATCTTAGGAAACTTCTCAGTCTGCCTATTCTTGGGGTTCGTCTGATCCGACCTTTCGAAACCCTAATCTCATGGACGAGACCAACCTTAGAAGCTTGCCCCGCACCGGGCACGATCCCTTGTACCTTAACCCCAGACGATCTTTCCTTAATTAGGATTCAATAGGGGTCCCCCTGGAATATGAACTAGAACTTCTTGGTCCCAATGACTCTAAGCTTGCTTTCCCTCCACCTGACTGATTTTATCTGTACTTCGAAGCTCTTCATGCTGGACTAAGACTTCCTATCCTATCCTTTGTAGTTGCACTTTTTCATTTTTTGAACATCTCACCAGCTTACATAGTGCCGAACTCCCTTAGATTTGTGATTGGGTTTCTTTTCCTTTGCCATTTGGCCAAAATCTGCCCGATCATTTCTTTTTTCAGAAATTATTATACCATTAAATGCCATCCTTCTGCAAAGGACTAGTGGTACTTTTCTCTCCAGTTCGGTAAGAAGGGTTTATTGAATGATGCCCCTTCTTCCATCCATAATTGGAAGTAGAGGTACTTTTTCATACATTGTCCGACCTTGCTGCTAGGGCTTCTTCCTTGGGGCTTACTTAGAGAGTCAGTCCATCGAGCACCTAGTTTAGATAGGGGCAATCTTGACTTTACCAATAAACTTAAGACCTACAGTTGATTTGGAAACAGCGGCTGTCAAGGATGCTGAAGCTGAATTAGAAGTTCTGAGGAAAAAACTATAGGCGTTAGAAAAAAACTACTAAAGGGCTGACAAGATGTTCCATGATAACTTGATAAGAAGAAAGGAGCTTGAGGAGGAGATTGTCAACTTGAAGGAATCCTTGCTGATGGCTAGTAATCCAAAGTTCGAGGCACCTGATCCTTCTTAGAACTTCGATTTTTTTTTCTTCTTCCTTTTGTAACTGATCTTGCTGACCCTTGTTTTATAATCAACTTTGATTTTAATGAGATGATATCTTCTCCCATCTTTGCTCTGTGTGGGTTGGATGTTTCTTGATGGCTCTGCTTTTCTCTCTTCTCTTTCTCTTTTCTCTCTCTGTCTCTCTCTTTTTGAAAACATGGTTGTTGAGGATGCTTAATTAGATATCTTCTCCTATACCCAAACAAGGTTCTCTTCCTAATCCTGACACAGTCGGTCTCTATTCTTGTTAGGATTAGATCTTTCTCCTGTCCTCAACAAGACCATTAGGATGTGAAAGGGCCATTGAAGGGACCTCTCTCCTTCTCCTACCTTAAATAACCAGAGGTTTTCATCTGTGTTAAGATGAGGTCCTCCTATTCGTGACACAGTTAGGCTTTGCTCATGTTAGGAGGAGATTCTCCTTCTATTTATAACAGGACAGTAGGGGTACAAAAGGGCCATTGAAGGGGCCTCTCCCCTCCTCATGTCTTAAATAACCAAAGGTCTTCATCCATGCCAGGATGAGGTCCTCCTCCTATTCCTAACAAGATTAGGCTTTGCTCATGTTAGGATGAGGTTCTCCTCTTGTTTCTAATAGGATAGTAGGGGTACGAAAGGGCCGTTGAAGGAGTCTCTCCCCTCCTTCTGTCTTAAATAATCGAAAGTCTTCATCCATGTCAAGATGAGGTCCTCCACCTATTCCCGACATGGTTAGGCTTTGTACATGTTAGGACGAGGTTCTTCTCCTATTCCTGACAAGATAGTAGGGGCACGAAAGTGTCATTGAAGGAGCCTCTCTCCTCCTCCTATCTTAAATAATTGAAGGTCTTCATCTGTGTCAGGATGAGGTCCACCTCCTATTCCTGACATAGTTAAGCTTTATTTATAGATGAAGTTCGGTTGAGTCATTTTCTATTATTTTATGATTTGGTGCAAAAAAATGAAATTATTGAAATAAAGAAGTTTAATTACGATGGAATTACCGATAGTACATTTGTAGATTTTTTGAATTCCAATATCGAGGAAGATCAGCTCCTCCAAGCTCTTTTAAACAATAAGTCCAAGATCGCACGACCTCCTTGACTTCATATGGGCCTTCCCAGTTTGGAGTGAGTTTTTCCTGGTTTTGCAATTGTGAAATAGCTCTGCTCATCGAAGTACCAAGTCTCCCACTTTGAATACCTTGCCCTTGACATTGGAGTTGTAGTAATGAGCTACTTTCTACTTATAGGCCGCCATCCGAACTTGGGTTTCTTCTTATCTTTACTCCAACAAGTCGAGATTAGCCCTGAGATCCTGCGAGTTGTGCTGTTTATGGAATGCCATCACTCGCATTGATGGAAGCTTGAGTTCTATTGGGATGACCGCTTTTGATCCAAAGGCCAAGGCAAATGGAGTCTCCCTAGTTGGCAATCTTTGGATAGTTCAGTATGCACAAAGCACATGAAAGAGTTCATCCACCCAAGTCCTCTTTGCTCTCTCCAATCTTGCTTTGATATCTTGTAGTAGGGTTCGATTGGTTACCTCAGCCTCATCGTTAGCCTGTAGGTGGACTACTGATGTAAAATTATGGGCAATGTTCAGATCTTCACAAAACTCGACAAATTTTGTTCCTACAAACTAGCACCCATTATCTGTTATAAGGGTCCGAGGTAAACCAAACTATACACAATTGACTTCCAGATAAAGTCCTGCACTTTAGCTTCGATGGTTTTTGCCAAAAGTTTGGTTTCAACCCATTTTGTGAAGTAATCAATTGCCACTAACATAAACTTTCACTATCCAAATGCCATAAAAAAGGATCCCAGTATGTCCATCCCCCACTATGCAAATGGCCATGGGGTACTTAAGGGTGTAAGCTCAAAAGTCGGCTGTCTTTGAATATTTACATTCTTTTAACATCGATCATATTTTCTGACGTATTCTATGGAATCTTGATGCATGGTTGGCTAGTAGTAGACCTACTGAAGTAGTTTGTATGATAGGGATCTAGTCTCTAGGTGATTTTCATAGATTCTTTCATGCACTTTCCATAATGTAAAATCAGCCTCTAAAGATCGAAGACATCTCAAGAGTAGCAAAGAATATGATCTTTTATACAGCTTGCCATCATATAGAATATACTAGAAGGCCAGGTTCCTTAATTTTTGAGCCTCTTTTGAGTCATGAGGGAGAACCTCGTCTTTGAGATAGGCAACTAGAGGGTCGATCCAGCTGCGGTCGACCTACATCATAGATTATTGCTCCCCCAAGCTTGGGTGGTTCAGAATTTCAAAAAAGACTTCCTTTGGTAATTCACTTGGGGCAAGTATGGCTAATTTGAAGAGAAGATTGGCTCTGGTATTTTTCATCCTTGGGATCTATTGAATATTAATGCTGTCGAAGGTCAAGGTCAGACTCTGTACCTTTTTCAGGTATTTCACCATACTTTCCTCCCGATCTTCATAGTTGCTACTGACTTATCCTACGACCAAACAAGAGTCATGACCCAATCCACCTCTAGTTCCCTAGCTATTCTCCATCCTGTGATCAGCACTTCGTACTTAGCCCCATTATTTATCATGGGGAATTCGAAATGCAATGCATACTCTACAATAATTCCTTCCGAGTTGACCAAAATTAGACCTGTGCTTGCACCGGAGGCATTGGATAAGCCATCCATGTATAGGGCCCAAAAACCATCAGGGAGGTCTGCTTTTTCTTCGGAGGAGCCCAGCCGTAATCACGAAATTCTGGTTTAATTTTGTTCAAGTTTGGCTTTGTCCAGGATAGTACATTCCACTATGAAGTCTGCCAATATTTGGACTTTAATTAACGGCCGAGGTTGATAATTGATGTCAAACTTTATAAGCTCAATTGTCTATTTTGCTATTCTTCTGAAGATGTCTGTTCAATGAAGAATTTCCTTGATTGGCAAATTAGTGAAGAGCATTATAGTATGCCCCTAGAAATAAGGTCGGAGCCTTTGAGTTGCTATCAACAAAGCATAGGTTCTTTTCTAACTTGGAGTACCTAGTCTCGGCGTCCCTTAAGACTTGGCTTATATAGTATATTGGCTGCTGTGCTTTCGCCTCTTCTTTAACTAAGACCACCGCAAGGACCGCTGGGGAGACCATTGGGTATAGAAATAATTCTTCTCCATGTTCGGGTTTTGCCATCAGGAAAAGCGAGCCAAGGTAGTTCTTTAATTTTTCAAATGCTTGTTGACATTTGGCGGTCTAGGAAAAGTTTTTTGGCAATTTAAGAACTTGGAAGAAAGGCATGCATCGCTCAACCAACTTTGAGATGAAGCAATTCAGAGTCACTACTTTTCTTGTTAGGCACTGAACTTTCTTTATTGACTTTAGAGTAGTCATTTCTTGAATGGCTCAGATCTTCTCTGGGTTTGCTTCGATTCTACACCTTAGTATCATGAGCTCCAGGAAATTTTCTGAAGTCATGCCAAAGGCACACTAGGTAGGGTTCAACTTCATCTTATATTTTTGGAGGGCATTGAAGGTCTCTTTAAGGTTGGCAATGTGATTTGCTGAAGATCTGTTCCTTACAAGCATATCATCTACGTAGACCTCCATGTTGTGGTCGAACCAAGCACTGGTAAGTTGCACCTGCATTTTTTAGCCCAAAGGGCATGACCCTATAACAATAGAGTCCATAGTTAGTAATAAAAGCAATTTTCTCCTCATCCTCTATTGCCATCCGGATTTGATTATAGCTAGAAAAGGCATCCATGAAAGTGAGGATTTCATGGCCTAAAGTTGCATCAACTAATTGATTAATTTTGGGCAAGGGATAGCTATCTTTTGGGTAGACTTTATTCATCTTCTTGAAGCCTATGCACATTTTCTATTTTTTGTTTGCCTTCTTGATCAGGACCATGTTGGAGATCCAATTTGGATAATTGACTTCTTGGATGAACCTAGCTTTGAGGAGCTTGTCAACTTCTTTTGCTACTGCCTTCTATCTTTCTGGGGCGTAACTACGCATCTTTTCTTTCACTGGTTGATGTTTGAGATTAATAGCCAGATGATGTTCCATAACTTCAGCATCAATTTCGAGCATGTCCGTAGGGATCCAAGCAAAAACATCTGTATTTCTCCGTAGGAATCCAATGAGTTGCTCACATACCATTTCTCCCAAATTGGAGTCGATCTGCACCATGTGCTCTTTATTTTTATAATTTAGAGGGACCGAGACTAGATCTTCCATGGGTTTCCCATGTTCTTCAGTAAGGTCATCCCGAACATCTAGCCCATCAATTGAGCAAGGGTCTGATTATTCACCCGTTTGCAAAGCGATTGAGTAACAATGTCTTGCCAAGGCTTGATCTTCTCTGATCTCTCTAATCCCGTGATTCGTTAGGAACTTCATCTTTAAATAGTAGGTCGATACTACTGCCTAAAGAGCATTTAGATCAGATCGGCCAAGAATAGCATTGTAGGTAGATGGAGCTTTTACTACCGAAAAATCCACTTGTATCCTGGACTATCTTGGATATCATCCTATAGTCATAATTCATATTATTATCCTTCAACTGGCATAGTGTCATCAGTGAAGCCCACTAATGGGGTACTCATTGGTCTTAGCCGGTTATCTAGATATTTTAAAGAAAGCATCATAAAACAAGACATCGGCTGAACTTTCATTATCGATAAGGATATGGTGTACATCATAGTCTGTAATATTTAAAGAAACTACAACTGCATCATCGTGCGGGAGCTGAACTCCTTGTGCATCCTCTTTAGTGAAAGCGATGAGTTTTTTAGTCCTCCATCTTTTAGACGACCCCTCAGATCTACTAATCTTCTTCCACCAAAGTCTCCTAAAGATAGTGTTTATGATGCCCAATGGGGGTCAATCTCCTGGCTGTTCCTCCCTCCTTGGCATTTCTAGTTGCGATAGTGCTCTCGGGTGGTATTCCCTTGCCTTAGGCTGATGTCATAGGAATCAGCCCAGCCAGCCTCATCTGATGAGCTCCTCGATCTCGTCTTGGAGCTAAATGCACTCTTCAGTATCATGGCCATGGTCATGATGATAGAGATAATACTTGTTAAGATTGTGCTTGCCAAGATGAGCGTGCATCCTCTCAGGCCTCGATAGTTGCTCCTTAATCTCCATCAGTACTTGAGTTTTTGGAGCATTATGAGGGGCATAGTTGTAAAATTTTTTGGAGAGAGAGTTCCGCTATACCCTTCGATCAGGACTTCTTTGTCAATGAGTTTGGGGATGAGTGGCTCATCTGCACTGAAGAGGGGTTTGGGAGCACGACCGAGCTTCACTCGACTTTTCTTCAAGTGCGGGTTTACTAGATTCACCTACCTGCCACTCTCTTGCAGCTTCATTATCCTTGGCCTTGAAGGCCTCTTCTGCTCAGGCATAACCATCCACCCGAGCCAACATATCAATAAAATCTATGGAGTGCTTTTTTTTCAGGAAGGATAAAAAAGATCATTTTTCTGAAGACTGCCCTTTAGTGCGGCCATGGTAATGGATTGATCTAAATTTTGGACCTCTAGGGTAGCGACGTTGAAGCACGGTTGATATAAGCCCGAATGGCCTCCCCTTCCTTTTACTTAATATTGATGAGGGAGTTTGAACCTTGCCTAGGACGTCAGCTGCTAACAAAATGAGCCACAAACTGATGGCTCCTTTGGTTGAAGAAGAAGATCATACCCGATTTCAGAGCTGAGTACTAATTTCTTGCTGCTCCCATTAGAGTAATGGGAAGGCTAGGCACAATATGGCATCTGGCACACGATGGAGCAGCATCATGATCCTGAAGGTCTCTAGGAGGGCAACCAAATCAGAGGTCCCATCATAGCTCTCAAATTGAGGGAGCTTGAAGTTCGGTGGGATAGGCTCCTGCATGATCCAGGCAAAGAAAGGGGGATTAGTGCAGATGTCATCATGATGGATCGGGGTGGCATGGTGGAGCTCTTCAATCTATCGGTCTTTGTCCTGGAGCTTCTAATCGAGAGCATCACCTCGATCGTGGATCTCGGAGGGCTTTTAACTATAGATGGGAAAGATTTTCTAGAGAGGAATCAAGATCTCTTTAGGCCGGTTCTGGAAGTTTCGGTAGGAGGTTTTCCAACTGAGCTGGTGTCGGAGGTTGCTGCATGGCCCACACCATTTTGGCGAGGCCTTAAATCTACTGCATCAGCTAATTGAATTGCTCCGAATCCACCATAGTCACTGGGGGATGTTGCGGTGCTGGTGGTGGTGTTGGAGCGGGAGGATCGGGATCAGATCTAGCAGTGGAGGCGGTGGATCACCAATTAGTTATCTTCTTCAAAGGCATTCATGAGATTACAAAAAATCAAACGTATCTAGAGAGTCCGACAGTGACTTGCAAAACAAAGTCCTGACTAGAGTTGGGGGTGGTGGCTCCGACAGGATCCTCTGATGATCAAGTCAGCTTTTCTAGCCAACAAAAATAGAATGCTCAGGAGAATTAAAATAGAGTGTTCAGCTTAAAGAGAAAACGTATCTAGAGGGTCTCTTATATAGGCGGAGCCTATAACAAACTGATGGTGACAGCCATAACTATTTGGTAGTAAGCCGTTTGTGGCCATGTAAAGTTTGTTATGGATGGTAGTGTCCGCTGTCATGACATGCAAGTTTATTGGGATTTAATAGTTGAAGTTTAGATGTCTTCAAGATCGTCTAAGTGTTGACTGATATTTCCTGTATCGAGAACTGATGCTGGGATCCTTCCATGGATAGAGAGAAGTTCGACAGGAAGAAGCCCAGTGAGTTGTGGGAGGGAGTCCAGAAGGAGTTTGACTGGAGAAGTCCGGTTGAGGGAGGTCCAGTTGGGGGAAGTCCGGCTGGAGGAAGTTCGGTGGGAGGAAGTCCGGCAAGGGGAGTTTGGTTGGAGGAAGTCCGGCTGGGGTAGTTCGGCTAGAGGAAGTCCGGCTGGGAGAAGTCTGATTGGAGGAAGTCTAGCTGGGGGAAGTTCGATTGGAGGAAGTCCAGTCTACTTTGAGACAAGATACCAAGCCAAACTTCGATAGGAGTAGGTTTAATCCCAATAAAATCGATCTAGGATTCTAGGATTAGCTTTCGAAACTTTTTTAAAATTATAGTAAAAAATATAAATTAATCACATCAATTCATTAATAAAATAACATAAAATTCTAGATCTAGGATTCTATTACATGATCAAAGCATGATATTAAATCAAAAATAAAAAAAAATAAAAGAAAAAATGTTGATCACATCAACATAGATCTACACTTGATCTAATTGAGATATTTAATAGGAAGATCAAATCATCCTTGCCTATGCAACTCGAGATCCTTAACTCACTGATCTAGGCCTGAGATTGTTGCTCTAAGCCGCACATGCATCTAGCCTCTACAGGTTGTCCACACGAGCCCTCGATCATAGATCAAGAGTACAATATTGGAAATCAGCATAGTATGCTAGTACTGTACTGATCCTTCTTCGATGGTTGATCTAGATCTTTCTTCTTTAAAACTTAGACTCTCCAATAAGTAGAAGGAAGGAGAAAGACTTTATGAATCAGAAACACTCTCAAAACTCACAAAAAAAATTAGAGAAAATAATCTAGAAGAAAACCCTAAAAGAAGACCCTCTTCTTCTTCATTGTTCTCCCACCTAGACACCTTGATTGGTATCTTTACAATTCCCATGCCCTAGACCTTTCCCTCCTAAGCTTTCCCATGCCCCAATAGCACTCTCAAGTCTTTGGAATCTTAAAAAGGTTCAAGCCAAAAATCATTTTATAGATAGAGATATAGAATAATCCTTGACTAGATCAAATACCTAGTCAAGAGTTATCCAAATAAGGCTAGACTTGGGGTGCCCAACTCTTGGGTGCCCCCTCCTTTATTTCTTTCGTGAACCAACTACTCTTGTTTCACAAAAGCCTCTCTTAAGCCCACAAAAATTCTAGAAAAAAATAGAGAGTGGGTGGCATAGTATGGAAAGAGCTTTGGTTGCTTTAAAATTCTATCTCATAGAATTTAAATCAACTCAAACCCCTTTGATTTGGTCCACAACAACTTATCATATAAGAAAGAAAGGGAGTGACTTGGGGCACTAATGAATTCTTGGAGAGTGGATTTTCCAAACACAAAACTTCCAAAGAAGGCATTGGGGGGGGTGTTGGGACTACATGGCGCAAGGATTTGGAGTCTTTTGACTTGGTCCAACTTAATCCTTGGACCAAATTAAATCAAAATTTATTTGATCCAATTAGAATAGTTCTTAGTCCAACTAATAACCTAATTAAATTAGATTAAATCAAATTTAATTATAATTTAATTTTCTAATCAAATTAGAAATTAGGTTGATACAAGTCCTAATTGAACTAGGACTCGTTCTTCCAATAAACTAATTGAACTTGATCTAATCAAGCTTAAACCAAATTTAATTAAATCATATTTATTTAAACTTAATCTCTATCCTTTGGCTAAATTAAATTAAGTTAATTAGCAATCCAATTGCTAATCGATCCTCCTGCAATACTTGCATTAGGACAAACATTAATTGTATTGATTGTTTTACCTAATAACAATACTTAATTATCGATCAATTATTTGATCAGATCGAGAACTCTTATATGTGTGACCCTATAGGTTCAAATCTAAGTCGATAGAATAAAAATAAATTTTTATATCAATTGAAGTGACCATCTAGCAATGGTACCCAACGGTCGGATAGGTCGAATATGTAGAACAACATCCTTAGAAATCATGTGGATATAGTTTTTATATAATTCATTCCCTGGACCAAAATTCTCATAGAATACCTCAAAGTTTAACTGTCAGTCCTAACTAAGTCATCCATATTGTATTTTAAAATACTAAATCCATCTTATGGATTACCCTGGCCAAGGTTTTTACTATATTGAAATACAGTGATTTTCACTGTATCATCCAACTTTTAGAGTGGTCAATCCCATCTTGATCACTCACCAACTTCACAAATACTTGACTATGCCTAGAAACCTTCCATTATTGAATTAAAAATTCAATTAGTCTGGTACCAAAGCAGAGTGAGTTGCTTGCAAGCCATTGTGGTGATCTAAGATGTAAGGGACATTTATACCCATATCCCATCAGAGCAATTTTCGATAGCAGAATATTCCAGAGTTGGTCATGTTTGATGATGATGTACCCATATATCTCACTTTTATATCATATCAATATCTCCATACTCCCTAGTTAAGAGGACAACAAACCTATATGGCATACAATTTTATATGCTAAATAAATGTTGTCGTCCTAATTAATGACATATCATTTGGTTGTGAACTATTTAAGGACTAATTGATAAATCCTCTCTTTATCAAAACTAAATAGTCCTAAGGATTTCAGCACAATAATGGTGTTCATTAGAAGATGTAGACTTTATGATGAAAATATCAAAAATATAATTTATTTAATAATAATCAATTATAATTATAAAAAAGCACAACCATCAACTAGTTGATTATTGGCTTTGGAATACATTTTTCAATAACTCCTACTTATCCTAAAGCTACTCAGCATAGTATCTAATACCCATCTTCGACTTGTGGTCATCAAACTCCTTTATCACTAGGGCTTTAGTGAAGGGGTCGGCCAGGTCCTCCTTTTCGTCGATCTTCTGAAGGTCGACGTCATCTCGATCCTTGATCTCCCAGACCAGATGGTAGCGGTGCAGTATGTGCTTCGTTCGTTGGTGTGCTTTTGGTTTTTTTGCCCGAGCAATGGTACCAGTGTCGTCATAGTGGAGCATGATCGGTTCATTTACAAAGGGTGCTACTTCTAGCTTAGTGATGAATTTTTTCAGCTATACAACTTCCTTCACGGCATCTGATGCTGCAATGTACTCTGCTTCATAAATAGAGTTTGCCACAATATGCTTCTTGAAACTCTTCCAGCAGATAGCTCCAACATTAGGGTAAAGACATAACCCAACAAGCTTCTACTATCATCATTGTCAGATTGAAAATTGGAGTCTATAAATCCCACAAGTTTCAGATCTAACTCGCCATAAACCAACCATTGGTGCTTAGTATTGTTCAAATACTTAAGGATAGCTTTCAGCACTTTTCAGTAGTTCTCTCCTAGATCAAATTGGTATCTACTCACTACTCCTAGTGAGTATGCCACATCTGGTCTCGTACATATTATAATGTACATGATAGACCCCATAGTCGAAGCATATGGGACTCTACTCATACGCTTTCTCTCTTTAAGAGTTGTCAAACAATCCTTCTTAGAGAGAGAAATTTCATGGCCTATCGAAAGATAGCCTTTCTTGGATTTCTCTATGCTGAACCTCTTTAGCACAGTTTTTATGCACGTGGACTGGGATAATCCAAGTATCCTCTTAGATCTACCCTTATAGATTTTTATCTCTAGGATGTAGGATGCTTTATCCAAGTCTTTCGTAGAGAATTGAGATGATAACCAAACTTTTATTCCTTGTAGTGCAGGGATGTCATTCCCAATTAAGAGAATATCATCTACGTACAATATAAGAAATACCACTATCGAATCATTCATCCACTTATAAATGCAAGGCTCTTCTCCATTCTTAATTAAGCCATATGTTTTGATCACCTTATCAAAATGCATCTTCCAACTCCAAGATGCTTGCTTCAATCCATAAATGGATCTCTGAAGCTTGCACACCTTGGACTCATCTATAGATGTGAACCCCTTAGGTTGTATCATATACACTTTTTTGGTCAGCTCTCCATTCAGGAATATTGTCTTCACATCTATTTGTCAGATCTTATAGTCCAGATGGACAACTATAACAAGCATTATCCAAATGGATTTGAGCATTGCCATAGAAAAGAAATCTCTTCATTGTCAATACCATAACATTGACGATATCCCTTCGCAACTAGATTGGCTTTATCGATTTCCACTTACCATAACATTGACGATATCCCTTCGCAACTAGATTGGCTTTATCGATTTCCACTTTCTCATCTGCACCCCTTTTTCTTTTCAAGACCTATTTACATCCAATGGATTTAACCCCTTCGGGTGGATCAACTAATGTCCACACATCATTGACTTTCATGAACTCCATTTTGGATTTTATGGCTTTAAGCCATTTCTCGGAATTAGGCCACTGCATTGCATCCATATAAGTGATCGGATCCTCATTATTTTCATCGAGTTTGATGAAATCACCATGCTGGACCAAGAAATCATAATATCTATCCAATTAATGTGGTACTCTACCGGATCATCTTAATGGTGCAGGAATATTGGGCTCCTGATTTGATCTAATCAAATCTGATTCAGATTCAGCTATAGGTGTCGATCTTTCACCTATTGAATTTCGTCAAGTTCAACCTTAGAGGCAACAGTTCCTTCATTAAGAAACTTCTTTTCCAAAAAAATTACCTTAAGGCTGATGAATACTTTTTGTTCATCAACATGGTAGAAAATATATCCTTCTGCTTCTTTGGGATATCCTATGAATGTGCACTTGTCAAACCTAGGTCCAATTTTATCTATAATTAATTGTTTCACATAAGTTGGGCACCCTCAGACCCTGAGGTGTGAAAGTGCTAGCTTACACCCTGTCCATATCTCATATGAAGCTTAAATTATAGATTTACTTGAAATCCTATTTAGAAGATAGCAAGCTAATTCAAGTGCATATCGCTAGAAGGATATCGACAAGCTAGCAAAATCGATTATGGATCGAACCATGTCTAATAGAGTTCAATTTCTCCTTTCAGACACACCATTATGCTGTGGTGTTCCTAGAGGAGTTCATTGGGAGAGAATCCCATTTTCTCCTAGATATGTGAGAAACTAACTAGCAAGGTATTCTCCTCCTTAACAGACCAAAGAGTTTTCATACTCATTCCAGTTTATTTTTCTACTTCACTTTAAAATCGTTTAAACATTTCAAATAAATCTGGTTTATGTTTCATCTGATAGACATATCTATACCTGGATAGATTATAAATGAAAGTGATGAAGTAGAAATATCCACCTCTGGCACAAGTGCTCATAGGTCCACATACATCAGTATGTACTAGACCTAAGAGCTTAGTAGCTCCCTTATCTTTTCCAGTAAAAGATTACTTGGCCATTTTTTCAACTAGACAAAACTTATAGGTTAGAAATGATTCACAATCACTGACTTTGAGGATTCCCTCTTGAGTCAACCTATTTATCCTATCCTTATTTATGTGACCTAGCTTATGGTGCCATAAGTACATATCAGACATACTATCTAATCTAGGATGCTTGCCAGTAGAATAGACTACATTAATAGGTTGTGATACCATATATATATATCATTGTTCAAATATTCAGAGAATATAGCTTATGGTGCCATAGTAACACCATTCATAATGACATTACAAAACTCTTTCTTTATTGAAATTTCATAATTGTCTTTGGTCAAAAGGGCTACAGAAATGACATTCAGAAAGAAACTAGGACAAAAGTAACAATTACTAAGAATAACGATATGAAACTCAAATACAAGTTTCAAGATCCCTAATGCTAGAACTAGAACTAGTCTTCACTCTCCAATGTTCAGGAACCTCTCGTCTTATTCAAATCTCCTACTAACCTGGAATCCGTGCAATGAATTGCAAATATGATAAGGACTATCGGTATCATTCAGCTTGAGTCTTATTGATCTTTACATTCTTGGTCAGCCCTGCACAAATATCCTAGCCTGAACTTGCACCTTCTTACTCTTCTTCTTCTTATTCTTCTTTCCTTTCTTAAAGGGTCAAGAACTAGAAGAAGATCCTCCCACTAAGTTCATCGACTCTTTATGGAGCTGATCATCCTTCTCAAAGTTCTGAAGTAACCCCAGTAACTCGTGGTAGTTTACTTCAGGCTTTATCATTCTGTAATGAGTAAGAAATAGGAGAAATGATTTGTAGTGAGTTTAAAATCGCATCTTTCCCTAGCTACTCATGCAAGGAAAAGCCAAGTTTGCTCAAATGCTCCATCAGCTCGATCATATAGTACATGATTAGTGACTGAAGCTCGATCTCTCATCCTGGTATTGAAGATGGCATAACTAGTCTTGTAAATTTCAACATCATCGAGTGTGCCAAAAGACTTCTTCAACACTTGAAGCATGTCTTTTGGCTGAGCATACTCAAATCTGTGATTGAACTCGTTGCTCATGGCTACTAGCATGATACAATGCACCATAGTTTGGTCATTGAGCCACTTCTGATAAGTGTCCCTAACTGTTCCACGTGCATTAGGTGCTGGCTTCTCAGGTGCTGGATTTGTCAGCACGTACAAGATCTGTTTATGTTCTAGAACAGTCTTCAACTTATGGTACCAGTTACCAAAGTTGGATCCCACTAGCTTATCATTGTCTAACAATTATCGAAGTGAAAGAAAAGTGGCCATATCAGCATAAAGAAAAATTCAAATCTAATTAGTAATTGATTCATTAAATCTGAAGATTTGGACTTTAATCAAAAGGTTCTCCCATTATTTTATTCAAATTGGTAGCTTCTACCTCCAATTCGAGGAATTATCCTGATTTCTTAGTAAGTACTAAAATCCACATAGACTACACACAAGCCCAACTTTGGTTGGTCAACCATGTACATCTAAAGATAGGTTCATAACCAATTATTTTTTCAAATAATTTTTAATAATTTAATTTTAACTGTGCCTAATCAGTCGACTTTGGCCTCCACTTAAAAGATCCGATTAGGTCCAACTATTAACATGACCATACTCGGTCCATCTAATCAATGAATGATTAAGCCCAACTTTGGGTTGGTCAACCTAACAACCATTTAGAGAGATGTGGCCAAGAAATCATATTATGAATGACAATTCCATTAGCCGATAAAAATCAGACCTTTGGGCCTCCAGTCTAATGGACCCATTATCATCCACTTAATGGAAGGCTATGATCTTGTTATCACCATAACTATTTCATTTTTAAGGATCTAATAATTTTAGAGGATTTAATTAATTGATTTTAAGAAAGAAAGAAGAGAACTAGCTAATTTTGATCCTCTCACTGACCTCACCAAGTCAGATCACTAAGGACCTAATTAGAGCTAGAATTAGGAACACCTAAATCAATCACACTAATTTACCAAATTGACATGGATTAGCCCAAATTACCAAGTGATCTAATCAAAACCTAATTCACCTAGATAGTTAGGTAAGTGAGATCAGTGGAAGGGATATGCCATTAACTCGTCAAAGATCGAAATCAATGCGAATAGCTTCCAATTATAAACCATTAGTCTAGACTACCAAATTTACCTTGGACACCATCCGGTTCATTAGTTTTAATTGGATCAACCTAGCAATTTTGGATTCGATCGCACAACCATGTATCAAGTCCATTTGGTCCTCATTAAAGGCATGAACTTGACCAACTATAACTATTGTAATTGAGTCTAAAGAGTAATCTAATTCAACATTTGATTAGATTTGACCAATTATGCTAATTTAGTTCATTCTTTAACTAACCTTAGATCTAACTCAATTAATAAACCTAATTCATCTAACCCAATAATCCAATGTTATGATCAATGACTTACGATCTATAATTTACAATTCTAGAGCCTAATTCATCATACTTAATACTTAATTAAGTTTTTTGACTGAGGATTGGGGTTCGGCATTTCAAAAATATTTTTTAAAATTTTGAAAGATTCTTTTACAATCTAGCATTATTCACCAAATGGGTCAACTCAATTCAAAAATAAGTCAGCTCATTTCACTAATAGTACTAGTTATAGGTTTTAATCTATGACTATGTACAATACATGAAAAACCATGAATTATTTTAGATCTAATATAAATACTTATTCATGATTAAAATTAGATTAAAACTATCATAAAAATTATTAGATCAGATCTAAAATTTTATGATCAATTTTTTAGATCCATAACGTACCAGGACAATCTTTCCTCTATAAGGGTTACACCTTATAGCAGGATAACCTACGGTCCGTGCAATCATGATTTTAAATTTTAGATTTAAATATCAGATTATAAATTAGATCTAATCTAAAAATATAATCTAAACATGCCTAAATCTAGGGTTCTAGGGTTAGATTTTGAAACTTTTTAAAAATAAAGAAAAAAAGATAAATTAATCATATTAATTTATGAATAAAATAATATAAAACTCTAGATCTAAGATTCTATTACATGATTATAACATGCTATTAAATCAAAAATTAAAATATTAGAAAACTATATGTTGAATGTATCAACAGCAGACTATTCTACATCTAATCTAGATACGTAACAGGGAGATCAAATCACCCTTACTTTTGCAACTCGAGTTTCTTAACTTGCTGATCTAGGCTTTAGATTGTTGCTCCAAGCCGCATAAATGTCGGACCTCTATGGGTAATCCACATGAGCCCTTGATCGTAGATCAGAAGTTCGATGTTGGAAATCAGCAAAGTATGCTAGTAGTGTGCTAAACTTACTTCGATGATTGATCTAGATCTTCTTTCTTAAACTTGGACTCTCTAACAAGTAGAAGGAAGGAGGAAGACTTTGTGAATCAGAGACACTCTTAAAACTCAAAAAAAAATTGAAGAAAAAAAAATCTAGAAGAAAACCCTAGAAGAAAACCCTCTTCTTCTTCTTTGTTCTCTCACCTAGACACCTTGATTGGTGTCTTTACAATTTCCATGCTCTAAACCTTTCTCTTCCAGGTTTATCCATAATTGCCCTCTGAAGCCTCTGAGATCTTATAAAAAATCAAGCCAAAAATAATTTTATAGATGGAGATATAGAATAATGCTTGACTAGGTCAAATACTTAGTCAAGAGTTATCCAAATAAGGCTATACCTGAGGCACCCAACACTTTGGCACCTCTTCCTTTATTTTTTACATGAACCAACCACTCTTGTCACACAAAAGACTCTCTTAAACCCACAAAAATTCTAGAAAAAAATTGGGAGGGGATGGCATAGTATGGAAAGAGTTTTGGTTGCTTTAAAATTCTATCTCATAGATTTGAATCAACTCAAACTCCTTTGACTTGGTCGACAACACCTTATCATGTAAGAAAGAAAGAGGGTGACTTGGGTGCTCGTGAACTCCTAGAGAGTGGATTTTCCATGCACAAAACTTTCAAAGAAGGTGTGGGGGGGGCGTTGGGACTACATGGTGCAAGGATTAGGAGTCATAGTCGTACTAGGACTCTTATTTTGACTTGGTCCAACTTGATCCTTGGACCAAATTAAATTAGAATTTATTTAATCTAATTAGAATACGTCATAGTCCAACTAATAATCTAATTAAATTAGATTAAATTATATTTAATTCTAATTTAATTTTTAAATCAAATTAGAAATGGATTGATACAAGTCCTAATTGAACTAGGACTCATTTTTCCTTGCAATTAGCTTATCTAATAAACTAATTGAACTTGATCTAATCAAGCCCAAATCAAATTTAATTAAATTATATTTAATTAGACTTAATCTCAGTCCTTTGGCTTAATCAAGTCAATTAGCAATTCAATTGCTAATCAATCCTCCTACAATACTTGCATTAGATCAAACATCAATCATATTGATTGTTTGACCTAATAATGATTCTTAATCATCGGTCAATCATTCGATCAGATCAAGAACTCTTATGTGTGTGACTCCATAGATTTGAACCTAAGCTAGTAGCACAAAAATAAATTTTTGTATCAATCAAATTGACCATCTAGCAATGGTACCCGATGGTCGGATAGGTCGGATGTGTAGAATAACATCCTTAGAACTCATGTGGATATAGTTTTCATATAATTCATCCCCTTTACTAAAATACTTGTAGGACATCTTAGAGTTTTACTGTTAACCCTAATTAGGTTATCCATATTGTATTTCAAAATACCAAATCCATCTTATGGATTACCTTGGCCAAGATTTTTACTATATTAAAATACAGTGACACATTCTTCTCCAACTCTTGGAGTGGTTAATCCCATCTTGATCACTTATTGACTTCACAAGTACTTGATTGTGCTTAAAAATCTATTGTTATTGAATTAGAAATTTAGTTAGTCGATTATCAAAGTAAAGTGAGTTGCTTGCAAGCTACTGTTGTGATCTGAGGTCTAAGGAATATTTATACCTATATTCCATTAGGGCAATTCTCGATAGCAAAATGCTCTAGAGTTGGTCACATCCAGTGATAATGTATCCATACATACATCTTACTTGTATAACATACCAGTGTCTCCATACTCTATGATTAAGAGGACAACCAATCTATATGGCATACAATGATCTATGCTCGATAAATGTTGTCATCCTAATTAACAGTATATTATTTGATCATGAACTATTTAAGAACTAATCGATAAATTTTTTCTTTATCGAAATTAAATAGTCCTAAGGACTTCATCACAACAATGAAGTTCATTAGAAGATGTAGACTTTGTGATGAGAATGCTAAAAATATATTTTATTTAATAATAAATTAATTATAATTATAAAATAGCACAACCATCAATGGGCTGATGATTGACTTTGGAACATATTTTTCAATAATTTTAGCTTGTGTATCAATACTTTGAGAGGAAAAAGTATTTTTGTGAAGATGATTTATAAAACAAATATAGTTTGAGAAGTGTTGTATAGCCAGAAAGAATTATATATATGTTTTAGTTTATTTTTACATATATGTGTGTTATAAAGAATGATTCAATGAATAGAATGTATAATTAAAGTATGATTTTGTAAATTAGAAACCTTGAGGTTCGTATCGTAAAATATTGAGTGAAGTTAAGATATTTGCTTTAGCCGGTAAAGTAGTTAAATTGAAATGTTTCTAGTTGAAGGAAAATTGAGATAATTATTTTGAGCAGGTTTAAGTGATTCTTTAGTTCAGATATAGTATAGAAATCTTCTTACCCTTTAGATAAGGGTGGGATGTGGCACCATCACCCAGATTCAGGGGTGGGGTGTTACATGTTTGGTATCAGAGCAAGGTTTAATGGTTTACAGAGATGAGCAAAGTTTAATTGATGATCAGAGCAAGGTTAATAGTTTATTAGGATGAGCAGGGTGTAATTGTTGATATAGGCAAAGTTAATTGGACGGTATGAGCAAGAATTAGTCATCGATAAAGATAAGTAATGGTTATGGATAAGGGAGATCAGCAAGGATTTATGATCGATAGAGATGAATGAAAATTTAGAATCAATGAGCATAAGAAGTGGGTTATGAATAGAAGGGATGGACCTAAGCCAAAACAAAGGTTTATGATTAATAGAGATGAGTAGAAGTTTAACTAATGATATGAGCAAAGTTTAATTGGTGATGTGGATAATGTTTTATAATCAGTAGAAGTGAACAAAATTTTATAATTGGTGGTGTAAGAAATGGTTTGGAAGTTAGTAAGTTAAAATATGTAATTTGAATTCAAGTTTGAAGTTGAATTATGCTGCTTATAAGGCTGAAATTATTTAGATGGTTTAGTAATGAATTGAAAACATGATCAGCTAAGTCTGAAACCAATTATGGAAAGCAAAACTAAACCAAATGTCTGAAATGTGAGCTCAAAAGTGGTGCTCCCAAGTCTTGAAAACATGATTAGATAGGTCATGAAAAGATAGAAGCAAGCCTAAAGAGAAATCAGCCTGAGTAGAAAAGTTCAGAAACTGAGCCAGCTCACCCTGAGACTGAGCCAACTAAGTTAGAAACTGGGCTGGCTCAGTCCAGGACTAGGTCGGCTATATCTCAGAGGAAAATTCAAATAAAAAGCAGCATTTTTAGGTTGTTGGCATGGTACATAACTGAGTCGGCTCGGTCTCAGATTGAGCCAACCCAATCGTAGCTTAGCCAGCTCAGTTTTTATGGGTTTGTTTTGTGTACGTGGAATGTTTGGATTTTGAAGAGTTTTTCTATGAGCTTGGGGCTTGATCCTTTTGTAAATACTAAAAATAGGTCAAGATTGTATATGATGTTGAATTCATTAAATAAAGCTTTTTTCTCTCGGAAAACTCTTGTGCTCTCTTTCTCTCTTTTCTCTTGAATCCATTATTTTGCTTTTGCATTGATCCTAGGAAATTATTTGTTGTTGCTTGGCTAATCACCAGCGGCCACACCGGTCCAAGAATAGTTTATCCCAATAATTGGTATTAGAGCGATGTTGCATGGCTTGTGATGCCAAGGATGATTGGCATTCGAGCAATATCATGGAATATCAATTAGTATCAAGGAGAGGTGATGCTAGTTGGTGCGCTTATAAAGAGAGTGGACACCGTAGAAAATGTGGTTGACCCACTGATGAAATCGTTGAGCTAGCAGAAGATCGAAGCCTACCATGAGAAGATGAGACTTATATTTGTAGCCAATTGGCTTTAAGTTAAGTAGGAGTTTGTTAGATGAGTATCCTAGAAGCCAGATTGGTCAGCACTTTATAAAATACCTTCTAAGGGTATTTTTGTAATTTTGATATAAAATTAATAAAATGGTTATTTTCTATCATGTTGTGTATTTAATCTATCTGTGATATATCCATTGAGTTAATGGGCATAATATTACATATTCTCAAGAGTTGAGAATTTAAGACATGTTATCATAATTAACTCATAAAATGCTTTCGATCATAGGATCATCATAAGAAAAGTGATCGATCCAAAAGATCAGTATATGATTGCTTTCTTATTATAGATGAGTCTTGAGTCTATGGTGTGAAGACATCAAAGCGAGAGTATAGGTACTTGTTGAGAACAAGAGCACTATTGTGCATGACCATCTTGAGTAGTCATAAAGAAGTCTTTCTTCTCGTTAATGACTAGCTCGATGCTGTAGTTGTGTGTCCGGTTCTTTGACCTGAGGTACATCGATAGTTTATCTTGATTCTATTATAGTTTGACTATACCATAACTCGATCTCCTAGCCATTCAGAACTCTAAGGTGTATGTTGGCTATAGCATGCTCATTGTAGAAATTAGATCACACCAATAGGAGATCTCAACCTTAGTAAAGGAGGAGTAGCCCTATGATCATTATAAGATTGAGTCCTTAAATTCATGGCCATGGCAGTGTGAATATAATAGAAAGGAGTTTCTATTAAGATTTCACATCGAACTCGAATCGAATGATTTATTCATATGACAGGTGTGGAGTCTGTTGAGTTCACCTCGACCTAGATCCTGTCAGGGCTCTTGATGGAAGAATCCAATTACACAAATAGCTGCACCGAGAGGTTTGTATTTAGTTCTGGTCGGTTGCCACCATATATTGCTAGGTGTCACTAGTAGATTTTGGGATCAATTAGTGTTGTCTTAATGATCTATAATTCTAATTGGATGAATCAGAAGAGTTCTGGTCCATCAAAAAGTGTTTCAATGATGGAGATCGTGATATATCCCATTACCATTTAGAGCTGAATATAACTAGATCATACAAACAAGGGTTTGGATCTAAATGTCATCAATTGGGCTAACCTAGTTTGATTGATTTGGATTAGATCCAATCAAGTTCAAGAAAATCATGCTAGCATATGATTGGACTTGACTTTCTTCTTCTGTCATCTTTCTAGTTCATCTTGATTGAGTCAAATTAGATTTGGCTCATTCTGAAACCTTGTATGATTTTGTCTTGGTCTGACTGGAGCTTGTCCTAATCAGATCAGAGCTTGTTTGGATGTAAATTCATGCAAGGGGCACCAGGACAAGACCCAATCTTGCAAGAATTGAATGAAAGGGCATGCTTCCCCTGGAGATTTTCTAGGGGTGCACCCCCCCCCAAGTATTTTATGTGCAGAAAAGGGTGCATGCCCATCCTGAAGTGCACCCCATGTGGATTAATTTGGGAGTTATCCATTTTGAATGGACTTTGAATTAGTCAAAAGGTTTGAACTATTCAAACTCTTGGAGAGAGAATCCCTGCACCCACTCATTGAAGGAAAACCTAGTTTTCCTATCACAGAATCGATCTGATCTGATCTGATCTAAAGTAAAATTTTTAAAATTTTTTCTTCTAGATCTGAATAGATCGGGAGTTCGCATATCTGGTTGGAATGATCTGATTGTAAAATCTAAAAATAAAATAAAATCTATAACATGTAATGTTACCTTGTTTGGGTAAATAATTTACCCTGCCAATGATCTAATGAAGACTAAGGTTCCTACTTGAGCCATGCACACGCCCGACCTCTACCAAAGTCCAGTGGGGTTAGATCTAGATGTCTTCTCCTTTTGGATTTGATCTTCAAAAATCAGATCTAGAATCAACTTCTAGCACCAAAAATTTGACCTTCAGCAGCACTGCGTCCATCTTACGAATAGGATCTTCCTGACCTGATTTTGCAGCAGTACTCTCAACTATTGATCGCTATTTCTTGCCCAACCTTTTGGGCATGGAGAAGAGGGAGAGAATCATAGGAAGATGGCATGGAGATGGAGAGCTTAACAGAGTTTGGGCATGGGATTAGAGGCATGAGAAATCCTAGGGTGCAAGGTTTTTAAGTAGACAAACCTTAGAGTCCCTTAGCATCCAGCTTTGAATAGGTCAAAGGCAACATGTAGAAGGACTCTCCCTTGAATTCCACACCATCTTCAGATTTCCGTTTAATTTTGTCACACAAAATTGCATGGGAAAAGTGGCACAAAAAGGTGATAAGAAGAAGAGTGGCGCAAGGTCCTTATCTCCCTAGAGTTTGATCCAAATCAAACTCTTTGACCCAGTCAAATCTCATTTGAATGGTATGCCTCCACCCTTATCCATGTGTGCATGCCATAAAGGGGTGTGTGCTCGCAAACTCCTTGCAAAATACTAGGGGGTGTGCATCTCTGGAATTTCTCCAGGGGGCGCACGCCCCTCTTCCTTCTTTCCTGCAATATGGGTCAAACTTTGACCCTTATCCTATTCCGATATGATGGGATTAAGACAAGCCCTAATCAATTGTGAGGTGCTCTCAAGCCTTGGAAGTAGGTGAAAAGAGAGCAAGAAGCAAATGGAATCAACCATCGAAAAGCTTCAGCAAATGCTTCAGAAGAGCTGGCTTGGATCCTGTCACAAGAGCTAGCCTGAGCGGCAGAAGAGCCAGCCTGAGCTAAAGATTAGCCAACCCAAATTCTGAGAGAGCTGACCAAGCGAAAGTTCAAAAAGCATATCTGGCCCGTACGTTGGAAGAGCTAGCTCGATTCATGTCTAAGCCATTCCAAGTAGAAGTCGAGCCAGCTCAAACCCTAAGAGGGTCAGCTCGAGCAGTAGAACAAAGAGTGGTGATTCAAGCTCTCACAGGAGACATCACCATCGAGCCGACCTGATTGCTGACTAAGCCGACTCGAGCTATGAACAGAATTTAACATAGTTTCTATTCTAGCCTGGGATTGGGTTTAATTAGAGCCTTGGTTTGTAAGGTCCTAAGGGGGCTAACCTACACAACCTCAGAACCAAGAGAAACACCCTAAATTAGGAAGATCCTTACAAAGTCAAAGTGGTCGTCCGACCTAGAACTTACTACTTGAAGAAACTCTTAGGTACCAATCTCCCACGCCCCTAGAGCTCGAAGAACCTATGCATGTACTATCAATAATCTCATATCAATAAAATCTTCTTATTTGAATACCTTCGATCTTGGTGTAAAGCTATGATGATAGAAAATAGCCTCCTGAACTTTGTCGTTAGATGAAGTTAGCCCTGTTAGGAACAGGAGGAGAATCTCATCCTAACATTGAGCTAAAGTGAAGACCTCGGTTACTAAAGCTGGGATGTGGGGAGAGAACCTTTCAACGGTCCTTTTGTGCCCCTATAGTCTTGTTAGAAATAGAAAAAAAACCTCATTCTAACATTGAGCTAAAGCGAAGACCTCGATTACTTAAGCTGGGATGCGGAGAGAGGCCCTTTCAATGGCCCTTTTGTGCCCCTATATCCCTATTAGGAACAGGAGGAGAATCTCATCCTAATATTGAGCTAAAGCAAAGACCTCGATTACTTAAGCCGGGATGCGGGGAGAGGCCCCTTCAACGACCCTTTTGTGCCCCTATAGTCCTTTAGAAATAGGAAGAGAACCTCATCCTAACATGAGCAAAGTTGAAGGCCATGGTAACCTAAGCCGAGAAAAGAAGAAGGAAAAGGGGGCCCATCCAGGGGTCCTAAACGAACCCCCAACCTAAAGCAAAGAGAAGGGAGAAACCTTATCACAGATCCCTACATGTATTTCTCCTATAATTACTCGACCGTATGAGGCGCAAAAAGAAAAATCGCTTTTAGGTCCGCAAAACGGATAGACGTCCACAACAACCACTTCATTAGAAGACAACATAAAGAAAAACAAAGCGAGAAAAGTGAAGCCGCGAGCAAGCTTTGAATTCATGCAAAACAAAAATAATAGAAAAAGATACTATTTCATTACAAAAATAAGTTCATTACAAGCAAAACATAGGTTGGCAAGATTAATGATACTAAAAAAGGAAAAGAAAAAAAGGCCGTCGAAATCCTAAGAAGGCCGAACTCCTCAGACTTCAGACTAGTGGCCATCACCAAAGATTCTTTTAGATGGTCGACTTCCTCCTCGAGCTTCCTCTACCTCATCATATTATCGTGGAACATTCTGTCGGCTCTGCAGTAGTTCTCCTCCGACTCTCGCAGCCTCCTCCTTAGGACCTCGGACCCGGTCTTCTTATCCTTAGTAGCCTGATGCTCATAAGTCAACTCGAGCTTCAGCCGCTGCACCTCAGCCTTTTCCATGTCGACTGACTCTCAGAGTTCACTGATGGTCCTTCTCAAGGAGGCAACCTCTTCAGCCTCCCTGCTTGTACTAGCCCGAAAGCCATCATCAAGCTGCCGCTGGAGCCGGACTACTTCATTGTTGGAGGCTTGAAGTTTTTGTTCTAGCTTGGACATCCTATCACTCCAACCCAGTTGGTAAGTCTCATATGTGAGCTCGGCATCATGCAGCTGCTTTTGAAGAGCGAAAAACCTCGAATCATGCCTTGTCGGAAGACCACGATGAGCTCCCCTCCAGAAGCTGGATCTTTTCTCTCGCTGCCTTGAGATCGGCTTCGAGAGAGCTGATCTTCACTGTTAGCATCCAATATTTATCACTAGCGTTCCTCTTGAGCTCGATGATCTCCTTCTCAAAACTGTCTTTCCAGATGTTGAAGCTCGCAGCATCCTTCATGTGTAAACTTCGAAGGTGAGTGACCTCTTTGGTTGCCTTCGAAGTATTCTTTCGAGAAGCTCGAAGGTCGTCCTCTGTCTTCTTCAACTTCCTCTTCAGGTGATGAACCTTCTTCTTTAAACCCTTGATTAGCGATTTTAGAGGAATGCCTTGAGGTAATGGCTCGACGTCATTTGGAGGTGATTGGCTTTGACTGTGATCGTCGGAAGGGTTCTGAACGATATTCACCACGGTGCAAGTGTAAAATAAAGAATGTTCGTTTTCATTTCTTAATATTTAAGTACACCAAACAAAAAAGAAAGATACAAGTAATTAGAGATTTTCAACCTTAAGCGGTGCAAGGGCGGGTGAGGTCGGTACATCCTTTATAGCTTCAGGCTTGGGAATGGACTTGGGAGCTTCAACTATAAGTTTGGGAACACCTAGGGTGGGTTCGGTGGTAGGAGATGCGGCATCGACGTTGGAGGGACTGGCTTCGTCGGCGGGTTCGTCTATCAAAAAGCCAAGGTCCACTCTAGGGAAGTTCTTCGCGACTCTCTTCATACAAATCTCGAACCCCTCCAAGAAGGCTTCCTAGGAGAATGCAATCTTGGTGTCCTCCATCGCTTTGGAGGACTTGAAGGCTTCAACAGCCCTCTCCCTCTCGATGCTGACCTCCTCTTCGGCCTTCTTTCTTTTGTCTTTGGAGAGGGTCAAGGCTGTCCTCAACCCTGCAAAAACTTCTTCCTCTTTCCACGATCTCTCCCGAAGGTGCTCAATCTCTGTAGCTTGAATTTTTGAGGCTGCCTTCAAATGGTTGACCTCGGCCTGAACCCTCTCGACCTTCGCTTGAACCTCCTGCAGAGTTTTAGAAGCCTCGGCCTGATGGAGATCGGCAGCCTTCGAGTGGGCAAACATGTAATGCCCCAGCTATAAGATAAGAAGAATTAAGTCAAAACCTTAAAGGTGCACCCTTCATTCAAACAAGTTTAGAAGAATGGGTCACCTTGAGATAAGCGGCGAAAGACTCATCAAATTTCTCGGCATCCTCCATCCCGACCATTTTCTCGACAATATGTGGGAGGATGCTACCCGTCATCAAGGATTGGATGACCTCCCGATCATCCAAGGAAGCTCACTCCTGACCGAAGCCTTCACCACTCAAACTCTCGACCACCCTCCTCATCTTTTTCTTGATGGTATCCTTTTTCTTCTTCTTCTTCTTCTCGATGACCTGGCATTGCTCGAGAGGTGTGGTGGTGGCATCCTCTCGGGGCGAGATCAGAGCTGATGCGGCCATGCCAGACTCAAAGATGGGCATTGCAAGGATCGACGTGGCTGGGGTAAGCTCATCAGTGCGAGCCTTCTTCGATGTTTCTCCGGTAGAGCCACCCTTCCACTTAAGTGCCTTGATCCCCATAGTCAGGTGATTTCGCTCCTTAGGAGTCATCTCTGCAGAAGGAGAAATAAGAGTTAGCAAAAGAAAGGAGATCATGCATAATTGGCGGGCTGCAGAAGACTACCTATCAGATTGAGAGGACTGAGACTGAAGTTGAACAAGGTCTAGTCCTCTGGCTAATTAAGAGTCAGTTTTTCTTTGCAATGATCCCTTTTAATGGGGCCCAATGACCTTATTTTATAAAACTAGTTTAAAGTAAACAAAAAAAATTCCTTAGAAAAAATTTGGACGGTGATGCGTGCGTGGGCGAGTGACTCCGAACAGAAAATTTCAGGATTGCGCGATTTTGGGAAAATGGGCGTAACTTCCTCAATACAGGTCGGATTGACCCGATTCCAAAAGTCACAGATCAAGGACTCGTAGATCTACAACTTTCGTGTTTTGAGTTTCCACAAATAAGCTCTGTGGAGTGAGCGATTCTGGGAGGAAGTGGACGAGGCACTGTGTTTGTGGGGATGTGTGTAACTCGAGGATATGGAAGGTTTATCACCTAAGCCTAAAGGCACAAGCCACCAGCCAAGGATAAAGGACCGAGATAGTTGCAGTTCACCACCAAGGCTTAAAGGAAATTCCACCGGCCAAGGATAAAGAACTGTTTGATTCACCACCAACGACGTTGGATAAAGAATCGAGATAATAATTCAACTCACAAAGAGGAATTTTCATTCATTCAACCCAGTCTGATTACAAAATGAGAATATGTCTCATTATATAGATATTAGACTCAGAATTGAAAACAACATGGGAACTACCCAAACATTAAAGACTAAACAAAACTGAAATAGCATTAAAGGTCTAGGAACTAGGGAATGCAATAAATGACATGGGGACTAGGAGTCTTATCTCTTCAGCCTTCAAAATTCGTCCACCAACAATAACTAGCAAATATCTACTTCCAAAGAGCATTAAATCACTATGGAACTTATCCTGAATAACTCCCCTTTGATATATCATCGATCAGCAACGAATTTTGATATTGGTATCATCATTCCTTAACCCATCGAAGCAAGTTGTAACCGAAGTTAGTCTTGGCATGAATAAGTACCGATAGTGTTTGTTTTGCCGAAGGAATCTGCTCAGGACTTAAGGATTGATCAGTAGTCTCGGATGCTCCCGCATCATTCCCCCCGGGTTGTTTGAGATTTGTCCTCAAATCTGACAAGTCATCATCCTCCAAGTAAGGAGAAAGATCACCTACATTAAAAGTTGCCGAAACTCCATATTCTCCAGGAAGATCAATCTTGTAAGCATTTTCGCCAATTCTCTCGAGAACTTCAAATGGACCGTCAGCTCTAGGCATAAGCTTATTCTTCCGCTGAGAAGGAAATCTTTCCTTCCTTAAGTGTAACCACACAAGATCACCTGGTTGGAAATGAGCCTTCCTCCGATGTTTATTAGCTTTCTTCCTATAAGACTCGTTAGCCTTCTCGATCTTGCTTCGAATCTGCTCATGGAGTTTTTTCATTGATTCAGCTCTCTCTTTGCCATCAAAGTTCACTTGTGAATTGGATGGAATAGGAATTAAATCAATCGGTGTGAGCGGATTGATTCCATACACAACTTCGAAGGGTGATCGACCAGTAGTATAACTCGGTGATCGATTATAAGCGAACTCAGCATGTGCAAGCTTCAAATCCCAATCTTTTAGAGATTTACTAACCATTCCTCGAAGTAACGTAGTGAGAGTGCGATTGGTTACTTCCGTTTGGCCATCGGTTTGAGGATGACAAGTGGTGCTGAATAGAAGTCTGGTTCCAAGCATTCTCCATAAGGTCTTCCAGAAATAACTTAAAAACTTAGAATCACGATCAGATACAATGGTCTTTGGTACTCCATGAAGGCGAATGATCTCCTTGAAATAAAGATCAGCCACATGAGATGCATCATCCGTCTTGTGACATGGAATAAAATGAGCCATTTTAGAAAACCGATCAACGACCACCATAATGGCATCTTTTCCCCTCTGAGTTCTTGGAAGAGCCACAATAAAATCTATGCTCACATCTTCCCAAGGCTGTAATGGTACTGGGAGGGGAGTATACAGCCCTTGATGGAAATGACTCTTTGCTCTTTGACAAGTTGCACACCTCAAGATGATAGCATGTACCTCTCCACTCATCTTTGGCCAATAAAAGTGCTCTTGAAGGATTTCAAGAGTTTTGTTCACGCCGAAGTGACCAGCCAAACCTCCACCATGTGCTTCTCGGATCAACAATTCTCTAAATGAACTCTTCGGCACACATAATCGATTTCCCTTGAAAAGGAAGCCATTTTGGAGAGAATATGTACCTTGAATTCCATGTTTGCAACTATCGATAATAGTAGAGAACTCCGGGTCTTCAGAATATAGTTCTTTCATGGATTGAAAACCAAGAATTCTAGAATCAAGAACAGCAAGCATACAGTATCTTCTTGATAAAGCATCCGCAACAACATTAGTATGGCCAGGTTTATACTTCGAAACGAAAGAAAAGGATTGAAGAAATTCTACCCATTTGGCATGCCTTGAGTTGAGCTTGCGTTGGCCACTAATAAACTTCAAAGCCTCATGATCAGAATGAAGTACACAAACTGTTTAGGCCTCAAATAATGACTCCAATGATCAAGAGCTCTCACAATGGCGTAGAACTCCTTATCATAAGTTGAGTAGTTCTTCTTCGAATCAGTTAACTTTTCACTGAAATATGCCAATGGTCTTTGTTCTTGAACAAGAACAGCTCCAATGCCAACTCCACTTGCATCACATTCAACTTCAAATACTTTATCAAAATTAGGAAGGGCAAGAACGGGGGACTCACATAGCTTCTGTTTGATGAGTTCAAAAGCGTCATGAGCAGCTCCTGTCCATTCAAAAGAACCCTTCTTCATGCATTCAGTGATAGGGGCCATGATTGTACTGAAGTTCTTCACAAAACGATGATAGAAAGAAGCAAGGCCATGAAAACTCCTTACATCGGTAATGGATTTCGGAACCGGCCAGGTTTTCATTGCATCCACCTTCAATTGATCAACGGAAATTCCATCTTTCGAAACCACATATCCAAGGAATATAATGCTGGAAGAGAAGAACTCACACTTCTCCGTTTTGGCATAAAGCTTCTGTTCTCTCAAGGCTTTAAAGACCTGTTTCAGATGAGAAATATGCTCCTCTTCGCTTCGACTATAAACAAGGATATCGTCAAAGTATACAACAACAAATCGACCAATAAAGGAACGAAGAACCTCGTTCATAAGCCTCATGAAAGTACTTGGAGCATTAGAAAGTCCGAATGGCATAACCAACCATTCATATAAACCTCCCTTAGTCTTGAAAGCTGTTTTCCACTCATCTCCTTCCCGCATTCGGATCTGGTGATAGCCACTTCGCAAATCTATCTTCGAAAACACAGTAGAACCATATAATTCATCAAGCATATCATCAAGTCTAGGTATAGGATACCTATACTTAATAGTGATGTTGTTGATGGCTCGGCTATCGACACACATTCTGAATGTTCCATCCTTCTTTGGTACGAGTAGAGCCGGAACAGAACATGGGCTCATACTTTCTCGAACATATCCCTTGTCGATAAGTTCATTGACTTGTCTTTGCAACTCCTTTGTTTCCTCCGGGTTGCATCTATATGCTGCTTTGTTCGGTAGAGGGGCACCGGGCAGCAAGTCAATTTGGTGCTCAATACCTCTTATTGGAGGTAATCCAGATGGCAATTCTTCGGGGAACACATCTGCAAAGTCTCTTAACAAGGAATGCATTTTCGGATGTATAGGTCTCTCTTTCTCACTCTTTTTCTCAACCATAAGCAAAGCAAATACATTTTTCTGTTTGGTAATGGCTCTCTCAACCTGTGTTTTACTCAAGAAAAGATTTTCCTTACTAGTGTTTCCCTCCCCAGGTTGATTTCGATGTAGCATGCTCGGTTTCAAAGATTCAAGAGTAATGCATTTTCGTTCCTTGTGAAAAGAGTATGTGTTTTTATGCCCATCATGTACAGCCTTTCTATCATATTGCCAAGGTCTACCTAACAACAAGTGACAAGCATCCATGGGAATAACATCGCACAGAACTTCATCTCGATAATTCTTCCCAATGGAAAATGATATAAGGGCTCGTTTGGTTACCTTCACATCACTTCCTTTGCTAAGCCACTGAAGCTTGTAAGGTTGAGGATGTTTCGATGTTGGTAGCTTCAGTTTTTCAATCATGGTTGTCGAGGCGACATTGGTGCAGCTTCCTCCATCGATAATCATCGTACACACCTTCCCGTTAATAGTGCAACGGGTGTGGAAGATGTTCTCCCTTTGCTCATTCTCTTCGGGAGATATCTCAGCATGTAATGCTCTCCGTATCACCAACAACTCGCCATCATCAGCTTTTTCAACGATATTCTCGGATTCTTTAGCTTCAGAATCATTCTGGTCATGTTCATCGCTGGCCTCTTGAAGTTCCAAATCGATCTTCTCAATTTCTTGAAGAGTCATAACTCTCCGATTTGGACAATTAGCTTGCAAATGCCCATAGCCATGGCACTTAAAACACTTCCTTGTGTCACCATCAACTTTCTTGCTGGTTTCTTTGACGGGTTCCACCAACTTCTCTTTACCCTTAGCTTTCGACGAAACACCTTCATATTTGCTTGAGGAAGCACCCCTAAAGTAGGATGTCCCCTTCGAGGAGGTTTCTGGAAGAAAACCTCTTGCTACTCTTTAGTTGTTTCTCAACCTTCATTGCTAGCTTGCAAACATCTTCGAAGGACCAATAAGGCTGAAGTTCAACCAAATCAGCAATTTCCTGATTCATGCCACCAAGGAATCGAGCGATGGTTTGCTCGGGAACTTCTGGAACTTCACACCTCATCATGAGTTGTTCGAACTCACGAATATATTCTTCAATACTCATCCCTTGTTGTCTTAGGGAATTCAACTTGAGAAACAGATCTTGCTTATAGGTATCGGGCAAGAACCTCTTCTTCATAAGTTTCTTGAGTTTATCCCAAGACTTGATTCGGCTTTTCCCTTCTCTAGCTCGCTGATGCTTTAAATTCTCCCACCATAGAGAAGCATATTTAGTAAGTTTCAGAACAGCGACCTTGCACCTCTTCTCATCCGAGTAGGACTTGAAGTCAAAAACTCGTTCAATGGCATGGAGCCAATCAACAAAGTTGTCAGGATTGAGACTACCTTCGAACTCAGGTGCATCTGCTTTAATCTCACGGTCATTCTCATGGTGTCTTCTTCTTCTTCTCCGAACTCGGTGCTCAGAAGCACTAGAGTTGCCTCCAGTGGAATTAGAATCATCATTAGAATTGTGATGCGAATCTGAATTGTCATGGTGTCGCTGAACATCGGGACGCCTTGCTGGTTGCTCTTGTCTTGCCGGGTTCTCTAGGAGATTGAGAACTCGCTCCATTTGCCTTTGGAGATTCTCTATAGCACGATCTCGCCTTAGGTCGTGCGCTTGCTCCAAAGTCAAGCCTCGTGGAACTTGTTCGTCACCCATGATAAGTAGAAGATAACATTACAAAGGAATCACTCAAGATAAGTTCAACCTTGAGCTCTGATACCAACTTGATGCGTGCGTGGGCGAGTGACTCCGAACAGAAAATTTCAGGATTGCGCGATTTTGGAAAAATGGGCGTAACTTCCTCAATACAGGTCGGATTGACCCGATTCCAAAAGTCACAGATCAAGGACTCGTAGATCTACAACTTTTGTGTTTTGAGTTTCCACAAATAAGCTCTGTGGAGTGAGCGATTCTGGGAGGAAGTGGACGAGGCACTGTGTTTGTGGGGATGTGTGTAACTCGAGGATATGGAAGGTTTATCACCTAAGCCTAAAGGCACAAGCCACCAGCCAAGGATAAAGGACCGAGATAGTTGCAGTTCACCACCAAGGCTTAAAGGAAATTCCACCGGCCAAGGATAAAGAACTGTTTGATTCACCACCAACGACGTTGGATAAAGAATCGAGATAATAATTCAACTCACAAAGAGGAATTTTCATTCATTCAACCAGTCTGATTACAAAATGAGAATATGTCTCATTATATAGATATTAGACTCAGAATTGAAAACAACATGGGAACTACCCAAACATTAAAGACTAAACAAAACTGAAATAGCATTAAAGGTCTAGGAACTAGGGAATGCAATAAATGACATGGGGACTAGGAGTCTTATCTCTTCAGCCTTCAAAATTCGTCCACCAACAATAACTAGCAAATATCTACTTCCAAAGAGCATTAAATCACTATGGAACTTATCCTGAATAACTCCCCTTTGATATATCATCGATCAGCAACGAATTTTGATATTGGTATCATCATTCCTTAACCCATCGAAGCAAGTTGTAACCGAAGTTAGTCTTGGCATGAATAAGTACCGATAGTGTTTGTTTTGCCGAAGGAATCTGCTCAGGACTTAAGGATTGATCAGTAGTCTCGGATGCTCCTGCATCAAGGAACCCCCTTCCTATCAAACTAGGAAGATACATACCACCAGTCTTTGGCGGTCGGATGGCGTTTGAAAGTAAAAAAATTATGGAATAGGAAGATGGAAGGTTGGACATCGACCATGACACACAAGAAGAGAAATCCTATGATAAATATAAAGGAGTTTTGTGCCATGGTAGTAAAGAAAATATTTAAAAACCTGAACAAGTCGACTATAAAAGAAGGTATCGGCAGTCGAAGTCCCATCCAAAGGGTTTCAATGTACAAGCAAGTTCAGCGGGGAGGAGGAAAGTTAGCTCGATCGCTAGGGCCAGGGAATTCAAGTTCATAGTTGGAGCAAATTTTGAACTGGATCCTAATCAAGGAAAGGTCTTTAGACCAAAGTTTGTATGAAATAGTATCAAGGACGAAGAATGGTCGAGGTACTTCTACAGGATCAGGGTCCTTATAAGGAAGATCCATTAGAGCTAAACTAGCCAAACTCCTAGAACCGATTGACCAGGACTCTTCGGAGGACATGAGGATCAAATTAAAGTGGAGAAAATCCCCAAAAAAAAATGAAATCTGAGACTCTATCAAAGAAACTATAGGTAGAGATGACAAAAGGTATGGATAATCAAAGAAAAGATTCAGAAACTGACCTAAATCGACTGAAAAGAGCAAAAAGATGGCAAGCTCGATGGAAAGCAGAGAATCCCCAAGAATCAAAGAAGTCGATGGAAGACACTAGAGCCCTAGAGCAAGAAAGAAGAAGGATACCAAAGGAAAAGAGAGGGGACCTAAGCGAGATGAAACCCTTAAGGAAGAAGAAGAGCTTGAATAGCCACAAGAGTCCAAGATGGTTATGAATGCATGTCTCCACCGATCAACCTCGGTTCGATGTGCGTCCCACTCATCATGGCGATAGCAGCTGGCAAAATCTTTATCATGCCATACTCTGGGTAGCGCTTCAACTGGAATTCCAAGAATTTATCTTTTCAGATCACCTCGTATTTAAAAAATTTCGACGCCTGCATAGGAATAGAAAAGGAACTTCAGCACTCATAATTTTTTACTCCCTTCGTTCAAACTTTGAACTCATGAGTAGGGGGACTTCTATTGGCTGTAAATTCTTTTCTTGCCAAAGTCCAACGGGAGCCCGAGCCTTTAGGTGACTTCATTCGATGAAGGCAGCCGTGCCTGATTCCAGCCGTTGGAGAATTTACGCTCAGGCATCAAAACTATAGACCTCTAATTTGAATTTATCGATTGATCTTCTTCACTCAGATTTTTAGCTCCTTCGGATATTCCCACAACCTCGAACGAACTTGAACAGTGATGATAGCACCTAGGTAGCTGAGTATCAGGTCTAATTATGGCTTGAATCTCTCCCCAACAAAAGGCCATCCAAGCTGTTCAATATTGGACCAACATCGGATCAACGAAACTCCTCTCTAGACGAACTCCTATAATATACTAAATGTAGTGGACCTCAGGATTCTTGCATCAAGAACTCTGAACATGCAGGCAAAAGGACCTCGTCTCCTTTATATCAGCCTCTAGATGGCCTCGAAGGTGGTCGAGCTTCGAAGGAATAAATAAACAGGCCCTCTCCAAGCAAATTTCCTTCCAGTCCTTCTAGTGGACCTCCTTCTCGGATTCTCCAATAGGATTATTTTTAGAGTTCTTCTCCATCAGCTAAGCTTCTCCTTCCAGTAGAACTACTCTCAGATTCTTCTCCAACAGACTTCCTTCAAGATTGCTTCAGTCATAGAGCTTTCGAATCTCTTCCGATCAAACTTTTTTCTGTCGCCCAGAAGGGTCTCCTCGTCTATGCAAATCCGGTTCTATACACGGTGTTGGAGGTAAACCTCATTCCCACTGAAGTTTGGTCTGATACTCAGCCAAATGTAACTTGTAATCGTAGAAGAGCTTCAATCGCGAATTCCTCCTTCCAAACTTCATTACAATCGATTTCCTTCTGGACTTCTCCATCAATCGATCTTGTTTCGGACCTCTCCATCAGTTGATCTCCTTTCAGACCTCTCCATCAATCGATCTCCTTCCAGGCTTCTCCATCAGTCGAACTTCTCCTTCAGTCGGATTCCTCCACCAGATGGATTCTCCTACAGATTTTTCCTCCAACGGATCTACAAGCATATCCTTCCCACAGACCTCCTTTTGGGTTCCTCTAGCAGACTTCCTTCAGGATTTCTCCAATGGACTTTCAAACCCCTTACGATCGAACTCCATGCAGTCACTTGGGAGGGCCTCCACACTTGCACGAATCCAGCCATTTGCACAGCATAAACCTACTTACACACCGACGACCCTGAAAAAGTTTGAAATCCTCTGAAATTGATGAAACTTGAAGTTCTTCGCCGCCAGCACCTACCTCCTTCAAACTTCAATAATCAAATCCCAACGAACTGGCACATCCCAATAATAGACACTACTCTCTATAACAAACTCCACGTGGTCCCGAGCGGCCTACTACCAGATGGTTATGGCTGTCGCTCTTAGTTTGTTACAGGCTCCACCTATAAAAGAAACCCTCCAGATAAATTTTTATCTAGAGCTCTCTTCTCCTTCCCCAAACTCAGCTACTTTCTTTCTTGAGCACTCCATTTCTGTTGGCTAGAAGAGCTGACTTGATTGTCGGAGGGTCCTGTTGGAGCCACCACCCCTGACTCCAGTCAGGACTTGCCTTGCAGATTTTCAGTGGCTACCGCATCTTCTCCAGCTCTAGCTCATTTTTGACATCAACCAAATTCTGCACCAACACTCTATAATATGGGAATGTCATTTTCGATTAAGAGAATTTCATCAACATATAATATATGAAATACAACCATATAATTATTTGCCCATTTATAGACATAAGACTCTTCTCCATTCTTAATGAAATCATATATTTTGATCGTCTTATCAAAATGCATATTCCAACTTGTTGAAGCTTGTTTTAGTCCATAAATGGATCTGTTTAGCTTGCATACTTTAGATTCATCTATGGAAATAAACCCTTCAGGTTGTATCATACACATCTTGTAACATCCCACCCCTAATTTGAGAGACGGTGCCACACCCCACCCTTATCTAAAGGTTAAGGAGATTTTTATGCCGTATTTGAACTAAAGAATCACTTAAACCTACTCAATTATCTTAATTTTTCTTCAACTAGAAACATTTAAATTTTACTACTTTACCTGCTAAAGCAAATATCTTAACTTCACCCAACATTTCACAATGCCAACCTCAAGGTTTCCAATTTACAAATTCATACTTTAATTATATTCTATTCATTGAATCATTCTTTATAACACACATATATGTAAAAATAAACTAAATATATATATAATTGTTTCTAGCTATACAACACTCATCAAACTACATTGTTTTTACAAATCATTTTCAAAAAAATACTTCCTTCTCTTGAGGTTCCGATACACAAGCCGAAACATACTCCCAACCATAGCTACTTCAAAACTGCAAGTAGAAAAAGTGTGGGATGACACTTGTGGAAGTCCCAATGAGTTTATCCAACAATCAAAAGAAATCTTACTATACTTATTATATTGTGATGCATCAAATGTATCAACAAGCTGCAAAGCAATTAAATGAAATAAATATGAATCACATAAAAGTTCCTGTAAAGCATAAAGCTTTGCTTACCACTGCTGATACCATAGTAACATATTTTTATAGGATCCCGCATGAGTGTTTGTACCACAACCATATATGGGTAACCAAACCTTAAATTTATCTACATGTGAGCAGTCACATGACACACTCTAACATAAAGCGACCAGCACACAAATCATACCACAATCACATTCACATATGAGCAGACAATACACTCTCATATGAAAAATTATATCATAATCACATCCACATATGAGCAGATGACACACTTTCATACGAGAGAAATCACATCATAGTCACATCCATATATGAGCAGACAATATACTCTCATATAAAAAAAATCACATCATAACCACATCCATATATGAGTAGATACACACTCTCATATGAAAATTCACATCATAATCACATCTATATATAAGCAGATGAGATATTATCATATGAGAAATCATATCATAATATTCCACACGCACTCATATAAGCAGACGATGCACTCTTATATGAGTAGTGTTGGTGCAGAATCTGGTTGATGCCGGATCAAGCTGGAGTCGAGGAAAATGAGGTCACCATTGGTGATCTGCAAAACAAAGTTTCGCCCGAAGTCGGTGGTGGTGGTTTTGGCAGAATCCTCTGATGATCAAGTCAGCTCTTCTGGCCAACAAAAATGGAGTATTCAGACAAGAATTCAGTGGAGTTTTGGAAAGAAGAAGAGAGCTTAGAGAAATGTATTTGAAGGGTCTCTTTTATAGATGGAGCCTATAGCAGACTGATAGTGATGGTTGTAACCATCTGATAGTGGGCCACTCAGGACCACATGGAGTTTGTTATGGAGAGAGATGTCCGTTGCCGTGATATAGCCATTCATTGAGATTTAATAGTTGAAGTCCAAAGGAAGCAGGCATTGGTTGGTGAAGAGAATTGACATACATCAGTTCCAAAGGAGTTCAGACTCCTAAAGGAAATACGGCTAGAGGGGATCATCTGAAAGAAATGCTAGTTGAAATCTAGAAGCAATCTACTGGAGGAATCCAGATGGAGTTCGACTGATGGAGAAGTTCAGGAGGAGTCCGACTGGTGTAGAAGTTTGGAAGGAGTTCGGCTCCTGAAAGAATTCGGAAGGAGTTTGGCTCTTGAAGAAATCTGACTGAAGGAGAAGTTCGGCTCCTATAGGAATCCGATAGAAGAAGAAATCTGAAAGAAGTTCAGCTCCTATAGGAACTGGACTGAAGGAAAAATTCAGGAGTTTGGCTCCTGGAGGCATCTGACAAAAGGAGAGGTCCGAAAGGAGTTCGGCTTTTGGAAGAACTTGATTGAAGGAGAAGTTCGAAAGGAGTTTGGCTCCTAGAGGCATCCGATAGAAGGAGAGGTTAGGAAGGAGTTCGGCTCCTCTAGGCATCCGACTGAAGGAGAGGTCTGGAAGAAGTTTGGCTCCTGGAGGAGTCCAACTAAGGAAGAAGTTCGAAAGGAGTTCGACCTCTAGAGGCATCCGTCTGAAGGGGAGATCCAGAAGGAGTTCAACCGCTGGAGGGGCCTGACTGATGAAGAAGTCTGGGAGGAGTTCGACTGAAGTCCGAAAGAATTTTGGCTGGGGTTCGACCATTGGAGGGAGAATTCTCGATTGAAGCTCTTCCATGATTATCGATTGCGTTAGACTAAGCATCAGACTGGATTTCAACGGAAGTGTGATTTATCCCCAACAATAGTCCTCCCACATCTGAGTTCGAAATTCGAAGGAAGGAAGTACAAAAAAGTCGACTGCTGAAGTTCTTTTTCGGACTCTACACCATTGAGGTTGAAGCTTGGAGGGAGATCTTATCTCCAGCTGAGGTTGACGTTGAAGTTGAAGCTCGGGGGAGATCTTATCTCTAGTCGAGGTTGAAGTTGAAGTTGAAGTTGAAGCTTGGAGGAGATCTTATCTCCAGTCAAGGTCTGTCTCTTAAGTTGAAGTTGAAGCTCGGGGAGATCTTATCTCCAGCCGAGATTGATGTTGAAGTTGAAGCTCGGGGGAGATCTTATCTCCAGTCGAGATTGAAGGAGATCTTGTCTCCTGTTGACGTTGAAGTTGAAGCTCGGGGGATCTTTTCTCTAGCCTCGGGGAGCCAGTCGAGGTTGAAGTTGAAGTTGAAGCTCTTTATCTCTCGAGATTGATTAAAGTTGAAGCTCGGAGAGATCTTATCTCTAGCCGAGGTCGAAGAAAATCTTGTCTCCTACTGACGTTGCAGTTGAAGTTGAAGCTCAGGAGAGATCTTATCTCCAGCCGAGGTCAAAGGAGATCTTGTCTCTTATTGACGTTGCGGTTGAAGTTGAAGCTTGGAGGAGATCTTATCTTTAGCCGAGGTTGACGTTGAAGTTGAAACTCGGGGGAGATATTATCTCTAACCGAGGTTGAAGAAGATCTTATCTCCTCTTCTCACCTTATCTAAAATGAACAAGACTTTTAACTTTGCTCACGTTAGGATGAGGTTCTCCTCCTATTCCTAACGGGCAGTAGGGGCACATAAGAGCCATTATCAGAGCTTCTCCCTTCATCTTGTCTAAAATGAACGAGGCCTTCGAGCTCCTTCAGATGATAAGTTTCAGGCCGGACGACCTCCTCTACTTCATACGAGCCTTCTCAATTTGGGGCAAGCTTTCCTTGGCTCTATGGCTGAGAGATGGCGGCTCACCGAAGTACTAAGCCCCCTAGATATAGTGTTGATGATGCCGAGAGGCGATCAATCTTCTTGTTATTTCTTCCTCATTGGTGGTTCTAGCTATGGTAGCGCCCTTGGCTGATCTTCTCTTACTTCAGACCGACGTCTGTGGAGCATTGAGGGGGGCGTAGTGGTGAAACCTTCTAGGGAGGGACTTCTTCTTACCCTTTCATCAGGGCTTCTTTGATGACAAGCACAGGAAAGAGTTTGGGCTCATTCGCGCTCAGAGGGAGTCTGGGAGCACAGCTGAACTTCATTCGGCCTTCTACCAGTGATGCTGAAGAATTTCATTTGATCCTTCTTGATATTCATCAGAAAATCTGAACCTCATCATGGACGTCGACTGCTGATGAAGTGAGCCATAAATTGATGGCTAATCAGGTCAAAGAAGAAGATCGTACCCAGCTTCAACATCGAGTACTAATTTTTTGCTGCTCTCTTCAAGGTAGATGAAAAAGCTCGGTATAAGATAGTGTCTGGTGCGCCATTGAGTATTATCATAGTCTGAAAGGCCTCCAAGTAATCGACCAGATCAGAGGTTCCATCATAGCTTTCAAATTGGGGGAAGCTCGAAGTTCGATGGAATGGGCTTTTGCATAATTCGGGGTGAGAAAGGGAGATCGGTGCAGACATCATCATGGTGAGCTAGGGCGACGTGGCCGAGCTCCTCAATCCGCCGATCCATCCCTCGCAGTTTTTGATCGAGGACATCATCTCGATCGCAGACCTTGGAAAGCTTCCAACGGCAGATGGGGAAGATTTCTTTTGGAGAAGAATCATGATCCAAACAAGGATCCTTTGCTCTCTATTTTCCCTTCCCAAGGACCATAGGTATGCTAGCCCAAGTGCTCTTCCTTGGGGTCAGTTTTTGACATCCTGATGGTAGGTTTTCTGATGAAATTGCCATCATAGGCTGCCTTATAGCCTGCACCATCTCAGGCTGCATCAGTAGGTTGAACTGTTCTGGATCTACCATGGCCATCGATGGAGGAGGAGGTTGAAGTGCCGGCCATGAAGCAAGGATAGATAGATCTGACCTGTATCTGATGGTAGAAGCGATAGATCTTTGGGTAGTCACCTTCTTTGGAGGCAATTTTTGGGATTGAAGTAGAGGATGGAGATGGACCTTGGAGAAGAAGATCCAAAGAGTCGGTTAAGCACGCCTTTAAGAACAAGGGTACCTCAGGAACAGAGGGCCCTTTATCTAGCACCAATCCTGTTGGTGCAGAATCTAGTTGACACCGGATTGAGCTGGAGTTGAAGAAGAAGAGGTCACCACCGGTGACTTGCAAAATAAAGTCCCATCTGGAGTCGGTGGTGGCAGCTCTAGGAGGATCCTCTGATGATTAAGTCAGCTCTTCTGGCCAATAGAAATGGAGTGCTCGGGCAAGAATTCAACAGAATTTTTGGAAGGAGAAGAGATCTTAGAGAAAATATATCTGAAGGCTTCCTTTTATAGACAAAGCCTATAGCAGACTGATAGAGATGATTGTAATCATCCGATTATGGGCCACTCAGGGACACGTAGAGTTTGTTACAGAGAGAGATGTTCGTTGCCTTGATGTGGCCATTCGTTGAGATTTAATAGTTAAAGTCTGGAGGAAGCAGGCATTTGTTGGTGAACAGCATTGACATACATCAATTCCAAAGGAGTTTGAACTCTTAAAGAGAATACGGCTAGAGGGGATCATCCGAAAGGAATGCTAGTTGAAATCTGGAAGCAATCTACTAGAGGAATCCGTATGGAGTTCGACTGATGGAGAAGTTCAGGAGTCCAACTGGTGCAGAAGTTTGGAAGGAGTTTGGCTCCTAGAGGAATTCAAATGGAGTTTGGCTCCTGAAGAAATCTGACTGAAGAAGAAGTCCGAAAGGAGCTCGGCTCCTATAGGAACTGGACTGAAAGAGAAATCCAGAAGGAGTTCGGCTCTTGGAGGCATCCGACAGAAGGAGAAGTCCGAAAGGAGTTCGGCTCCTGTAGGAATTGGATTGAAGGAGAAATCCGGAAGGAGTTCGACTCCTGGAGGCATCTGACAGAAGAAGAAGTCTAGAAGGAGTTCGGCTTATGTAGGAATTGGACTAAAGGAGAAATTCGAAAGAAGTTTGGCTCCTGGAGGCATTCGATAGATGGAGAAGTCTGGAAGAACTTCGGCTCCTAGAGGAACTTGACTGAAGGAGAAGTCTGGAAGAAGTTCGGCTGCTGGAGGCATCCGACAGAAGGAGAGATCTGGAAGAAGTTCGGGTCCTGGAGGAGTCCGACTGAGGGAGAAGTCTGGAAAGAGTTCAGCTTCTGGAGGCATCTATCTGAAGGAGAGAATTGGAAGGAGTTCGGCTGTTGGAGGGGTCCGACTGATGAAGAAGTCCGGGAGGAGTCTGGCTGAAGTCCAAAAGTTCGGTTGGGGTTCGACCATTGCAGGAAGAATTTTCAATTGAAGCTCTTCCATGATTATCGGTTGTATTAGGCTAAGCATCAGACTGGACTTCGGCGGGAGCGGAATTTATCCCCAACAAGTAGTTTCACCATAATATCCCATACACTCTCATATAAGCAAATGACACACTCTAATATGAGTAATTCCACCATAATATTTCATACACTCTCATATGAGCAGGACGACACGCTCTCATATGAGTATTTAATATACCACATAAATATCAATAAGCCTCCACAATACTGAAACAGAAATGAACCATGTAAGAGATGGAACCATAATAGATATCACTGTATATCTCATTTGAAATTTCAAAAGCCAAATCCTACTCTAAGTTGGAGATCTAAGGTAATCTCCTAATCTCATTAAGAGATCTAATTGGCGCCAACCGTTGGCCCTTTCCTTATGCCACCTAACATAGGGTTAAAGGGCTGAATAAATCAGCACCTCACCTCCTCTTTGGTTGGCCTATATGAGAGAGAATCTCAAAGGTCAAAGCCAATAGTTGACCAAATCAAATTTGGTCCAAATTGGATTTAAATTGAATCTGATTCGAACTCGATTCGAATAGGCTGAATAACCCCAATCAAATTAGGATTTAGCACCAAGTCTAACTTGGATGTTTGTCCCAACTAGCTTTAATTTAATCAAGCCCAATTAATTTAGATCTGATCTAAAATTAATCATGACTTGAATTCAATCTTTCATCAAACCTTGGATCTTTTATCAGGTCAAACTCATCCCCAGAATTAAAACTAAACCTCATGGCTAGTGCTAGCAAGGCATAGCTAGTATTTAATTCCATTTGACCTTTAACTTAATTCTCTAATTAATTTAATCTATTTGTTCAATCAAGTCAACCACCTTCAAATTAAACATATAAATGTAAGGTCAATTCTTTTTTATGTTGCATGACCAATGTGCATGACTCCATATGTTCGAACATTAAGCCGATATTATAGAAACTATTTTTGTATACTAATTGAAGTGACCATCTAGCAATGATACCCGATGTCTGGATAGGTAGATGATTACAAAGCAACATTCAAGAACATTAGCATATGGTTATTGCATAATCCATTCCTTTTACCCTAGAATGGATTACCCTCAGGACGACCAAGGGTTTTTAACTATCAACCCTAGAATAGTGATCTATATTGTATTTCAACCTTTCTCAAATCTTGTGACAATGACATAGATTACCCTCGCCAAAATTTTACTGGATTGAATATAGTGAAGCATTACCTCCTATAATCTAGAGAGATCAATCAATCCCATCATAATTCACACATCGACTATGCAAGTACTTAAGTGTACCTAGAAATCTTCCATCACTATATTAGAAATATATATAGTCCAGTACCAAAGCATAATGGATTGTTTGCAAGTCACCATGGTGATCTCAGGTCTGATGGACATTTTATGCCCATATCCTTCGTAAGCATATCTTGACAGTAGAGTGCTCAGTAGATGTGTCACTGTTCGGTGATGGTATACTCCTACATCTTATCTGCATGCCATATCAGTGTTTTCACACTTCTTGGTTAAGATGACAACCAATCCATATGCACATAATGACTGATAAATATTATAAATTTACCAATAAAAATATTAATTTATTAATTAATTTATATTAATTTTTAAAAATTAATGATCAATTTATATATAATTTTTTAGAAATTAATATTTTTATTAATTAAAAATTAATTAAAAATAATAAAAATTAAAAAATAAAATTTTATTATCAATGGAAAGAGCTCATATTTTTTATCATAATAAAATAAGTTTGAAGTAAAACGAACCTAAGACGGAGAAGATATGAATTTCTAAATATAAAAGAAAAAAATTAAATAAAAAAAGGAAAACGGCTCAGCTGGCTCCACAAGCCAAGCCACCAAGCCAAGCCGAGCCGATGAAGCCAACGCATCAAAATGCATCAAGCCAAGCTGACTTAGCCATGGAAGCCATCAGCTGGTCCACGATCCAGGCGTGGACCGCCAGCTCAGCAAAAACCAACGAATCATGGAGCTACATATGGTGGAACTAGACCCTTAAAGGGTTCACAAAAAATCTATCGCGGCTCACAGGGCATTTTAGATTTTTTACTCGGTAATAGGAGATGCTGATTGGTTGTGGTGTATGGTGCAGTCGATCCATGCGGTTCATGGCAACAGTAAAGGCGCGATCGGATGGATCCGATTCATTGCGGTCAAGATCAGATGGTGGTGGTTATTTTTGGATTTGATTTAAATTCCATCAGCGATCTGGCATGATCCGACAGCTAGAAAACCAGTCGATAAAGATCCAACGGTCTAGGAAGCTCTCGAGTTGATTAAAACATCCAGAACTTGATCCGACAGCTGGATTTTCTCCTGATTAACACGATCAATGGTCAGAATTTAATCCAACCTGATCTGAGTGGATACGCATCCAATTTTGATGATTTTTGGTCCATTGGATTCCTATTGAATGGCCAAATTTCATCCAGAGCAGCAGAATTCAACCAGGACTCTTTTTAATCCAATTTTTACTCGGATTTCTCCATATTTTGATGATCAAAGAGCTCCTTAGTCTCAGATTGTCTAGAAGAAAACTCTACAGCCCTCCTAGCTCTATAAATAAGACTCCAGGCCTTTAGAGTTCATTGTCTTCGATTAAGATGAAGCTTTGGTATAAGGTGAAGCCAGGCTCTAGGTTAATCGCTGCTTCAAGGCAACTGATGCCGAGAGAAATAGCTGGGCTTCTACACTATCTTTCCACCAATGCTAATCCAAGATCAGAGATCAGGCTATTTTATTTTATTTTTTTTCATGTATTTAAATTTTAAAATTTTAATTAATACTAATTTTATTTTTGCACTTTGATTTTTGCTTTTTATAGCAATTTAATTTCTACACTTTAATTATTGTTCTTTATTTTACTGCAAGTAGATGCTAAGATCTAATTAGTAGATCTTAGTACCAAGTTTACTTTTCTGCATAATTTAATTTCCACTTCACAATTTTAATTTTTAATTTCTGACTTCAAATTCTATTTTCAAATCCATTTCTTTTTTTTTTTTTAAGAAAATCAAAGATTTCAAATCTAAAAGCATTACCTTTCCTATGGATTCGACCCGACTCACTGCTATCTACATATTTTTAATTATTTTAAGAAGTTAGATTAAACTGATAAACATGGTGTCTTAACAACAATATCGCATTCTTATTAGGGCTTCCTTCATAGCCTCCATTATTCCAATATACTCGACCTCTGTGGTAGACAAGACCATAATTAGCTGAAGGATTGATCTCCAAGACATCGGTCCACCATACATGCAAAAGAGGTATCCAGTAGTAGATCTCCTTGTATCAAGATCTTCTGCATAATTCACATCTACAATCCCTTCTAGAGGACTCAAACCTCCATCTTCAAATCCTCCCGGCTGTCCACCAAACCATAATTCCTTGTTCCATTCAGATTTCGTAATATCCATTTCAATGCTTTTCAGGGTTCCTTCCCAGGGTTAGCCATGTATCTACTAACCATGCTCACTGCATGTGCTATATTTGGTCTACATCATACCATAGTGTACATCACACTACCTACAGCATTCACATAAGAAACTTTTTTCATATATTCTCTCTCCTCTTCTGACTAAGGGCTTTATAACTTGGAGAGAGATATATGGCTCGATAATGGCGTCTTTACAGGTTTGGCCTTCTCAATCCCAAACCTCTCCAGAACTTTCTGAACCAATCTTATGACAAATGGAGAACTCCTTTGTACCTATCTCCGCAAATCTCTATTTCAAGGATTTTCTCAGCTAGAGCCAGATCCTTCATCTCAAACTCAAATGATAATAGCCTTTTCACAGCTTCCATGCTTCTATTGGCTAAAGCATATCATCTACATACAATAGCTGGTACAAAGCATCCTCCTCATCTACATGTTTGACATAGACACAGCAATCATGTTCACATCTACTGAAACCTAGGCTCAAAACAGAACTATCAAATCTTCGATACCACTGACGAGGGGACTGTTTCAAGCCATACAAAGACCTTCTGAGTAAATACACCTTTTCTTCCTATCCAGTCTCTATGAAACCATTTGGCCGCTTCATGTTGATCTTTTCCTCCAATGTTCTATGAAGGAAGGCCATCTTCACGTCCATCTATTCCAACTCTATGTTGTACTGTGCCACTAATGATAGCAATACCTGAATAGATGTATGACGCACCATAGGAGAAAAAATTTCTATGTAGTCAATCCCTTCCCATTGTAAGTATCCCTTGCTACCAGTCTTACTTTGAATCTGACTCCATCTTATTCTGAAGGTGCTTCTTTCTTTGTGAACACCCACTTTGAGCCAATAGGTCGAGCACCTTTTGAAAGATCCACCAGCTGCTATATCTGATTCTTTTCAAGTGATTCCATCTCCTCCATCATGGCTTGCATCCATGAATCATGCTCACTCTCCATAGCCTCTGCATAATTATTTGGATCTTCATTAGTAGTAATGAGTACATAGGAGATAATCTCATCAATGCCATATCTAACTGGTGTCCTGATAGTACGCTGCGGTTTGTGTAAAGCTACTCCCACTAGCACATCTCTATCTTATGTCTGTGGCCGATCCTGCATATTCATCTAAACTACTGGCACTTCATGCCGGTTTTTCATCTGAGTAGACTCTTTTCTTCTATATAGCTCTACCTCAATAGGAACACTCCTATACATGGATTCGGACTGCATGTCATCTATCTCAGACTTGCTACTATTGTTCACCTTTGTCTCCCTAGTTTCATCTTTCCCAAACCTTCTCAAGATGCTCTTCTCATCAAAGATAATATCCCTACTGATCACTGACTTCTGTGCCTGGGAGTGCCACAACAAGTACCTCTTGACTCCTTGTGGATATCCTATGAATGTCATCTTTTGAGATTTTGGGTCTAATTTGCTCCTCTCAATTGCCTCCACATATGCATAGGTTGGACAACGAAAGACCTTCAGGTAGCCAAGCTCCACTTTTTTTCCACTCTATATATTCTTTGGAATGTGTTCATTCAGTTTATAATGTGGGGACCTATTCATAAGAAAATAAAAAAAAATTTAGGCATCACTCCAAAAAGATTTTGGAAGGGATGTCTACAGCCTCAAACTCCATGCCTTCTCGATCAATGTTCAGTTCATTCCCTCTGCGATACCATTCTGCTGGAGAGTCATTTTCATCATGTAATGGCATTTGATGCCATTTTCCTCACAGTACCTCCAGAACTCTAGGCTAATATACTCTCCTTCATTGTTCGACCTCAGACACTTCACCTGTCTCCCTAACTCCTCTACTTCAGCTCTCCAGGCTCTGAACTGAGCAAACACCTCTAATTTTTCTCTAATCAGATAAATCCACACCTTCCTTGAGAAATCATCAATGAAAGTGATAAAATATCTTGCCCCACCTCTAGCTGATACAGTAGCTGGTCCCCACATATCTGAGTGCACTAAATCAAGAACTCCTTCACTATGCTTGGTACTTTTGGCAAACTTTACTCTATGCTATTTGCCAAAGATACATGGCTTACACAAATCTATGCCCTCCTTTAGGACTGGGATCATACCTCTTCTGCTAAGTTTAATGAGCCCACGGTCACTCATATGACCCATCCGATAGTGCCACAGTCAATATAATATCTACTCCTCCTGTGCCGCTGCTAGCACTTCTACACTATTATTCACCACTGAGCCTTTCATTCTTCTATAAAGATTGTTGCTCAATCTTCTACATCTCATCACCTCCAAGCTCCCTTAAAAACTTTTAGACATCCACTCTCAGCCTGGCTACTAAAAGCATAATCTTGCTCCTCCAAGTAGTCCAAAGAAATCAAATTCTTTTTCAACTCCGGTACATGTCTGATATTAATAATGTATGAATAATCCCATCGTCGTATATCCTCACCTTGATAGAGCCAACTCCAACTACTTTGCATGGATGATCATCTCCAAGACGTCACCATCGACTTCTGGTAGATAGCAAACCACTCTCGATGAGAAGTATAGTGGTGCGAGCATGCTGAATCCAATATCCACATAGTATCGCACTCTATGGACCCATCTGATACAACTAACAGGTCTTCTCAATTGCTCACAGAAGCTGTATCTGTGAGCTCAAAAGTGGCACTCTCAAGTCTTGGAAACATGAGAAGATAGATCATGGGAAGATGGGAGCAAGTCGAAAGAAGAATTAGTCTCAATAGTAAAGTTCAAAAACTAGGCCGGCTCACTCTGAGACTGAGCCGACTTAGTTAGAAACTGGGTCGACTCAGTCCAGGACTAGATTGGCTACGTCTCAGAGGAAAATTCAGATAGAGAGCAGTATTTTGAGGCTGTTGGCATGGTACACAACTAGGTCGGCTCAGTCTGAGTTGAGCCGACCCAGTCGCAAGTTAGCCGACTCAGTCTGAAACTAGGTCGGCTCAGTTTTCGTGGGTTATTATTTTATGTATGTGGGTTGTTTGAATTTGGGGAGTTTTTCTATGAGCTTAGGCTTGATCCTTTGTAAAGTATATATACTGAAAATAGGTCAAGATTGTAGAGGTGTTGAAATATACTAAATAAAAGCTCTTTTCTTTTGGAAATCTCTTCTTCTCTTCTTCTCTATTCCTTGATTTATTTGATCGTGCTTCCGTAGAGATCTCTAAGAAGTACTCCTTTGTTTCTTGGCTAATCACCGGCGGCCAAGCCGATCCATATGGGAAGAGTGCATATTTCCAATATTTGGTATCAGAGTGGTATTGCATGGAAGGAAGGAAGACACCTAGGATTTACTACATTCAGGATCTGTTGCACCAGGTTTTATCCTAAAAACTTCTAGTTTGCTTCATGGTTGTCTCTAGATTGAGGTGGGGATTGTTTACATGGAGGAACCATGATACAGAAGTTTGGAAAGAGGATCTAGGGCTAGTTAGATCTTTTGTGAAGGGTAGTATTACTGGTGTGTGATCGTGAAGGGTGTTAGGGATCTGTTCTTGACTTGTTTGAAGTCATGAGATCAAGTGAATTCAAGGTAAATTTTGAAAAGTTCGACAGCAAGGGAAACTTTACCCTATGCCAGCAAAGAATAAAGAACTTGTTGGTTCAGCAGAGGATCTACAAGGTCTTGATAAAAGAAAGGTCAGAAAATATCAGTGCTGAGGATTGGGAAGAGTTGGAAGAAATTGCTTTTAGCATAATCTGGATGTGCTTGGTCGATCAAGTTTTGCCCGAGGTTTGCATAGAGACTATGGCAAAGGGGCTCTAGGAGAGACTGGAGAACACATACATGAGAAAGAACATGACGAACAAGCTATGGTTGAAGAAATAACTGTATAGTCTGAGGATGCTCGAAGGCGGAGATCTAGTTGCACATATCCAAAGGTTGAATCACGTGTGTTCTGAGGTGATGAGTTTGGATGTAAAGATCGACAAGGAGGATCGGGCATTGTTCCAGGTTCGTATGATGGTCTCATAACAACTCTAGTTTATGGGAAGGAGACCCTAAACTATGAAGAGGTTGTTGGTGTACTCAGATCAAATAAGCAAAGGGAGAAGATCTGGAAGGGAGACCCTAAGTTTAAGATCTTGGCTGTGAACGAAAGACAAGAAAGATGAAAGTAGAAGACAAGAACACCTCAGGGTTTTGTATGGCTAGGATTTCGAGTTATGGTGTAGTCAAACTACAACACCCTCAAGGTGAACCGTTGATGTACCTCAGGTCAAAGAACCAGACACACCACTGCAGCTTCGAGCCAGTCATCGATGAGAACACTTCCTCATGACTGCTCGAGGTGGTCATGCTTAGTGCCCTCATTCTCTAACACACCACTGCAGCTTCAAGCTAATCATCGAGGAGAAGGTAGACTTCCTCATGACTGTTCGAGGTGGTCACGCTCAGTGCCCTCATTCTCTGACGAGTAGCTATACTCTCACTTTAGTGTCTCTATACTATAGACTCAAAACTCATCTATCCTAAAGAAGCGATCGTACACCAACCTTTCGAATCAATCATCATCCTCATGATGATCCTACGGTCGAGAATATTTTATAAGTTAATAATGAAAATTTGTCTTAAATTTTCAACTCTTGAAAATATGAACTATCATTGCCATTAACTTAAGGAATGTATCACAGACACTTTCAAATACACATTATGATAGAAAATAAATTATTTTATTATTTATAGTCAAAATTATAATTTTGCCTTTAGAAGTGTATTACAAGTGTCAGCCAATCTGGCTTCAAGGGCACACATATCTAACAAACTCCCACTTGACCTAAAGCCAATTGGCTACAAATCTAAGTCCCATCTTCTTAAGGTGGGTTTTGATCTTCTGCTGGCCCAACAGCTTTGTGAGTGGGTCTGCCGCATTGTCTGCGGAGTCGACTCTCTTGACCTCGACATAACCTTTCTCGAGGTAATCGCGGATGAGGTGGTATCACCACTCGATGTGCCTGAATTTCTGATGAGACCTCGGCTCCTTAGCTAGGGCTATGCGCCATTATTATCGTAGTACAGAGGAATGGCATCCGATGGCATCACTTCAATCTCTACGGCAAACTTCTTATATCAGAATGCCTCCTTCGTAGCTTCTGACGCAGCAATGTACTCAGCTTCTATGATGGAATCTGCTATTACTTTGGAACTCTTCCAACTAATAGCACCTGATAGTACACACAAATAGACTTCTAGATGTCGACTTTCGATCATCTATATTGGACATAAAATTCGAGTCTGTATACCCCTGGACTTGGAGTTCTCCGTTACCAAAAACCAACAATATATCCTTAGTTCTTCTTAAGTACTTAAGGATATATTTCACAAAAGTCCAGTGTTCTTCACTTGGATTCGATTGATATCTGCTCGTGATACTCACAGCATGGGCTATATTAGGTCATGTATGTAACATGGCATACACGAGGCTCCCTATTGCTGAAGCATAAGGGATCTTGCTCATGCGTTCAATCTCCTCAGATGTGTTGGAACACATTTTCTTGGAGAGATGAATGCCATGTCTGAAGGGTACCAATCTCCTCTTGGAGTTTTTCATGCTAAACCTCTTTAACACTTCGTCTATGTACATCTTCTATGAAAGACCTAGCATCCTATTCAGTCTATCTCTATAGACCTTAATTCCTAGAATGAAGGATGCTCCTCCTAAGTCTTTCATGAAGAATTCTTTAGATAACCATATTTTAACTATGGTCAACATGGGAATATCATTCCCAATAAGGAGGATATCATCCACGTACAGTACGAGGAAGACAATAGCGCTCCCACTGACTCTTTTGAAAGCACATGGTTCCTCCTCATTCTTGATGAAACCAAATATAGGAATGTTGTGGATTCTCCTGGGAAGTCCAAGAAAGGTGATGTAGCTGCAAAGCAGAAGGGATCATACAATTCTAGGATGGTGCAGAAAAGTAAGCCAAGATCTTCAATGGTGGAGGCGGTCATCCCAAAGGACCTCAAGGGTACACAATAGCTGAAGAGAATTGACGGAGGCGATGATTGCACAAGGGGCTATCGGGGTGCGTAGGGATAGCCAAATTGTGCAGGAAGGCATTAGCAAGGGTTTGCCAAGGCTTGGGAGAACCAAGATGGAGATTATGAGGATTTATGGTATTCCCAAGCCTTAGAAGGCCGGTGGAGACTAGGATAGGTATAGTCCTAGGGCTAGGACAAGAGTTGTCCTAGGGTGGAGGTGGCATGTAGACATCCACGAGCTGGAGGTTCAAGTATTCGGGACCTTGAGAGGCTTGGTTGGAGCTTCAAAAATCTAGGATACAAGATGAAACAAGAAACCAAAGCCAGAGAATCAAGACTATAGAGAAGAGCTTTTTTTGTAGGTTAGCTGACTCAGTCTCAGACTGGGTCGGCTAAGCCTTAGAGCATAGGACAGATAGGAGGTCGTATTCAGGACTACAAGCATGGCACAAAAACTAGACCAGCTCAGTCTAAAATTGAGCTGACCCAGTCTTAGGTTAGCTGGCTCAGTGATGAGACAAAGCCGGCTCAGTCTGCAGGCAGAGTTACGTGTGGGTTCTGTTTGGGCTAGGATAGAAACTTATTGTTCGCTTATTGTCTTTTGACATGAGCCGGACAACCCCAAATTTTAAGATGACTTAGACTTAGTTTCTTACCATGCCATATCTCATACGGTGCGGTAGGAATGATTTTAGAGGGAACCCTATTCAGTAAATATATAGCAGTTAATAGACTATGTCCCCAAAGAAATCAAGGAGGTCTGTGAAGCTCATCATGGTTTAGACCATATCTAATAGGGTCCGATTCCTTCGTTTTGAAATCCTATTGAGTTGAGGTATTTCAGGTGGAGTCCATTGAGAGACTATGCCATTTTGCTTGAGGTGGTTCAAGAATTCCTGACTAATGTATTCACCTCCTCAATCTGATTGAAGAATCTTAATGGATTTTTTAGTTTGCTTTTCAACTTCATGTTTGAATTCCTTGAACTTTTCAAAGGCTTCAGATTTGTGTCTCATAAGATACATGTACCCATACCGAGATAAATCATCGATAAAGGTTATGAAGTAGTCAAAGTTGCCTCTAGTCGGTACATCAAATGGGCCACATATATCAGTATGTACTAGGGCAAGTAGATCCATGGCCCTTTCCCCATGTCCTACAAAAGGAAGCTTAGTCATTTTGCCATTAAGACATGATTCATAAATTGGATATGACTCGGAAGTCAACGGACTTAATAGCCTGGTTTTCTCTAATTTGTTAACCCTATCTTCTGCTATATGACCTAGCCTTAGGTGCCATAGATACCTATCATTTGGACTATCCCTAGGTCATTTTGATCTTATGGCATTCAAATTTTGCTTGATATTAAAGATAGATACATCAATATGTAACTGATAGAGACCGTTAAAGAGGAAACCACTTGCAATTTTATTTCTTTCATAAAGAATACTACAATGGTCCTTAAGAAAACAAATTAGCTTTCTTGTGCTAAATATGAAACAAAAATCAAATTTTTGCTTGCAGCCGGCACATAATAACAATCCCTAAGTACTAAATCCAAGCTAGAGGGTAGTCGAAGAGGGTAGGTTCCCATGGCCATAGAGCAACCTTTGCTCCATTTTCGATGCGTAGAATCATCTCACCATCCCTCAGCCTCCTGCTATACTCAGGACCCTACATGAAAGTACACAAATGAGCACTACAACCAGAGTCAAGCACCCAATTGGACGTAGAACAAACCATAATATTAGATTCAATAAAGAGCATACCTCCAGAAGGACCTGTCTCCTTATTCTTCAGGGTGGCCAAGTATGTAGGGTAGTTCTGCTTGCAGTGGCTGTCAGTATTATAATGGAAACACTTTTTTTTGTCAGCAGCCTTCTTCTTCAACTCTGCCTTCTTTTTCTTTCCTCCTTTCACCTTTTATTTTTTCACAGACTTCTTCTTTTCAAAAAACTTTTTTTTGGAAGAAGTCCATTCCATAGTAAGTATTGAGCCTTTATAACCTTTCATAGAAAGCTCAGTAGTAACCAGCATATTCATAAGCATGGCTAGAGTATTCTGAAGTTTATGCATATGGTAGTTCATGATGAATTACCCATACGCATCAGTCAAGGATTGCAGAATTATATCATTCTGCATATCCTGATCTAACTTCACTCCGAGCTTCTCAAGCTCTTCCAAGTCCTTGATCATCATCAGACAATGATCTTGGACTAAATGTCCATCATGCATTTTAGCCTTAAACAGTCATTTAGTGATCTGATATTTGGCTGTGCAACTCTGTTCACCAAACAACTCTTACAGGTGAGCCAACATTCGATGGGCGTCTTAATATCTTCATGTTGATGCTGAAGCTCATCAAACATCAAGCCCAACATGTAGTATCTGATCTTATTATCTTCATCCATCCATTTGTCAAGAGACACTCTTTGTTCAGCAGATGGACGAGCTGGTAAGGTGCCGGGATCCTGGTCCAATATATGAGTCAACTTCTCGGAACCTAAAATAATTTTGAAGTTTTGGAGCCAATCCTTGTAATTAGATCCAGTTAGTCTATGGGTGTCCAGGATACGGGCTAGTGGGTTGGACGCAGACATTTTTCTTTTTCCTATAGAGAGTCAATATTTCTAGTTAGATTTTATAATTAAGACTTGACCAATTTATTTAGGAGTTTGATTTTTAAATAAATTAACTACCACTATTTTCTCGGATCCCTACACTCTCTCTGTAGAGATGCTAAAAGCTCCATGATTATTGATTTCTAGTGGGTGGTGTAGTCTCGCAAACTAACTCATCACCTCACCTAATAGTTATTTGTGATGGGTTAGCCAATGAGTGAATAACTCTTATCCAATGATTTTCTAATCATAGTGCACCAAGGCTTGGTCTCTAATTCATGAATCTCACCATGCCCAGAATATTGACCATTTCTTAGTTAAGTCAGACCCACAATTTGCATAGATTGGATTCCTAATTGGATCTCTCACCGTATCCAAAATATTGAGCCCAATCCATCCTTCAGCTCGTAGCATCCAATGCCTATTTGACATGGTTGCGTCTTCTTGGTGCAACTGAACTGCTATGACCAGCTAAGAACAATCAACCCCGGAAAGGGCCCGTATGTCTACAATGGTGGAAGACCTTAGACTTAATCTATTCTTAGGAAGATTTGATTTAGGTCTCCTTAAACTTGACTTGACATAGCCATATGACTAACCTAGTGGCATGGGTCAACTTGGATTGTTAGCCACCTTAGATCAAAACTGTACCAACAAATATGGCCGGGTAAGTGAGACCGATGGAAGGGATATGCCATTAACTCGATAAGAATGCATTTGAGTCGAGTAGCTTTCAATTAAAAATCAGTCGATCGTATCTGCCAAACTTATCTTAGACACCAAATTATTGAGCCAGAACCAATCGGATTAGCCTACAATCCAGACTCTAACCACTGAGCCTAATTAGGTCTTAACTCGATCGATCACTCATGTGAGTCGACCTTGATCCAGACTTATCCTATTAGGCTGGTCAGTTTAAGCACTTTTGATCCCACCTAATCAACTCTTGATTCGGTTTGATCAACCGCTAGACCTAATTGAGCTACCCAAGTCCGAACCCAATTTTATGAATATATCTTAGATCTAAAAATTATCAATTTTAGATCTAATATATTTCATAATCTTAATTCTTAATTAAGTTGAGGGTTCATAAACAAAATATGTATATAAAATCCTAGGATTTCAGGATTAAGGTTTTGTAGAAAATAATTTTTTTTTAATTTTTGATTAAGGATGAACGCGCAGCACCCCTACACACCATAAGAACACCCCATCGAATGGAAGGAGAGTGCCTTCAAACCTCACTTCGTTCTTATGATCGGATGGCCAAGGGGCACGCCTTAATCAGAAATAAGATAAATCTACAAAACTAGTTAGATCTACATTATCACATATATAAAAGTTGATCTAACTAAAAATATGTTTTGCATACATCTCATGTATCATATCATGCATGTTTTTAGATCTAAATTATCTCATAAATATTTAAAAAATAAGATTTAAATTTGATCATATCAAATTAAAGTTTATTCTAGATAATTTTGTAGAACTATATTCTATAACTATTCTAAACATGCATCTATCATATCTCATATGAATAAATTAAATAAATTTATTTTCTATTTGTTAGATCTAGTTATAATATTTATAATATCAAAAAATAATAAATAAATAGATCTAAAATTTATAATTAATTAAATTAAAATTATGATCATGTTAGACTACATATAGAATAATTCTATTCCTAGTTAGTCATGCATCTCATACATCTTAAATCTAGATTATTTAATTTTTAATTTTTTGATTTTAGATCTAATCACATCTCATGTGACATCTAAAATCATCTAATTATTAGATCAAAAAAAATTAAAATCAGATATAATAAATTTTGAAACTTGGCTCTGATACCAGTTGAAGAAAAAATCTTATTTTCCGAATCAGGTTCGTTCAGATCTGATTGGATCAAGAGGGCGATTTCAAAAATTTTCTTCTAACATCCTAATCAGATCTAAGACTCTTTAGATATGATCTTATTAATCTAATAAAATAAAATAAAATAAAAAATTAAATTAAATCTAATTTAATTATATCTTTATTTTGGATAATCTAATTATCCTATGATGATCCTGATGTTTGCCTGAGGTTTCGGATGTAGCCACGCAAGCATCTGGCCTCTATAGGCTTCCACTTAGATAGGATCTGGAGATTTTCTCCTTCTCAATCAATCCTCCAAAAATCAGATTTAGATCTGATCTTGAAGGTCTTCAAAAACTCTTTTGAAGAACAACCATTGTCTCTTGCAGTAGTGCTGCCTTCTTCCTTTCTTGTTGCCTTTCACTTGCTTGGATCGCACCTAACTCATGCCCAAAACCTCTTGAGTGTGGATAGGAGAGAGAGGACCAAAGGGTGGCATGGAGGAGGGAGAAAAGCTTTATAGTGTGGGCTAAAGGCAGAAGCTCTCTATTCTAGGTACAGACAGGGTTTATATAGACTCTACTGCGCCATGCAGTGCCATATCATCCAGGCCAATCATGGCCCTTTATGCAATTAGATCTAAATCTTATTGGTGGAATGACATCATCTAATCTAATCAGATTAGGGTCCCTCAAAACTCTACTTAGGTGGTGCCAAGATTGGGTCAAAGAAGTCTCCTTGGTGCTACCTAATTTAAACCCTTGAAGCAACAGGAGTCCCATTTGTATGGCACTCCAAATCTTATCCTCATGGGGCACATGCATCCCTAAGCATGCACCCCTTGCCTATCTGCTTTTTAGCAGGGGGACAAGGCCCAAGGTTCTTTCCTATGGGTGCATGATACATGGGCAGATGTTTAAGTGTCAAAGGTCAACATTTGACCTAAGTCCAAAGACAAGATTTAGCAGGGGACGGAAAATGACAGGTGCTGTCTCAAATTTATTTCATAAATTAAGACAATCCTTTTCTAACCTAGACAAGCTCCAACCAGACCAAGTAAAGGTTCCTGAGTGAGCCCAAACATATTTTACTCAATTGAGATAAGTTTTAATGATTGTTAAAGGAGAACATTAGGCTCAATCATGTGCTAGCACGATTTTCTTGAACCTAATTGAATTTTATTCAAAACAATTGAATTGGATTAATCCAATTGATGATATCCAGATCCAAATCCTTATTTGTTTGATCCAGTTAGGTTCAGTTCCATATGGTAATGGGATATGTTGTGATCTCTATCATCGACATCATCGAAACATCTTTCGATGGATCAGAACTTTTTTGATTCAGACAACTAGTATGATCGATCATCCGAATCATTCTAATTGCTCCCAAAATCCATTAGTGACACCTAGTAGCATATGGTGGCAACCCATCAAAACTAAAAGTGAACCTCTCGATGTAGTTTTCTATGTTATTAAGTTCCTCTATCATGAGCTCCGACTGGATTAGGGTTAAGGTGATCTCGTCAAATCCTAGTATCCATCATATGAATTAATCATTCGATTCAAGTCCAATGTGAAAACCCTAATAGAAACTTTTTCTATTATTTCACTTTGCCATGGCCATGGGCTTATGGACTTGATTCTCATGATCATCATAGGGCTGCTCGTCTTCTACCAAGGTAGATAGATCTCTTATTGGTGCAATCCAATTCCTATAATGAACATGCTAAACATACACCTCAGGGTTCCATATGGCTACGAGATCGAGTTATGGTGTAGTCAAACTACAACACCCTCAAAGTGAACTACTGATGTACCTTAGGTCAAAGAACCAGACGCACCACTGCAGCTTCGAGCTAGTCATCGATGATAAGATAGACTTCTTCATGACTGCTCGAGGTGGTCACGCTCAGTGCCCTCATTTTCTAACGAGTACCTGTATTCTCATTCTAGTGTCTCTACACCATAGACTCAAGACTCATCTATCCTAAAGTAGTGATCGTGCACCAACCTTCTGGATCAATCACCATCCTCATGATGATCCTACGGTTGTGAGCATTTTATGAGTTAATAATAAAAATTCATGTCTTAAATTTTCAACTCTTGAAAATATGAACTATCATTGCCATTAACTCAAGGGATGTATCACAGATACTTTCAAATACACATTATGATAGAAAATAAATCATTTTATTATTGATAATCAAAATTATAATTTTGCTCTTAGAAGTACAAGTGTGAGCCAATCTGGCTTCAAGGGCACACATATCTAATAGAGGAGAAAAAGAAGAAGGCCAAGATCAAGATCGCTGAGCTAGAAGTTAAAGTGTCAAAGTCTATTTCGAAGGTGGTAGCCCGAGCCATGGAGTTCAAGGCCTCTTCCAAAATGAAAGACTTAAATATCGCATTTGATCCGAAGGCGTTCATAAAGGACTTCAAGCTCTATGAAGGTAGGGTTTCTTAGAAGTTTCCTGAGTTTGATCTCAACTTCCTAGAAGAGGAGACCGATAAAGAAACGGGGCCATCCAGTGCTCTAACGTCTTCTACCACCGCACCCCCCAAGATTGAGAACCTCGAATAGTTGTACTTTTTCCTTTTCCTCTTTTGTCTTCTATTCGAGGTTCTCAATCTTATCTTAGTTTAACGAGATTTTCTACTTTGCTCACATTAGGATGAGTTTCTCCTTTTGTTCCTAACGTGGCTGTAGAGGTGCATTAGGACCACTGGAGGGGCCTCCCCCCTCACATCTCGTCTTAGATTTACGAGGCCTTCGACTTTGCATATGTTAGGATGAGGTTCTCCTCCTCTTCCTAACATGACCATTGGGGCACATTAGGGCCACTAGAAGGGCCTCTCCCCTCATCTCGTCTTAGATTAACGAGGCCTTCAACTTTTCTCACGTTAGGATGTGGTTCTACTCCTATTCCTAATGTGTCCGTAGGGACACATTAGGGCTATTGGAAGTGCCTCTCCCCTCATCTTATCTTAGATTAATGAGGCTTTCGACTTTTCTCACATTAGGATGTGGTTCTCCTCCTATTCCAACATGGCCGTAGGGGCACATTAGGGCCGTTGGAAGGACCTCTCCTCTCATCTTGTCTTAGGTTAACGAGGCCTTCAGCTTTGCTCACGTTAGGATGACGTTCTTCTTCCATTTCTAACGTGGTTGTAGGGGCACATTAAGGCTGCTGGGAGGGCCTCTCCCCTCATTTTGTCTTAGATCAATGAGACTTCGACTTTGCTCATGTTAGGACAAGGTTCTCCTATTCCTAATGTGGCTGTCTTCATTGCATGGTTAAGTTTGGAATGTCATTTTCCACCATTTTAGATTTATAACAAGGATCAGGATGTTAAAGTAGAGGAATTTTATTGCCACCAAGTTTTTGGTAATACATCTGTAGGTTTTTCGAGTCCCATTGTCAGGATAGATTGGCTCCTCCGAGCTCCTTCAGATAATATGTCCTGGGCCGGACAACTTCCTTGATCTCGTAGGGTCCTTCTCAATTTTGAGTGAGCTTTTCCTAATTTTGAGACTGAGAAACGACTGCTCGTCGAAGGTCTCCCACTCTGAATACTTTATCTTTGACTCTAGAGTTATAGTGTCGGGCCACCCTTCTCCTGTAAGCAGCCATCTGAACTTGGGTCTCCTCTCATTTTTCTTCCAAAAGGTCGAGGTTAGTTTTGAGGTCTTGCGAATTGCGTTGCTCATTGAAGGCCACGACCCATGCCGATGAGAATTTGAACTCAATTGGGATGACCGCCTCTATTCCAAAGGCCAAGGAGAATGATGTTTCTCCGATTGATATTCTTTGGATAGTTCGATATGCTCAAGTACATGGTAGAGTTTGTCCACCCAAGTCTCCTTTGGTCTTTCAAGCCTTGCCTTAATATCCTGCAATAAGATCCTGTTGGTCACCTCTGCTTCATCATTTTCTTACGGATGGGCCATCGATGTAAAATGGGAGATATTCAAATCCTCGCAAAACTTAGCAAACTTCATCCCGACAAACTATCGCCCATTATCTATTACAAGGATTCAGGGTAGGCCAAACCTACAAACAATCAACTTCTTGACTTTGGCATTAGTAATTTTTGCTAGGGGTTCGACCTCGACCCATTTGGTGAAGTAGTCGATCGCCACCAGGATGAACTTCCTCTATCCGGGTACCATGGAAAAGGATCCAAGTATGTCCATCCCCCACTGCGAATGGCCATGGGGTGGTTAGGGGGGTAAGCTCAGATACCGGTTGTCTTTGAATGTTTGCATTTTTTTGGCATCGATCATACTTTCTGACATACTTTATAAAATCATTGTGCATTGTCGGCCAATAGGAATCCTACTGAAGTAGCTTATGAGATAAGGACTAAGTCCCTAAATGGCTTTCGTAAATTCCATCATGCACTTCCTGTAATGCAAAATCAGCTTTGGAGGGTCGAAGGCATTTTAAGAGCGGTAATGAATATGACCTTTTGTATAACTTGACTTCATAGAGAATGTTCCAGGAAGCCTAATTCCATAATTTTTTTGCTTCTTTTGGGTCATGAGGTAGAACTCCATTTTTGAGATAAGTGAGTAGTGGGTCAGTCCAGCTCGGCTCATGCTCAACTTGCATCATGGGCTGCGGTTCTTCCAAACTCAAGCATTTTAGAACTTCGAAGAAAACTTTCATAGGCAATTCGATTGGAGCCAGTGTGGCCAATTTAGAGAGGAGGTCGGCTCTAGTATTTTTTGCTCTCAAAATCCATTGGATGGTGAAACTCTTTAAGGTCGGAATCAAATTCTTCACTTTCTCAAGATACTTTATCATACTTTCCTCCCAAGCTTCATAAGTGCCACTAACTTGTCCGACTACTACTTGGGAATCACTGTACACTTGGAGAAGGTCTGCTTTCAACTCCTTGGCTATCCTTAATCCTACTATCAGAGCTTCATATTCAGCTCTATTGTTTATTGTGGGAAATTCAAAGCGTAGTGCATACTCAACAATGACTCCCTTCAGGTTCATCAGGATCAATCCAGTGCCTGCGCCTAAAGCATTAGATGAGCCGTTAACATATAGGGCCTAGAAGCCTTCAGGAAGGTCGGCCTTTTCTTCAGAGGAGCTCGGCTATAGCCATGGAATGTCGACTTCATTTTGTTCAAGTTTGGCCTCATCCGGGATAGTGCATTCCACTATGAAATTAGCTAGTATTTGAGCTTTGATCAACGACCGAGGCTGGAAGTTGGTATCAAATTTTGTAAGTTCAATTATCAATTTCGTGATTCTTCTAGAGGCATCTGTTCGATGAAGAACTACCTTGATTGGCTGATCAGTGAGAAGGATTATGGTGTGCCCCTAAAAGTAAGGTCGGAGTCTCTGGGCTGCAATTAGTAGAGCATAAGTTAGTTTTTCTAACTTAGTATATCTGGTCTCGACGTCCCTCAAAACTCGGCTTATGTAGTGATAGGTCGCTGCACCTTCACCTCTTCCTTGACTAAGACTGCCGCAAGGGCCACTGGGGAGATCGCCAAATACAAAAATAATCCTTCTCTTAGTTCAGGCTTGGCCAATAGGGGTGGCGAGCTGAGGTAGATCTTGAGTCCCTCAAGCGTCTGTTGACATTCAACATCCCAACAGAAGTTCTTCAACTATTTGAAAACTCGGAAGAAGGGCATACATTGCTTGGTCAACGTCGAGATGAAACAGCCAGGTACTGAACTTCATTGATTGATTTTGAGATAGTCATCTCTTAAATGGCCCGAATCTTCTCCGGATTTGCTTCAATCCCATGCCTTGACACCATGAAACCCAAAAACTTCCTGAAGTCATGTCGAAGGCATACTTGGTTGGGTTCAATTTCATCTTATATCTCCGAAGGGCACTGAAAGTCTCCTCAAAGTGGACTATGTGATTTGTTGAAGCTCGGCTCTTGACAAGCATGTCATCCACATATACCTCCATGTTGTGACCGATCTACTCCTTGAAGATCTTATTGACCAGATGCTGGTATGTTGCTCCTACATTTTTGAGTCCAAAAGGCATGACCCTATAACAATAGCGACCACAGTCGGTAATAAAAGCAATTTTCTCCTCATCGTCCAATGCCATTCTGATTTGGTTATAGTTGGAGAAGGTATCCATGAAGGTGTGGAGCTCATGGCCCAAAGTTGCATCTACCAGTTGATCAATTATGGGCAAGGGATAACTATCTTTCGGACAAGCCTTGTTTAGCTTCTTAAAGTCTATACACATCTTTCATTTGCCATTGGCCTTCTTGACAAGAACCACATTAGAAACCTAGTTCGGATTGGAGACTTCTCGGATGAATCTGAACTTGAGAAGCTTGTCAACTTCTTCTGCAATTGCCTTCTATTTCTCCAGGGCATGGCTACTTCATTGGTTGATACTTCGGGTCAATAGCCAGTCGATGCTCCATGACTTCAGCATCAATTCCTGCCATATCTGTGGGAATCTAGACAAAGACATCCGCATTTTTCGTAAAAATTCGACGAGCTGCTCTCGCACACTTGCTCCGAAATTGAAGCAAATTTACACCATGTGCTCTTCATTCCCATCATTTAAAGGAACCGAGACAAGATCTTCCATTGGTTCTCTCCTTTCTTCCATGAGGTCATCTCGGACATCCAACCCATCAATTGGGCAAAGGCTGGACTGCTACCCTTTTGCAGGGTGATTGAATAGCAATGCCTTGCCAGAACTTGATCTCCTCTGGCCTTTCCGAGCACATAACTCATTGGAAACTCATTTTCAAATAGTAGGCCGACACTACTATCTGAAGTGCATTTAGACCAAGTCGGCCAAGGATAGCATTGTAAGCAGATGGAGCCTTTACCATTAAGAAGTCCACTTGTGCCCTGGATTGCTTCGGGTATCGTCCTACAGCCACACTTAAAGTTATCACTCGTTCAACTGGCACCGCATCATCGATGAAGCCAATCAATGAAAAATTTATTGGTCTGAGTCAGTTATCAGGTATAGACATTTTGGACAAGGCATCATAAAATAAGACATTGATCGAACTTTCACTATCGACAAGAATGCGGCGTACATCATAATCTGCAATATTTAAAATAATTATAACTACGTCACTATATGGGAACTGAACTCTTTGTGCATCTTCTTTAGTGAAAGCAATGGGCTCCTCAGTTCTCCACCTTTTAGCTGGCCCCCTAGATCTTTCGACCTCCTCCTACCAAAGTTTGCTAGAGATAGTATTGATGATGTGAGGGTTGGCCGATCTCCTGACTGCTCCTTCCTCCTCGGTGGCTCTGGTTGCGATAGCACCCTTGGCCGATCTTTCCTTACCTCAGGTCGGCAACATAGAAATTAGCCCAACTGACCTCACCTGACAAGCTCTTCGATCTCGTCTTGGAGCTAAATGCATTCCTCAGTATCGTGGCCATGATCGCAATGGTAAAGATAGTACTTATTTAGATTGCGCTTGCTAGGGTGAGTGTGCATCCTCTCTGGTGTCGGTAGCTACTCGATCTCCATCAGCACTTGAGTTTTTGGAGTATTAAGGGGGGGGGCGTAATTATGGAACGTTCTATGGGGAGAACCTCTTCGTGCCCTTCTATCGGGGCTTCTTCGATGATGAGCTCGAGAGAGAGTTCGAGCTCGCCTGTGCTCAGAAGTTCGAGCTTGCCTTCTACCAGGGCTTTTCTTCAATTGCGGGCTTGCTAGATTCTTCGGCCTACCACTCTCTCATGGCTTCCTCGTCCTTTAGTTTGAAGGCCTCCTCAGCTCGGGCATAATCTTCAGTCTGAGCTAGCAAATTAGCAAAATCCCTAGGATACTTCTTCTTTAGGAAGAATAGCAAATCATTCTTCTAAAGGCCGCCCCCTTAAGCGCGGCCATGGCAATTGACTGGTTCAGATTTCTAATACAGTGACATTGAATCGGTTGACATAAGCTTGGATAGTTTCCTCTTCTTGCTACTTGATGTTGATGAGGGAGTTTGAGCCTCACCTTGGATGTCAATTGTTAATAAAATGAGCCACAAACTGGTAGCTCATTTGGTCAAAGGAGAAGATCATACCCGACAGTGTTGAGTGTTTCTCGCTACTTCCTTCAAAATAGATGGAAAAGCTCGACATAGAATGGCGTTAGGTGCACCGTAAAGCAGCATCAAGTCTAGAAGGCCTCCAGATGGTCAACCATATCAGTGGTCCCATCGTAGCTCTCGAATTGAGGGAGCTTATAGTTCGGTGGGATCGGTTCCTGCATGATTTCTCTAGAAGAAAGAAGGGTTAGTATAGATGTTATCGTGGTTACTTGGGGCAGCATGGCAGAGCTCCTCAATCCATCGATCCATTTCTTATAGTTTTCGATCGAGGGTCTGATCTCAATCATGGATCTCGGAGGAGTTTCGACAATAGATGGGAAAGGTCTCTTCTGAAGAAGACTCAGGATCGGAACAGGGGCTCTCTGCTCTCTATTTCTTCTTCTTGGAGGCGATGGGTTTGTTGATCCAAGTATGCCTCCCTGGGACCAGTTCTTGACATCTCGATGGGGGAGGTTCTCCGACTGGACTATTATCGGAGGCTGTTGCATGGCCTGTACCATCTTGGTGAGGCCACAACCCTACTATATGAACAAGTTGAACTACTCTAGGACCACCATTATTGTCGACGGATGAGGTTGCGGTGCCGATGATGGTATTAAAGTAGGCAGATTTGGCTCAGATCTGACAGCAGAGATGGTGGATCTTTGAGTGGTCGTCTTCTTCGGAGGCATTTTGAGGTCGAGGGAGAGAATGGAGATGACTCTTGAAGGACACATGATCGACTGAGCACTTCTTTTAGAACAAGAGCTTAGAGGCCCTTCCGCTAGTGCCAATCCTGTTGGTGTAGAATCTAGTTAATGTCAGAGCAGAGCTACAGTAGGAAAGATGAGATCGCCATCGAGAACCTATAAAATAAAGTCCTATCTAGAGTTGATGCGTGCGTGGGCGAGTGACTCCGAACAGAAAATTTCAGGATTGCGCGATTTTGGAAAAATGGGCGTAACATCCTCAATACAGGTCGGATTGACCCGATTCCAAAAGTCACAGATCAAGGACTCGTAGATCTACAACTTTCATGTTTTGAGTTTTCCACAAATAAGCTCTGTGGAGTGAGCGATTCTGGGAGGAAGTGGACGAGGCACTGTGTTTGTGGGGATGTGTGTAACTCGAGGATATGGAAGGTTTATCACCTAAGCCTAAAGGCACAAGCCACCAGCCAAGGATGAAGGACCGAGATAGTTGCAGTTCACCACCAAGGCTTAAAGGAAATTCCACCGGCCAAGGATAAAGAACTGTTTGATTCACCACCAACAACGTTGGATAAAGAATCGAGATAATAATTCAACTCACAAAGAGGAATTTTCATTCATTCAACCAGTCTGATTACAAAATGAGAATATGTCTCATTATATAGATATTAGACTCAGAATTGAAAACAACATGGGAACTACCCAAACATTAAAGACTAAACAAAACAGAAATAGCATTAAAGGTCTAGGAACTAGGGAATGCAATAAATGACATGGGGACTAGGAGTCTTATCTCTTCAGCCTTCAAAATTCGTCCACCAACAATAACTAGCAAATAAATGACATGGGGACTAGGAGTCTTATCTCTTCAGCCTTCAAAATTCGTCCACCAACAATAACTAGCAAATATCTACTTCCAAAGAGTATTAAATCACTATGGAACTGATCCTGAATAACTCCCCTTTGATATATCATCGATCAGCAACGAATTTTGATATTGGTATCATCATTCCTTAACCCATCGAAGCAAGTTGTAACCGAAGTTAGTCTTGGCATGAATAAGTACCGATAGTGTTTGTTTTGCCGAAGGAATCTGCTCAGGACTTAAGGATTGATCAGTAGTCTCGGATGCTCCCGCATCATTCCCCCCGGGTTGTTTGAGATTTGTCCTCAAATCTGACAAGTCATCATCCTCCAAGTAAGGAGAAAGATCACCTACATTAAAAGTTGCCGAAACTCCATATTCTCCAGGAAGATCAATCTTGTAAGCATTTTCGCCAATTCTCTCGAGAACTTCAAATGGACCGTCAGCTCTAGGCATAAGCTTATTCTTCCGCTGAGAAGGAAATCTTTCCTTCCTTAAGTGTAACCACACAAGATCACCTGGTTGGAAATGAGCCTTCCTCCGATGTTTATTAGCTTTCTTCCTATAAGACTCGTTAGCCTTCTCGATCTTGCTTCGAATCTGCTCATGGAGTTTTTTCATTGATTCAGCTCTCTCTTTGCCATCAAAGTTCACTTGTGAATTGGATGGAATAGGAATTAAATCAATCGGTGTGAGCGGATTGATTCCATACACAACTTCGAAGGGTGATCGACCAGTAGTATAACTCGGTGATCGATTATAAGCGAACTCAGCATGTGCAAGCTTCAAATCCCAATCTTTTAGAGATTTACTAACCATTCCTCGAAGTAACGTAGTGAGAGTGCGATTGGTTACTTCTGTTTGGCCATCGGTTTGAGGATGACAAGTGGTGCTGAATAGAAGTCTGGTTCCAAGCATTCTCCATAAGGTCTTCCAGAAATAACTTAAAAACTTAGAATCACGATCAGATACAATGGTCTTTGGTACTCCATGAAGGCGAATGATCTCCTTGAAATAAAGATCAGCCACATGAGATGCATCATCCGTCTTGTGACATGGAATAAAATGAGCCATTTTAGAAAACCGATCAACGACCACCATAATGGCATCTTTTCCCCTCTGAGTTCTTGGAAGAGCCACAATAAAATCTATGCTCACATCTTCCCAAGGCTGTAATGGTACTGGGAGGGGAGTATACAGCCCTTGATGGAAATGACTCTTTGCTCTTTGACAAGTTGCACACCTCAAGATGATAGCATGTACCTCTCCACTCATCTTTGGCCAATAAAAGTGCTCTTGAAGGATTTCAAGAGTTTTGTTCACGCCGAAGTGACCAGCCAAACCTCCACCATGTGCTTCTCGGATCAACAATTCTCTAAATGAACTCTTCGGCACACATAATCGATTTCCCTTGAAAAGGAAGCCATTTTGGAGAGAATATGTACCTTGAATTCCATGTTTGCAACTATCGATGATAGTAGAGAACTCCGGGTCTTCAGAATATAGTTCTTTCATGGATTGAAAACCAAGAATTCTAGAATCAAGAACAGCAAGCATACAGTATCTTCTTGATAAAGCATCCGCAACAACATTAGTATGGCCAGGTTTATACTTCGAAACGAAAGAAAAGGATTGAAGAAATTCTACCCATTTGGCATGCCTTGAGTTGAGCTTGCGTTGGCCACTAATAAACTTCAAAGCCTCATGATCAGAATGAAGTACAAACTGTTTAGGCCTCAAATAATGACTCCAATGATCAAGAGCTCTCACAATGGCGTAGAACTCCTTATCATAAGTTGAGTAGTTCTTCTTCGAATCAGTTAACTTTTCACTGAAATATGCCAATGGTCTTTGTTCTTGAACAAGAACAGCTCCAATGCCAACTCCACTTGCATCACATTCAACTTCAAATACTTTATCAAAATTAGGAAGGGCAAGAACGGGGGACTCACATAGCTTCTGTTTGATGAGTTCAAAAGCGTCATGAGCAGCTCCTGTCCATTCAAAAGAACCCTTCTTCATGCATTCAGTGATAGGGGCCATGATTGTACTGAAGTTCTTCACAAAACGACGATAGAAAGAAGCAAGGCCATGAAAACTCCTTACATCGGTAATGGATTTCGGAACCGGCCAGGTTTTCATTGCATCCACCTTCAATTGATCAACAGAAATTCCATCTTTCGAAACCACATATCCAAGGAATATAATGCTGGAAGAGAAGAACTCACACTTCTCCATTTTGGCATAAAGCTTCTGTTCTCTCAAGGCTTTAAAGACCTGTTTCAGATGAGAAATATGCTCCTCTTCGCTTCGACTATAAACAAGGATATCGTCAAAGTATACAACAACAAATCGACCAATAAAGGAACGAAGAACCTCGTTCATAAGCCTCATGAAAGTACTTGGAGCATTAGAAAGTCCGAATGGCATAACCAACCATTCATATAGACCTCCCTTAGTCTTGAAAGCTGTTTTCCACTCATCTCCTTCCCGCATTCGGATCTGGTGATAGCCACTTCGCAAATCTATCTTCGAAAACACAGTAGAACCATATAATTCATCAAGCATATCATCAAGTCTAGGTATAGGATACCTATACTTAATAGTGATGTTGTTGATGGCTCGGCTATCGACACACATTCTGAATGTTCCATCCTTCTTTGGTACGAGTAGAGCCGGAACAGAACATGGGCTCATACTTTCTCGAACATATCCCTTGTCGATAAGTTCATTGACTTGTCTTTGCAACTCCTTTGTTTCCTCCGGGTTGCATCTATATGCTGCTTTGTTCGGTAGAGGGGCACCGGGCAGCAAGTCAATTTGGTGCTCAATACCTCTTATTGGAGGTAATCCAGATGGCAATTCTTCGGGGAACACATCTGCAAAGTCTCTTAACAAGGAATGCATTTTCGGATGTATAGGTCTCTCTTTCTCACTCTTTTTCTCAACCATAAGCAAAGCAAATACATTTTTCTGTTTGGTAATGGCTCTCTCAACCTGTGTTTTACTCAAGAAAAGATTTTCCTTACTAGTGTTTCCCTCCCCAGGTTGATTTCGATGTAGCATGCTCGGTTTCAAAGATTCAAGAGTAATGCATTTTCGTTCCTTGTGAAAAGAGTATGTGTTTTTATGCCCATCATGTACAGCCTTTCTATCATATTGCCAAGGTCTACCTAACAACAAGTGACAAGCATCCATGGGAATAACATCGCACAGAACTTCATCTCGATAATTCTTCCCAATGGAAAATGATATAAGGGCTCGTTTGGTTACCTTCACATCACTTCCTTTGCTAAGCCACTGAAGCTTGTAAGGTTGAGGATGTTTCGATGTTGGTAGCTTCAGTTTTTCAATCATGGTTGTCGAGGCGACATTGGTGCAGCTTCCTCCATCGATAATCATCGTACACACCTTCCCGTTAATAGTGCAACGGGTGTGGAAGATGTTCTCCCTTTGCTCATTTTCTTCGGGAGATATCTCAGCATGTAATGCTCTCCGTATCACCAACAACTCGCCATCATCAGCTTTTTCAATGATATTCTCGGATTCTTTAGCTTCAGAATCATTCTGGTCATGTTCATCGCTGGCCTCTTGAAGTTCCAAATCGATCTTCTCAATTTCTTGAAGAGTCATAACTCTCCGATTTGGACAATTAGCTTGCAAATGCCCATAGCCATGGCACTTAAAACACTTCCTTGTGTCACCATCAACTTTCTTGCTGGTTTCTTTGACGGGTTCCACCAACTTCTCTTTACCCTTAGCTTTCGACGAAACACCTTCATATTTGCTTGAGGAAGCACCCCTAAAGTAGGATGTCCCCTTCGAGGAGGTTCTGGAAGAAAACCTCTTGCTACTCTTTAGTTGTTTCTCAACCTTCATTGCTAGCTTGCAAACATCTTCGAAGGACCAATAAGGCTGAAGTTCAACCAAATCAGCAATTTCCTGATTCATGCCACCAAGGAATCGAGCGATGGTTTGCTCGGGAACTTCTGGAACTTCACACCTCATCATGAGTTGTTCGAACTCACGAATATATTCTTCAATACTCATCCCTTGTTGTCTTAGGGAATTCAACTTGAGAAACAGATCTTGCTTATAGGTATCGGGCAAGAACCTCTTCTTCATAAGTTTCTTGAGTTTATCCCAAGACTTGATTCGGCTTTTCCCTTCTCTAGCTCGCTGATGCTTTAAATTCTCCCACCATAGAGAAGCATATTTAGTAAGTTTCAGAACAGCGACCTTGCACCTCTTCTCATCCGAGTAGGACTTGAAGTCAAAAACTCGTTCAATGGCATGGAGCCAATCAACAAAGTTGTCAGGATTGAGACTACCTTCGAACTCAGGTGCATCTGCTTTAATCTCACGGTCATTCTCATGGTGTCTTCTTCTTCTTCTCCGAACTCGGTGCTCAGAAGCACTAGAGTTGCCTCCAGTGGAATTAGAATCATCATTAGAATTGTGATGCGAATCTGAATTGTCATGGTGTCGCTGAACATCGGGATGCCTTGCTGGTTGCTCTTGTCTTGCCGGGTTCTCTAGGAGATTGAGAACTCGCTCCATTTGCCTTTGGAGATTCTCTATAGCACGATCTCGCCTTAGGTCTTGCGCTTGCTCCAAAGTCAAGCCTCGTGGAACTTGTTCGTCACCCATGATAAGTAGAAGGAATCACTCAAGATAAGTTCAACCTTGAGCTCTGATACCAAACTTGATGCGTGCGTGGGCGAGTGACTCCGAACAGAAAATTTCAGGATTGCGCGATTTTGGAAAAATGGGCGTAACTTCCTCAATACAGGTCGGATTGACCCGATTCCAAAAGTCACAGATCAAGGACTCGTAGATCTACAACTTTCGTGTTTTGAGTTTTCCACAAATAAGCTCTGTGGAGTGAGCGATTCTGGGAGGAAGTGGACGAGGCACTGTGTTTGTGGGGATGTGTGTAACTCGAGGATATGGAAGGTTTATCACCTAAGCCTAAAGGCACAAGCCACCAGCCAAGGATGAAGGACCGAGATAGTTGCAGTTCACCACCAAGGCTTAAAGGAAATTCCACCGGCCAAGGATAAAGAACTGTTTGATTCACCACCAACAACGTTGGATAAAGAATCGAGATAATAATTCAACTCACAAAGAGGAATTTTCATTCATTCAACCAGTCTGATTACAAAATGAGAATATGTCTCATTATATAGATATTAGACTCAGAATTGAAAACAACATGGGAACTACCCAAACATTAAAGACTAAACAAAACAGAAATAGCATTAAAGGTCTAGGAACTAGGGAATGCAATAAATGACATGGGGACTAGGAGTCTTATCTCTTCAGCCTTCAAAATTCGTCCACCAACAATAACTAGCAAATATCTACTTCCAAAGAGTATTAAATCACTATGGAACTGATCCTGAATAACTCCCCTTTGATATATCATCGATCAGCAACGAATTTTGATATTGGTATCATCATTCCTTAACCCATCGAAGCAAGTTGTAACCGAAGTTAGTCTTGGCATGAATAAGTACCGATAGTGTTTGTTTTGCCGAAGGAATCTGCTCAGGACTTAAGGATTGATCAGTAGTCTCGGATGCTCCCGCATCAAGAGTCTAGATGTCTTATTATATCTATGGGACTCTAGTGGGTCACTCAGTGCCACGTGGAGTTTGTTATGGAGAGTGGTATCTATTGTCACGACTTGCAAGTCGAGAGTGGTGTCTATTGTCGTGACTTGCGAATCGAGAGTGATGTCCGTTAGGGATTAATAATCAAAGTTTGGATGGAGTTGCGCTGGTGGTGAAGAGCTCCAAGTCACGATAGTTCCCTAGAGAAGTTCGGGCCCCTTTAGGATCATCTACATGTAGGTCGGCTTGCATTGTATTGAGAGCTGGACTTGTGTAGATAATGAGGTCCTTTTGGGTGATCGCAAGGGGCTCAAGCGAAAGGAATTCCTCTCATTGATTGGTGAAATCCGACTATAAAGAGTGTGGAAGGCCTATGGAGGAGTTCGGAGAGGAATGTACTGCCTTCAATATTCCTTTTGAAGGCCCTATACATCATATCTGATCTGATCTTTGGAGATCAGATTTGAAAGGAGAAGGCACCCAGAACCAGCTCAAGTGGATACTAGTAGAGGCCAGGCATGTGCATGGCTTGATCCAAAACTTTGGGTATAGCAGATCATTGATGGGATAATTAGATTAGCCAATTAGGTATAAAAATTAAATCTAATTTAATGTTGGGAATAATGTCCCAAAATCAATCATCAGCCTATTGATGGTTGAGATATTGTAATTGATTTATTAATTAATAAAAAATATTTTGAAATCTTTTTTCATCATAAGTTTACATCTTCTAATGAACTCCATTGTTGTGATGAAGTTCTTAGGACTATTTAGTTTCGATAAAGAAAGAATTTATCGATTACTCCTTAAATTTATTCACGACCAAATGATAGGCTGTTAATTAGGACGGCAGCGTCTATCGACCATAGGTTGCTATATGCCATAAAGGTTAGTTGTTCTCTTAACCAAGGTGTGTAGAGACACTGGTATGGCATACAGGTGAGATGTATGCCTACATCATCATTGAACATGACCAACTTCAGAGCATTCTACTATCGAAAATATCTCTGATGGGATATAGGTATAAGTATCTCTTAGATCTGAGATCACCTCAGTGACTTGCGAGCAACTCACTATGTTTCGGTACAAGACTAATTGAATTTCTAATTCAGTAATGAAAGGCTTCTGGGCATAGTCAAGTACTTGCGAAGTTGGAGTATGATCAAGATGGAATTGACCACTTCAAGAGTTGGAGAAGAATGTATCACTGTATTTCAATATAGCAAAATCTTGGCCAGGATAATTGATTAGATAGATTTGATATTTTGAAATACAATGTGGACAACCTAATTAGAGTTGGCAGTTAAACTCTAATGTGTCCTACGAGTATTGTAGTCAAGGGGATGAATTATATAGAAACTATATCCGCATGGGTTCTAAGGATGGTGTTCTATACCTTCGACCTATTCGACTGTCGGGTATCATTGCTAGATGGTCTCTTTGATTGGTACAAAAATTTATTTCTATACTATCAACTTAGGTTCGGATCTATGAGGTCATCCACATTAGAGCTTACAATCTGATCAGATGGTTGATTAATGATTTAAAATCATTCTAGGGTTAAACAATTAATACGATTGGTGTTTAACCTATTGCAAGTATTGTAGAAGGATCGATTAGCAATTGGATTGCTAATTGGCTTAATTTGATTAAGCCAATAGACTGAGATTAAGTCTAATTAAATATAATTTAATTAGATTTAGTTTGGATTTGATTGGATCAAGTCTAATTGGATTATTGGATAAGCCAAGTGTAAGGGAGAACTAGTCCTAGTCTAACTAGGACTCAGATTAACCCAATTTTCTAATTTGATTTGAAAATAAATTAGAATTAAATCTAATTTAATTAATTTAATTAAGTTGTTAAATGGGTTAGGGTTTTATTTAATTGGATTGGTTTAATCTTGATTTTATTTGGTTAAAAGATTTTGTTTGACCAAGTCAAAATAGGAGTCCTAGTGTGACTAGGACTCCCTATCTTCTTGCGCCACCTAGGTCCCAACACCTCCCATACCTATTTTTTAGGTATTTTTCATGAAAAATTCCTTTCTTCCTGATTTCCATGCCCTCTCTCTCTCCCACCAAGTCATATTTGGAAGTTAGGTGGAAGACCAAGTCAAAAGAGGAATTGGTTTTGCTTAGGATTCTATGAGATAGAATCCTTATTGACCAAAACATCTTCCCTTGAGTGCCACCCACTCTTTTAATTTATTCTTTTTTTATTCCATGAAAATAATCTCCTTTTTTGTGTGCCCTCCCTTGCTGGTCCATGCCAAAAATTATGGAGGAGGCACCCAAGAGTTGGGCGCCTCAACAACGTCCCATGTTTGGATATTCCTTGTTTAGGAATTTGACCTAACTTGGACTCTTCTTTTTTCTCATTTATTGGATGAATTTTGTTTAGATTTTTTTGTAAAATATAGAGCTTTGAGAGAGGTTTGAGGTGTGCAAAAATCAAAGGAAGAGGGTCCTTGGGTGTGGGGGTTCCATAGGCACCAAACTAGGTGTCTAGGTGAGAGAAAAGAGAAGAAGAAGAGGAGGGTCTCCTTCTAGGGCTGTTTTATTTTCAATCTCTCCTCCTTTCTTTTGAGTTTTTTTGAAAGAGTCTCAAATCAGCAAACTCTCATATTTCTTCTCATATTTTGAATAGTCCAAATTTCGAAGAGGGAAGCATCGGATCGACCATCGAAGTAGGATCAGCACAGTACTGGCATGATGTGCTGATTTCCTGCATTGAATTTCAGATCAGAGATCGTAGGCTTGTGTGGATGACTCCTAGAGGCCAAACATGTGTGCGGCTCGTGATTTCATCCTCAAGCCTAGATCAGCAAGTTAGAACATCTAAACTTGCTCAGGTAATAGATCTGATCTATAAACATCATACCTATATTTAATATAGTATAGATCTAGGTTGATTTGATCAACCTTTTGCTTTCTTATTTGATTTTAATTTTTGATTTAATATCAGGCCTTAATCATATAATAGATCTAAGATCTAGGTATTTACATAGTTATTTAAATAAATTTTAAATTTATTTAAGTCTTTTGCTGTAAGATCTTGAAAAAGTTTTAAGATCTACCTATGAAACCCTAGATTTGGTTCCTTCAATTGGTATCAGAGTGAGGTTCTTATTACATGATTTTTGTACATGTCTAAATTATTTCTTAGATTAGATCTAATTTATAATCTAATTATTAATTCTAAAATTAAAAAAAATAATAAAATATTTTAGATTGCATGGACTGCCATAAGGTTGTTCTGCTGTAAGGTGTACCCCTTATAGTAAATAGGTTATCCTAGTATATGCTAATCTAAAATATTGATCATAAAATTTTAGATTGGATCTAAGAGATACTATGATCTGATTAAAAATATTTTAATCTGATTTCAATCATCATAAATGTGTTAGATTTGCTGTTTCAATTATATGAACCTATTTAGATTAGATCTAAAATAGTTTTATATTTATTTTACTTGCATATTGATTATGAATCAAACATGCAACTTGGTTGATAGAACCATATTATAAAAATATTTTACAAATATGAAAATCATTTTTGAAAAGCTAAACCACAACCCTCAGCCCAAAACTTAATTAAGAATTAAGAAGTTGATTGATTAGGATCTAGGATTGTGAATTGAAGATCCTAAGACACAAATCATAACACATTGGGTTAAATGGGTTAGTGGGGATTAGGTCCATTAATTAGGTTAGACCTAGGGTTAGATTAAAGAATGGAATTAATTAGAGAATTGACTAAATCTAATCAATTGTTGTCTTAGATTAGGTCAAGGATTCTCTAGATCAATTACAATAGTTGTAGTTGGTCAAGTCTTTGTCTTTAACAAGACTCAAGATGGACTTGATTCTTGGCTACACGGTCTACCATGAACTGTTAAGGTTGATCTAATTAAAACTAATTAAATCAGTTGGTGTCTAAGATAAACCAGACCAGTGGTTTTTAATTGGCAGCCTGCTTACCTAGCCATTTCTGATGGTGTCTAAGGCAAGCCTAGCAGACCCTTCCACTAATTGAACTTACCTAACCTCTTGGTGAGATTATGTTTTGATCGGATCGCTTGACTATTCGAGCTAACCCATGTTAGCTGGATAAATCAGTTTGACTGATTTAGGTGCTCCTAGACCTGCCTATTAACGGTCTCCCTTAAGCTGACTTGGTGAAGTTAGTGGAAGGATCATGACAAGCTGGTCAGACCTACTCACTTCTATAAATAAATCCTCTAAAATTATTAAGTTCCTAAAATAAAATAGTAATATGATAACTGGATCATAGCCTCCCATTAAAGTGGATGATAATAGGTCCATCAGTTGGATAATCATTGGAGGCCCAAAGGCCTGATGCTTATATCAGTTGATGAAATTATCATTCATTCTTGGATACATCTTTCTAAATGATGGTTAGGTAGGCCAACCAAAGTTAGGCCTAATCATTCATTGGTTGGATGGGCCAAGTATGGTCATGTTAATGATTGGACCTAACTGGACCCTTTTCTGAGAAGGCCAAAGCCAACTGATCAGGGCCTGGGGCAAAATTTAATTAACGAAAATTATTTGGAGAAACAATTGGTTATGAACCTATCTTAGATGTATATGGGTGAGCCAACCAAAGTTGGGCTTGTGTACAGTCTATGTGGATTCTAATACCCACTAAGAAATTAGGATAATTCCTCGAATTAGAGGTAGAGGCTATCAATTCGAATAAAATAGTGGAAGAAACCTTTTGATTAAAGTCCAAATCTTTAGGTTTAATGAATCAATTACTAATTAGGTTTTGGTTTTCCTTTATGTAGACATAGCCACTTCCCTATCGCTCCGATCATTGTTGGATAATGATGGGATGGTGGGATCTAACTTCGGTAGCTGGTACCAAAAGTTGAAGATTGTCTTGGAGCATGAATGGATCCTATATGTGCTGACGGATCCTGCACCTGAAGAGCTAGCTGCCAATGCATGTGGAATAGTCAGAAATGCTTATCAGAAATGGCTCAGTGATCGAACCATAGTGCGCTGCATTATGCTGGCTGCAATGAGTGACAAGTCCAGTTGCAAGTTTGAGATAGCTCAGCCAATCGAAATGCTCCAAGTGTTGGAGGATTCTTTGGCGCACCCGATGATGTTGAGAGGCACAAGACTAGTTATGCCATCTTCAATGCCAAAATATGGGATGGTGCCTCTATCACTGATTATGTATTGTACATGATCGAGCTGATAGAGTGCTTGAGCAAGCTTGGCTTTTCCTTGCACAAACAACTTAGGAAAGATGCAAAACCGAACTCGTTGCCCAAGTCTTATCTCCCATTCCTTACACAATATAGAATGTCAAAGCCTGAAGTGGACTACCACGAGTTACTGGGGTTACTTCAGATCTTTGAGAAGGATCACCAACTCCATAAGGAGTCGATGAACTTAGTGGAAGGTTCGTCTTCTCGTTTTCGATCCTTTAGGAAAGGGAAGAAGAATAAGAAGAAGAAAGCCAAGAAGGTGCATGTTCATCATGCTAGGACACCTATGCAGGCTTAGACCCCAAAGACGATGCTCGATAAGAGTCAAGTTGAATGCTTCTTTTGCAAGAAGCAGGGATACTGATAGAGGAACTATCCTTAGTACATTGCCTCCCTGGACCCAAACAGGTAGAAAAAGAAGCAAGCTATTGCTGGGCAAGGTATTTATATGATAACTTTTTGCAATTTCTCTATTTATGATGTTACTGACTGGATATTGGATACCGATAGCCCTTACCATATTTGCAATTCATTGTAGAGGTTGCAGATCAGTAGAAGATTCAAGCAAGGTGAGAGATTTCTGAATGTTGGAGATGGAAGACCAGTTCCAATTCTAGCTTTAGAAATTTTAAAACTCATACTATTGTTCTTAGTGATTGTCATTTCTGTCCGAGTTTCTTTTTAAATATCATTTCTGTAGGCCTTTTGGCCATGAACAATTATAAAATTTTAATAAAGAAACAAGTTTATAATGTCATTGTGAATGATGTTACTATTTTCTATAGACAATTGAAGAATGGTGTATATATGTTATCACAACATGTTAATGTAGTCTATTCTACTGGCAAGCACCCTAGATTAGATAGTGTATCAGATATCTACTTATGACATTGTAGGCTAGGTCATATAAACAAGAATAGGATAAATAGGTTGACTCAGAAGGGAATCCTTGAAGTTAATGATTGTGAATCACTTCCAACCTATGAGTCCTGTCTTCTTGGTAAAATGACCAAGTTATCTTTTACTGAAAAAGGTGAGAGAGCTAATGAGCTCTTAGGTCTAGTACATACTGATGTATGTGGACCAATGAGCATAAGTGCTAGAGGTGGGATATGTCTACTTCATCACTTTCACAGATGATCTATCCATATCCAATGAAATATAAGTTGGATTCTTTTGAAATGTTCAAATGATTCTAAAGTGAAGTAGAAAAATAAACTAAAAAGAGTATTAAAATTCTTCGGTCTGACCAGGGAGGAGAAAACCTTTCTGGTGAGTTTTTCACATATCTAGGAGAGAATGGAATTCTTTCCCAATGGACTCCTCCTAGAACACCACAGCATAATGGTGTGTCTGAAAGGAGGAATCGAACTCTGTTAGACATGGTCTGATCCATGATGGGATTTGCCAGCTTGCTGATATCCTTCTAGGGATATGCACTCGAATCGGCTTGTTATCTATTAAATAGGATTCGAAGTAAGTCATAGTTGAAACCCCATATGAGATATGGATAGGGCGTAAGCCAGCACTTTCAAACCTTAGGGTTTGGGGGTGCTCAACTTATATCAAATGGTTAGTTATAGACAAACTTGGACTTAGGTCTGATAAGTGTACATTCATAGGGTATCCAAAAGAGACCAAAGGATACTATTTCTACTATGCTGATGAACAAAAGGTGTTCGTCAATCTTAGGACAATCATTTTGGAAAAGAAGTTCCTTAAAGAAGGAACTATTGCCTCTAAGGTTGAACTTGATGAAGTTCAATAGGTAGAAAGTCCGACACAAAATGTTGAACCTAAGTCGGATTTGATCAGATCAGATTTGAAGCCTAGTGAACCCACACCATTAAGGCGATTCGGTAGAGCACCCCGCCATCCGGATAGATACTATGGATTCTTGGTCCAGGATGGTGATCCCATCAAACTCGATGAGAACGATGAGGATCCGATCACTTGTTTGGATGTGATGTAGAGATCCGACTCTAAGAAATGGCTAGAAGCCATGAGATCTAATATGGATTCCATGAAGGTCAATGATGTATGGACATTAGTTGACCCACTTGAAAGGGTTAAATCCATTAGGTGTAAATGGATCTTCAAAAGGAAGAGGGGCAGATGGAAAGGTGGAGACCTATAAAGCCCATCTGGTTGCTAGGGGATATCGTCAACATTATGGTATTAACTATGTAGCAATGCTCAAGTGCATTCAGATCATGCTTGTCATTGCTGCCCATCTGGATTATGATATCTGATAGATGGATGTGAAGACAGCTTTCCTAAATGGAGAACTGACCCAAAAGGTGTATATGATACAACCTAAAGGATTCACATCCATAGATGAGTCCAAGGTGTGCAAGCTTCAGAGATCCATTTATGGATTGAAGTAGGCATCTCGAAGTTGGAGCATGCATTTTGATAAAGTGATCAAAATGTATGGCTTCATTAAGAATGGAGAAGAATCCTGCATTTATAAATGGGCAAATGGTCCAGCAGTGGTATTTCTTATTTTGTACGTGGATACATTCTCTTAATTATGAATGATATCCCCGCACTATAAGGAATAAAAGTCTGGTTATCATCATAGTTCTCCATGAAGGACTTGGGTGAAGTATCCTACATCTAGGGATGAAGATCATAGGGATATATCTAAAAGGATGCTTGGTATATCTCGGTCCACGTACATAGAAACTATGCTCAGTATGAAAAATTTCAAAAAGAGCTATCTTCCGATAGGCCAAGGAATTTTTCTCTCTAAGAAGGATTGTCCAACAACTCCTAGAAGAGAGAGCGTATGAGTAAAATTCCATATGCTTTGGTAGCGGGGTCTATTATGTATGCAATGATATGTACGAGACTAGACATGACATACTCATTAGGAGTAGTGAGTAGATACCAGTCTGATCCTAGAGCAAATCACTGGAAGGTGGTTAAGGACCAATGATTGGTTTATGGTGAGTCAGATTTGAAGCTTGTGGGGTTTATAGACTCCACCTTTCAATCCAACCATGATGATAGTAAAAGTGTGTTGGGGTATATTTTTACTCTAAATAATGGAGCCATCTACTGAAAAGTTTCAAACAGCATATAGTGGCTGACTCTATTTGCGAAGCAGAGTACAAGGCAGCATCAGATGCAGCAAAGGAAGCTGTGTGGCTAAGAAAGTTCATCACCGAGCTCGGAATAGCATCCTCCATTGATGGTCCACTCCTACTCTACTGCAACAGCACCATAGCTCAAGCAAAGGAACCAAAGACACACTAGCGAACAAAGCACATTCTGCGCTACTTCCATTTTGGTCCATCAGATATGGATTGTGGTGATGTTGACCTTCAAAAGATCGACGAAAAGGAGAACCTAGCCAACCCTTTCACTAAAGCCCTAGCAATCAAGGAGTTCGACAACTATAAGTTGAAGATAGGTATTAGATACCGTGCCAAGTGGCTTAAGGATAAGTGAAAGTTATTGAAAATTGTGTCCCAAAGCCAATCGTCAGCCTATTGATGATTGAGATATTGTAATTAATTTATTAATTAATGAAAAATATTTTGGCATCTTTTTTCATCATAAGTTTACTTCTTCTAATGAACTCCATCATTGTGATGAAGTCCATAGGACTATTTAGTTTTCATAAAGAGAGGATTTATCGATTAGTCCTTAAATTTGTTCACGACCAAATGATAGACTGTTAATTAGGAGGATAGCATCTATCGAGCATAGGTCACTATATGCCATATAAATTGGTTGTCCTCTTAAGCAAGATGTGTGGAGACACTGGTATGGCATACAGGTAAGATGTATGGGTACATCGTCATTGAACGTGACCAACTCCAGAGCATTTTGCTGTCGAGAATGTCTCTGATAGAACATAGGTATAAGTATCCCTTAGACCTGAGATCACCTTAGTGACTTGCAAGCAACTCACTATGCTTTGGTACTGGACTAACTAAATTTCTAATTCAACAACGAAAGGCTTCTGGGCACAATCAAGTACTTGCGAAGTTGGAGCGTGATCAAGATGGAATTGACCACTCCAAGAGTTGGAGAAGAATGTATCACTATATTTCAATATACCAAAATCTTGGCCAGGGTAATCCATCAGATGGATTTGGTATTTTAAAATATAATGTGGACAACCTGATTAGAGTTGATAGTTGAACTCTGATGTGTCCTATGAACATTGTGGTCAAGAGGATGAATTATATGGAAACTATATCCACATGGGTTCTAAGGATGGTATTCTACACCTTCGATCAATTCGGCCATCAGATATCATCGCTAGATGGTCATCTTGATTGGTACAGAAATTTATTTTTATGCTACCGACTTAGGTTCAAACCTATAAGATCATATACATTAAAGCTTATGATCTAATCGGATGGTTGATCAGCGATTAAGAATCGTTCTAGGGTTAAACAATCAATACGATTGGTGTTTAACCTAGTGCAAGTATTGTAGGGAGATTGATTAGCAATTAACTTGCTAATTGGCTTAATTTGATTAAGCCAATAAGCTAAGATTAAGTCTAATTAAATATAATTTAATTAGATTTAGTTTGGACTTGATTGGATCAAATTCAATTAGTTTATTGGATAAGCCAAGTGCAACGAAGAACTAGTCCTAGTCTAACTAGGACTCGGATTAACCAAATTTTTTAATTTGATTAGAAAATAAATCAAAATTTAATTTAATTTAATTTAATTTAATTAAGTTCTTAAATGAGTTAGGGTCTTATTTAATTGGGTTGGTTTAATCTTGATTTTATTTGGTTAAAAGATCTTGTTTGACCAAGTCAAAATAGGAGTCCTAGTGTGATTAGGACAACCTATCTCCTTGTGCCACCTTGATCCCAACACCCCCCATACCTATTTTCTAGGTATTTTTCATGGAAAATCTTTTTCTTCCTGATTTTCACACCCCCTCTTTCCCTCCAAGTCATATTTGGAAGTTATGTGGAAGACCAAGTCAAAGGAGGAATTGGTTTTGCTTAGGATTCTATGAGATAGAATCCTTGACCAAAACATCTTCCCTTGAGTGTCACCCCCTCTTTTAATCAATTCATCTCTTATTCCATAAAAATAATCTCTATTTCTGTGCGCCCTCTCTTGCTGCTCCATGACAAAAATTATGGAGGAGGCGTCCAAGAGTTGGGCGCCCCAACAACTTCCCATGTATGGATATTCCTAGTCTAGGAATTTGACCTAACTTGGACTCTTCTTTTTCTTATTTGTTGGATGAATTTTGTTTAGATTGTTTTGTGAAATATAGAGCTTTGAGAGAGGTTTGAGGTGTGCAAAAATCAAAGGAAGGGGGTCCTTGGGTGTGGGGGTTCCATAGGCACCAAACTAGGTGTCTAGGTGAGGGAGAAAAGAGAAGAAGAAGAGGGTCTTCTTCTAGGGCTGTTTTATTTTCAATCTCTCCTCCTTTCTTTTGAGTTTTTTTGAAAGAGTCTCAGATCAGCAAACTCTCATCTTTCTTCTAATATTTTGGATAGTCCAAATTTCGAAGAGGGAAGCATCAGATCAACCATCGAAGCAGGATCAGCATAGTACTGGCATGATGTGCTGATTTCCTACATCGAATTTCGGATCAGAGATTGTAGGCTCGTATGGATGACTCCTAGAGGCTAGACATGTGTGCAGCTTGTGACTTCATCCTCAAGCCTGGCTCAGCAAGTTAGAATATCTAAACTTGCTCAGGTAATAGATCTGATCTGTAAACTTCATACCTGCATTTGATGTAGTGTAGATCTAGGTTGATTTGATCAATCTTTTTTTTTCTTATTTGATTTTAATTTTTGATTTAATATCAGGCCTTAATCATATATTAGAGATCTAAGATCTAGGTATTTATATGGTTATTTAAATAAATTTTAGATTTATTTAAGTCTTCTGCCGTAAGATCTTGAAAAAGTTTCAAGATCTACTTGTGAAATCCTAGATCTGGTTTCTTCATTTAATTTTTACTTTTATTGTTAATATCAGATCAATAAGATTAGATTTGAGAACTCTCAAATTTGATTAGAATCTATTAGAAAAATTTTTAAAATTTTCTTATAGATCTGATCGAATCTGAATGATCCTGCGATGGAAAAACCATTTTTCCTTCAAAACTGACCTTGATGTAATTCAACATGCATAAAGTATACAATTAAATATTATATCTTTAATATTCTGATTTGGTGATGATATATTTCTATGAGGCACCATGTGTTCACGCTCCAACAGTGATCTACACAGGAATTGGGTTCGAGAATAATTCTTCCTAAATCCTTGTTTGCTGAATTCTGAACTAGAATTCTTGGCCTTTCTTCCTCCTTCTTTTCTCTTATTTATTCTTCCTAATTTTTTCTCTTAGCTCTCTTAAATAATCTTCCTAACCCTTGTCTTAATTAAGATTTTTTGTATTAGTTAAGACCTTGTCTAAAGGAAGACTCCTTATCTTACCAATACCTTGTCTAAAATAAAGGGAGGAAGAAAATTAAGACAAGCTTCTAAATTAGAATGCACGACACCTTTCATTTGTATCCTACTTATAGATGCAGATGAGGCATTAATAGCATCCATTCCTAAGCACTTATCAGTCATTAAAGAGTCTTATCAAGGGTCAGATAAGTCCCATAAAGTAGGAGTCTTGGAGGCATGTAAAAACTAATTTCTGCCTCTGGAACATCATATATAAGTCATTCCCACATTAATTCTATTTTTTTTTATTTATTCTGAATTTTCTTTTGAAATTCCTTCTGATATGGTATGGATAAGGGAGAGAGAGTCCCAGAGTAGGTGCCTTTTAATCTAAAATATGCGATGTTTCATGTTGTTTCCTGGAAGAATTCATTTCTATGCCCACCATCTTTGATTGGTCAAAGATGGTAGGCATGCCACATAAGAGAGAGACCTAGAAGGTGCATGGACTTGGTCAACGCCCCAAAGCAGGACTCTTGGTCCTTTTTCTATGCCAAAAAAATCTTACGCCACCCTAGGACCATAGGGAAGAGTTTATGGTGCCTTGGACTCTTCCATATGAGTCCAAAACAAGGCCACATGGCACCCATCTGATGAGTAACCCTTTTAGCCTAACCACATTTTAGATTTAAATAAAATTGGTTAACCAAAAGTGCAAGAACTCGAGCCAAAATTGATTTGGCAAGGAATTAGGTTAGCCAACATGTGTTAGCATACCAATTAGCTAACCAATTAGGCTCCAATGATCCTAAAATTAATTCTTGACCAATTCTTTTATGTATGTGACCCATTGGACTCAACATCTAGCCAGCAGTAGGCTCGGGTGCATTTTAATCTAATCCAATTGGACTCAATCTCAATCGATTAGAATTAATGACAACCCGATTTTACCAATTTGAAGAACCATCTAATTGAGGATCAAATTAATCTCATTAATTCAATCAAAACCTACAACTCAAGATTGATATGTAGCAACATATCATGACTATCCAAAAGATGTAGAATTTAGTGAAAATACCAAATATACCTTTCAGTGGCAAGTACCCATGCAATTCAATCACTCGATCATTCAACATCCTTAATATGTTTATGAGCATAGTTAAATATCAAACTAAAATACATATTCATGTCAATTCTCCATCAATCAATGATAACTCCAATATATGATTAGAAGCCCTATGTAATCTTCATTCTGCTTTGGCCAAAATCTTACCGAGTAATCAATAGATAAGAATACATAGGATGTCATCTCCTCTTACTAGGAATGTCGATTCCTTGTTGACCAACTCACTAACTTCATAGACACTTGACCATATCCAGAATATCCTATTCATGACTTAATATTATGATTGAGTATGAACCAAAAATATGGGCTTATGTGCATAAGGTACTATGGTGATCTCAGGTCTAAGGATCACTTGTACAACTTCCACTTAGAGAACCATCTTTTAATATACTAGTAATGTTCTATAAGATGTTCTCTTTAGCGAGTCAATTCAGTGAACTCATTCCTTAATGAGCACCAACATTCTTATATTAGTGACCCCATACAGATGGCTTGTGAGATCCGCCACTCTCTCCATCGAGCATACATAGGATATGCTAGTCTATCCAAAACATTGATCCTTGACTCAATGTTCCTCTGATCAGGAATATTCAAGATTAGGGTTTTAGAGTTTTAGGTCTCACAGGCATGACTCATTCATGTCTCCAAAAACCATTATCCTAATCTTTGAGGTTCATCATAATCTTTAAATATAAAAGATGCAACTGAAATGATGAATCAAATACCTTAATTTTATTGATATCAAAATAAATATCATTACATGAGTTGGGGATTATATAGAAAAGTTTCATCACATAATATTTGTGATTAGCTTGTAGGGCACTTATTCTTTCAGTGCAGGCCCTGCAGCAGCCTCTGGGGCTAGTTCAGCTAGAAAGACCCTCGCCGGAATATTAAGAGCCAGTGCAAAGAAGGCCCACCTGGCAAGTAGGCTACCCTTGGGAGGGGAAGCAAAGAGTAGAGAGCCCCTATTTGGATGATGATTCTACTCTTGGAGGGTCTCTGCCACCTACAGCCAGCCATCCTTTGAGATTTATAGTCAAGATGATACTCTCGATTCGAAGCTCTAAGAAATGAACCGGCAAATCGAGGAAGTCCGTCATGCTACCCCAATTCATATTGATGGCATTCACTCCGTCCCTCCATTCTTCACCCAGATCAAGCAGGAGCCCATCCCACTGAACTTTAAGCTTCCCAATTTGAGATCTACAATGGGACCACCAACCCTGCTGACCATATTGAAGCATTCAAAACTATGATGCTGCTCCATAGCGCCCCTGATGACATCTTGTACCGAGCTTTTTCCTCCACTCTGAAGGAGGCAGCAAGGAACTCGTACTCGATCCTCAAATTGGATACCATTTTTTCCTTTGATCAGATGAGCCACCTATTTATGGCTCACTTTATATTAGCAGTCGACGTTAAAGAAGAGGCTCGAACTTCCTCATCCATATTAGGCAAAAAGAAATAGAGTCCATCTAGGCCTATGTGAGCCATTTTAATGCTACTACCTTGGAGGTCTGAAATTTAGACCAGTTTGTTGCAATGGCTGCCCTCCAAAATAATGACCTCCTTTCCTCTCTAAAAATGAAATACGCCCGGGATTTCGTTGACATACTAGCCCGAGCTGAAGGCTACGCTGGAGCAGAGGAGGCCTTCAAACTGAAAGATGAAGAAGCCGCAGGCATAGTTACTATTCACTGTAGTGTGAGCTCGGAAGTGGCACTCCTAAGTCTTGGAAACATGAGAAGATAGGTCATGGGAAGATAGAAGTGAGTCGGAAGAAGAATCAATCTCAATAGTAAAGTTCAGAAACTGGGTTGGCTCACTTTGAGATTGAGCCAGCTCAGTTGGGAACTGAGTCGGCTCAATTCAGGACTGGATTGGCTAGGTCTCAAAGAAAAATCCAGACAGAGAGTAGCATTTTTGGGCTATTGGTATGGAACACAATTGGGTCGGCTCAGTCTAAGATTGAGCCGACCTAGTCGTAGGTTAGCCAGCTCAGTTTGAAACTAGGCCGACATAGTTTTCGCGAGTTATTATTTTATGTACATGGGTTGTTTGGATTTGGGAAGTTTTTCTATGAGCTGGTCTTGACCCTTTGTAAAGTATATATACTGCAAATAGGTCAAGATTGTGAGGTGCTAAAATGTGCTGAATAAAAGCTCTTCTCTCAAAAATCTCTTCTTCTCTTCTTCTCTATTCCTTGATTTATTTGATCGTGCTTCCATAGAGATCTCTAGGAAGTACTTCCTCGATTACTTGGCTAATCATCGATGGCCATGCCGATCCATGTGGGAAGAGCACATATTTCCGACATTTGGTATCAAAGCAGTGTAGTGTGGAAGAAAGGAAAGACACCTAGGATTTACTATATCCAGGATATATTGCACCAGGTTTTTTATCCTAAAACTTCTAGTTTACTTCATGCTTATCTCTAGATTAAGGTGGAGATTATTTATACAGAGGAACAGTGATACAGAAGTTTGGAAAGATGATCTAGGGCTGTGAAGGATAGTTTTACTGGTGTATGATCGTGAAGGATGTTAGGGATCTGTTCTTGACTTGTTTGAAGTCATGGGATCAAGTGGATTCAAGGTGGATTTTGAGAAGTTTGACGGCAAGGGGAACTTTACTCTATGGCAGCAAAGAGTAAAGGACTTGTTGGTTCAGCAGAGGATCTACAAGGTCTTGACAAAAGAAAGGCCGGAAAAGATTAGTGCTAAGGATTGGGAAGAGTTGGAGAAAATTGCTTTTAGCACAATCTAGATGTGCTTAGCCGATCAGGTTTTGCCCAAGGTTTGCATAGAGACTACGACAAAGGGGCTCTAGAAGAGATTGAAGAACACGTACATGGGGAAGAACATGACGAACAAGCTGTGGTTGAAGAAATAGCTATATAGTCTGAGGATGCCCGAAGGCAGAGATCTTGTTGCACATATCTAAAGGTTCAATCAGGTGTGCTCTGAGGTGATGAGTTTGGATGTGAAGATCGACGAGGAGGATCGGGCGTTGGTGCTATTATGTTCTCTCCCAGGTTCGCATGATGGTCTTATAACAACTCTAGTTTATGGAAAGGAGACCCTAAACTATGAAGAGGTTGTTAGTGTGCTCAGATCAAATGAGCAAAGAGAGAAGATCTGTAAGGGAGACCCTAAGTCTGATATCTTGGTGGTGAACGAAAGATAGGGAAGATCAAAGGAGAAGACAAGAAAATATCCAAGGGCAGGTCAAAGTCTTGTGATCATAGGAAGACGACATTGAAATATTATAAATGTTATCAGCCTGGACACCTGAGGAGAGATTGTCCCCTTTTGAGATCAGAAAAAGAAAAGGCTAGCAAGAAAGATGATACAGCTTCTGTGAGTAGTGGAGAAGACCTGCTAGTTGTATCCAATGGATCCACAAAGTGCGATACTATATGGATATTAGATTCAACATACTTGCACCACTATACTTCTCATTAAGAGTGATTTGCCACCTACTAGAAGGCTGATGGTGGAAGTGTCAGCCTTGGAGATGATCAACCATGTAAAGTAGCTGGAATTTGCTCTATCAGGATGAGAATGTACGATGGGATCATTCGTACAATATCAAATGTCAGGTATGTACCAGAGTTGAAAAAGAATTTAAGTTTTTTGGACTACTTGGAGGAGCAGGGTTATGCTTTTAGTAGCCAGGCTGGGAGTGGATGTCTGAAAATTTCCAAGAAAGCTTTGGTAGTGATGAGAGGTAGAAGACTGAGCAACAATCTTTATAGAATGGAAGGCTCAGTCGTAAATGATAGTGCAGAGGTGCAGCGGCACAGGATGAACAGATTTTATATCTATTGTGGCACTATCGAATAGATCATATGAGTGACCGTTGGCTCACAAAACTAAGCAGAAGATATGATCCCAACCCTGAAGAAGGAGGGCACAGATCTTTGTGAGCCGTGTATCTTTGACAAACAGCATAGGATGAAGTTTGCCAGAAGTACTAAGCACAGCAAGAGAGTGCTGGATTTAATGCACTCAGATGTACGGAGACTAGCTCCAATATTAGCTAGAGGTGGGGCAAAATACTTTGTTACTTTAATTAATGATTGCTCAAGGAGCCTAGAGAAAAATCAGAGGTATTTATCCGGTTCAGAGTCTAGAGAGCTGAAGTAAAAGAGTCAGGAAGATAGGTAAAGTGTCTGAGGTCGGAAAATGGAGGAAAGTATACTAGTCTGGCATTCAAAAGGTAATATGAGGAAAATGACATCAAATGCCATTACATGGTGAGGATGACTCCCCAGTAGAATGGTATTACGGAGAGGATGAACTAGACACTGACCGAGAAGGCACGAAGTTTGAGGCTACAGACATCACTTTCAAAGTCCTTTTGGTGTGATGCTCTAACTTTTTCTTATTTTCTTGTGAACAGGTCCCCTCATTGTAAACTAAATGGAGGCATTCCAGTTTCTTATGAACAGGTCCCCTCATTATAAACAGAATGGAGGCATTCCAGAAGAGGTTTGGAGTGGGAAGAAGGTGGAGCTTGGCCAGTTAAAAGTTTTTGATTGCACAACCTATGCACATGTGGAGGCAACCAAGAGGAGCAAATTGGATTTGAAATCTCAAAAGATGACATTCATAGGGTATCCACAATGAGTCAAGGGATACCTGCTGTGGGACTCTCAAGCACAAAAGTCAGTGACCAGCAGGAACGTTATCTTTGATGAGAAGAGCATCTTGAGGAGGTCCGGGATAGATGGAACTAGAGAAATAAAGATGAACAACGATGGCCAGTTAGAGAATGATGCAATGTAGGTTATATCTGAAGGGAAAATCCTAATTTTTCAGACCAGGTTCGTTCAGATCTGATTGGATCAAGAGATATATTTCAAAAATTTTCTCTTTGATCCAAATCAGATCTAAAATATTTCAGATCTAATCTTTATTATTCTAATAATAAAAATAAAATATAGATAAATTAAATCATATTTAATTTACCTTGATGTAGAGTAATTCTATTACCCGTTGATGATCCTGTAAGCAGCGAAAGGTTCTAGATCTAGCCACGCAAGTGCCTGGCCTCCACCGGTATCCACTCAGGGCTGGATCTGGAGATCCTCTTCTTCTCTATCACATCTCCAAAAATCAGATCTGAATCTGATTTGGAGGATCTTCAAAACTCCTTTTGAAGATCAGCAGTCGTCCTTTGCAGCAGCGCAGCCTTCTAGCTTTTTGATCGCCTTTCTCTTGATCTGAATCGCACCAACCAAGGAAATCCAAAACTCCTTTTGGACGTGGAGAGGAGAGGGGAGAAGATGGACTTGGCATGGAGAGGAGGAGGGAGAGGCAGCCTTGGGGCATGGGAATTGCATTGCTTTTTGAGTTGGGCGCAGGGTCTTATTTATAGACTATGCGTGATCCAACTCCTCTTCTTCCCAACCAATCACAACCCTTTGTGAAATCAGATCTAAATCTGATTGGTGGGAATAGAGTCCCCTGGATTCCTCCTTAGAGGGTGCCTAAGACCAGTCAAAGTTGGTTCTTAGGAGAACTCTAATTGGAATCCAAAAAGGAGAGTTCCTGTCCAACAGGGACTCCTGTCCTTGTCCAACAAGGACTCCTAGGCGCCTCCAACTTGGGCACACGCCTAGGGTGGCGTGCATGCCCTCCTCCTTGCCAGGTTCTGGCAGGGGGACAGGCCCCCACCAGCTCTCCAATAGGTGCATGACATGTGGTCAAAAGTCAAAGTGTCAATGGTCAACATTTGACCAGTCAAAGGTAGACTTTTGACCAAAGTCAAAGAACAAGAAATGGCAGGTGACCAAAAATGGCAGGTAATGTCTTACAAAATAAGACAACCTTTTCTGACTTGGACAACCTCCAGTCAGACCATATGAAGGCCTCTGATTGAGCACAAACTCCTTTGGCTCAGTCAGGACAACTTATTTATGATAGTAAAAGAAGAACGTTAGGTTCAATCGAGTGCTAGCACGATTTCCTTGAACCTAATTGAATCTCATTCAGATCAATTGAACTAGATCAGTTCAATTGATGATCACCAGATTCAAACCCTTGTTTGTGTGACCCAGTTAGGTTCAGTTCTGTATGGTAATGGGATATGTCATGATCTCTATCATCGACATCATCGAAACTCCTTTCGATGGATCAGAACTCTTCTGATTCGAACAGCTAGAATGATCGATCATCTAAATCATTCTAATTGCTCCCAAAATCCACCAGTGACACCTAGCAGTATATGGTGGCAACCCATCAGAGCTGAATGCGAACCTCTTGGTGCAGCTACCTGTGTGATTAAGTTCTTCTATCTTGAGCCCCGATCAGATTAGGGTTAAGGTGAACTCGTCAAACCCTAGTCTCTGTCATATGATGTAATCATTCGATTCGAGTCCGAATGTGAAAATCTAAATAGAAACTCTTTCTATTATTTCACTCTGCCATGGCCATGGGCTTCTGGACTTGATTCTCATGATCATCATAGGGCTGCTCCTCTACCACCGAGGTAGATAGATTCCATCTTGATGCAATCCAGTTCCTACAATGAACATGCTATAGCCAACATACACCTCAGGGTTCCATATGGCTAGGAGACCGAGTAATGGTGTAGTCAAACTATAACACCCTCAAGGTGAACTGCCGATGCACCTCAGGTCAAAGAACCAGACACACTACTGCAGCATCGAGTCAGTCATTGACGAGAAGGTAGACTCCCTAATGACTACTCGAGGTGGTCACGCTCAGTGCCCTCGTTCTCTAACGAGTACCTGTACTCTCGCTCCGGTGTCTCCACACCGTAGACTCAAGACTCATCTACTAAAGAGAAGCGATTGTACACCAACCTTCCGGATCAATCACCATCCTCGTGATGATCCTATGGTCGGGAGCATTTTATGAGTTAATAATGATTATTCATGTCTTAAATTTTCAACTCTTGAAAATATGAATTATCATTACCATTAACTCAAAGGATGTATCACAGACACTAAATACACATATGTGATAGAAAATAACCCATTTTATTGATTTTAGTCAAAATTATAATTTTGCCCCTAGAAGTGTATTACAAGTGTCAGCCAATTCTGGCTTCTAGGGCACATATATCTAACAATCTCCCACTTGTCCTAAAGCCAATTGGCTACAAGTCTAAGTCCCATCTTCTCAAGGTGGGCTTCGATCTTCTGCTGGCCCAACGGCTTTGTAAGTGGGTCTGCCACATTATCTGTGGAGTTGACTCTCTTGACCTCGACGTAACCCTTCTCGAGGTAATCGCGGATGAGGTGGTATCGCCGCTCAATGTGCTTGGATTTCTGGTGAGACCTCGGCTCCTTAGCAAGGGCTATGGCGCCATTGTTGTCGCAGTATAGAGGAATGGCATCTGATGGCATTACTCCAATTTCTGCAGCAAACTTCTTGTACCAGAATGCTTCCTTCGCAGCCTCTGATGCAGCGATATATTCTGCTTCCATGGTGGAATCTGCTATCATGTTTGCTTGGAACTCTTCCAGCTGACAGCACCACCATTGCACACAAACAGACTCCCAGATGTCGACTTTCGATCATCTATATCGGACATGAAATCCGAGTCTGTGTATCCCTGGACTTGGAGTTCTCCATTACCAAAGACCAACATCATATCCTTAGTTCTTCTCAAGTACTTAAGGATACATTTCACAGAAGTCCAGTGTTCTTCACCTGGATTTGACTGATATCTGCTTGTGACACTCACAGCATGGGCTATATCAGGTCGTGTACATAGCATGGCATACATGAGGCTCCCTATTGCAGAAGCATAAGGGATCTTGCTCATGCGTTCTATTTCCTCAGGTGTGCTAGGGCACATCTTCTTGGAAAGATGAATACCATGTCTGAAGGGTATTAATCCCCTCTTAGAGTTTTCCATACTAAACCTCTTTAGTACTTTCTCTATGTACATCTTCTGTGAAAGTCCTAGCATCCTATTCGGTCTATCCCTATAGACCTTAATTCCTAGAATAAAGGATGCTTCACCTAGGTCTTTCATGGAGAATTCCTTGGACAACCACATTTTGACTGTCGTCAACATGGGAATATCATTCCCAATAAGGAGGATGTCATCCACGTACAATACGAGGAAGACAACAGCGCTCCCACTGACCTTTTTGAAAACACATGGTTCCTCTTCATTTTTGATGAAACCAAACTTTTTGATCACATCATTGAAACGAGTGTTCCAGCTCCGAGATGCTTGCTTAAGTCCATATATGGACCTTTGCAGCTTGCAAACCTTGTGATCAGTATCACTGGATGTGAAACCTAGCGGCTATATAGATATCTTCCTCAAGATATCCATTTAGTCAATGCCATATTTCATAATCGTTGACTATAACCTTTTGCCACTAGTCTAGCCTTGAATGTCTCCACATTCCCATCTGCACCAATCTTTCTCTTGAAGATCCATTTACACCCAATAGGTACTATACCTTCTGGTGGATCTACCAAGGTCCAGACTTGGTTTGAGTGCATCGAGTCAATTTCTGACTGCATTGCCTCTAGCCATTTCTCAGGAGTCGATATCTGATATCGCCTCGTTGTAGGTTTTGGGATCATCACCATGAGCACCATTACCTACGAGGAACATTTCCTCTACTTCCTCTGAAATAATACCTAAGTATCTTTCAGGGGGACGGAAAACTCTTTCCGATCTACGAGGTGGAGGAGGTAGTGTTCTTATTGGCTCAACCTGATTTGGTTCCAATTGGTCCTTAGCTCGTTGTACTTGTGAGACTTTCTCATCAAGCTTAATCTGCTTTCCAATGCCGCTATCTTGAATAAACTATTTTTCAAGAAAGATGGCATGTCGACTCACAATCACATTGTGGTCTTCTGGAATGTAGAAATAGTATCCTAATGACTCTTTAGGATATCCTATGAATCGAGCTCTGAAGGACCTAAACTCTAACTTGTCCGCTTGTTGTCTTTTGACATGAGCCGGACAACCCCAAATTCTGAGATGACTCAGACTTGGTTTCTTACCGTGCCATATCTCATACGGTGTGGTAGGAACGGTTTTAGAGGGAACCCTATTCAGTAGATAAATTGAAGTTAACAATGAGTGTCCCCAAAGAAAATCAGGGAGGTCTGTGAAGCTCATCATGGATCGAACCATATCCAATAGAGTCCGATTTCTCCATTCTGAAACCCCATTGAGTTGAGGTGTTCCTGGTGGAGTCCATTGAGAGACTATGCCATTTTCCTTGAGATAGTCTAGGAATTCTTGGCTAAGGTATTCACCTCCTCGATCTGATCGAAGAACCTTAATGGGTTTTCTAGTTTGTTTTTCTACTTCATGTCTGAATTCTTTGAACTTTTCAAAAGCTTCAGACTTGTGTCTCATAAGATACACATACCCATACCTAGACAGATCATCGGTAAAGGTAATGAAGTAGACAAAATTGCCTCTAGCCGGCACATCAAATGGGCCGCACACATCAGTATGTACTAGGGCAAGGAGATCTGTGGCCCTCTCCCCATGTCCAACAAAAGGGAGTTTAGTCATTTTGCCTTGAAGACAAGATTCACAAGTTGGATATGACTCGGAAGTCAATGGACTCAATAGCCCATTTTTCTCCAATTTGTTGATCCTATCTTCTGCTATATGACCTAATCTCAGGTGCCATAGATATCTATCGTTTGGACTATCCCTAGGTCATTTGGCATTCACATTTTGCTCGATAGTTAGAATAGGTACATCAATATGTAGCTGATAAAGACCATTAATAAGGAAACCATTTGCAATTTTATTTCTTTCATAAAGAATGTTACAATGGTCCTTAAAGAAGGTAATCACATAGCCTTCTTGTGCTAAGCATGAAACAGAAATCAAATTCCTGCTAGCTGCAGGCACATAATAACAGTCTTTCAAAACTAAGTCTAAACCAGATGGTAATCGAAGAGGGTATGTTCCCACGGCTACTGCAGCAACTCTTGCTCCATTACCGACGCGTAGGATCATGTCTCCATCCCTCAGCCTCCTGCTATCCTCAAGACCCTGCATGGAAGTGCACAGATGAGCACTAGAACCAGAGTCAAGCACCCAACTGGATGCAGAAGAAACCGTAAGGTTAGACTCAATAACGAGCATACCTCCAGAAGGACCTTCCTTCTTGTTCTTCAGGGTGGCCAGGTAAGTAGGGCAGTTCCGCTTCCAATGGCCGTCGCTGTTGCAATGGAAACACTTTCCTTTGACATCGGCCTTCTTCTTCGGCTCTGCCTTCTTCTTCTTTCCTCCTTCCACTTTTTGCTTTTTCACAGACTTCTTTTTCTTTCCATAAGACTTTCTTTTGGAAGAAGTCCATTCCATAGCAAGAACTGAGCCTTTAGAACCTTTCATAGAAAGCTCAGCGGTGAACCAGCATATTCATTAATTCGGCCAAGGAATTTTGAAGTTTATGCATGTGGTAATTCATGATGAATTGCCCATATGCATCAGTCAAGGATTGCAGAATAATATCGTTCTGCAGATCCAAGTCTAACTTCACACCGAGCTTCTCAAGCTCTTCCATGTCCTTGATCATCATCAGACAGTGATCTTGGACTGACTGCCCATCACGCATCTTAGCCTTAAAAAGTCATTTCGTGACTTGATACTTTGGCTGCGCGACTCTGTTCACCAAACATCTCCTGCAGGTGAGCCAACATTTGGCGAGCAGTCCCGATATCTTCATGTTGGCGCTGGAGCTCATCAGACATCGAGCCCAACATGTAATATCTGGCCTTATTATCTTCGTCTATCCATTTTTCCAGAGACGCTCTCTGTTCAATGGATGGACGGGCTGGTAAGGTGGGAGGGTCCTGGTCCAATACATGGGTTAACTTCTCGGAACCCAAAACTATTTTGTAGTTCCTGAGCCAATCTTTATAATTGGGTCCAGGTCAGTCTATGTGTGTCCAGGATACGTGCCAATGGGTTGGACGCAGATATTTTCCTGTAGAGAGTCAAAGATTCTAGTTAGATACTGTAATTATTGACTTGACCAATTTGTTTAGGGATTTTATTTTTAAACAAATTAGCTCCCACTATTTTCTCGGATCCCTACACTCCCTCTGTAGAGATGCGAAAATCTCCATGATTAATGATTTCTAGTGGGTGGTGCGGTCTCACCAACTGACTCATCACCTCACCTAACAGTTATTGGTGATGGGTTAGCCAATGAGTGAACAACTCTTGTTCAATGATTCTCTAATCATGGTGCACCCAAACTTGGTCTCTAATTCATGAATCTCACCGTATCCGAAATATTGATCCACTCCTTAGTTAAGTCAGACCCACCATTTGCATAGACTGGATTCCTAATTGAGTCTCTCACCGTATCCGAAATATTGAGCCCAACTCATCCTCCAGCCCATAGCATCCAATGCCTAATAGACATGGTTGCATCTTTTCGGTGCAACTGAGCCACTGTATCCAGCCGAGAACAATCAACCCCGGGAAGGGCCCGCACATCTACAATGGTGGAAGACCTCAGACTTAATCTTTTCTTAGGGAGAATTGATTCAGGTCTCATTAAACTAGACTTGTGATAGTCATAACAATTATGACTAACCTAGTGGCATGGGTTAGCTCGGATTATTGACCACCTCAAATCAGAACTGAGTCAATAGATATGGCCAAGTAAGTGAGACCAGTGGAAGGGATATGCCATTAACTCGTACAAGAATGCATTTAGGTCGAGTAGCTCCCAATTAAAAACTATTTTTTGATTAGAATAAATTTAAAATCAGATCTAAGCACTTTAGAACCTTGGCTCTGATATCAGTTGAAGGAAAAATCCTAATTTTTCGGACCAGGTTCGTTCATATCTGATTGGATCAAGAGATATATTTCAAAAATTCTCTCTTTGATCCGAATCAGATCTGAAATATTTCAGATCTAATCTTTATTATTCTAATAATAAAAATAAAATATAGATAAATTAAATAATATTTAATTTACCTTGATGTAGGGTAATCCTATTACCCGTTGATGATCCTATAAGCAGCAGAAGGTTCTGGATCTAACCATGCAAGTGCCTGGCCTCTATCGGTGTCCACTCAGGCTAGATTTGGAGATCCTCTTCTTCTCTATCACGTCTCCAAAAATTAGATCTGAATCTGAATTGGAGGATCTTCAAAATAACTTTCGAAGATCAGCAGTTGTCCTTTGCAGTAGCGCAGCCTTCTAGCTTTCTGTCGCCTTTCTCTCGCCTAGATTGCACCAACTTGGATCCCAAACTACTTTGGGCATGGAGAGGAGAGGGAGAAGATGGACTTGGTGTGGAGGAGGAGGGAGAGGCAGCCTTGGGGCGTAGGAAATTGCATTACCTTTTGAGTTGGGTGCAGGGTCTTATTTATAGACTATGCATGATCCAACTCCCCTTCTTCCCAACCAATCACAACCCTTTGTGAAATCAGATCTAAATTTGATTAGTGGGAACAGAGAGTCCCTTGGATTCATCCTTAGATGGCGCCTAAGACCAATCAAAGTTGGTTCTTAAGAGGAGTCTAATCGAAATCCAAAAAGGAAGATGGAGTCCCTATCCAATAGGGACTCCTGGGTGCCTCCAGTGGCGTGTGCCCTCCTTCTTGCCAGGTTCTAGTAGGAGGACAAGCCCCCACCAGCTCTCCAATAGGTGCATGACACGTGGACAAAAGTCAAAATATCAATGGTCAACATTTGACCAGTCAAAGGTCAACTTTTGACCAAAGTCAAAGGATGAGAAATGGCAGGTGACAAAAAATGGCAGGTATTGTCTTACAAAATAAGACAACCCTTTTCTGAACTTGGACAGGCTCCAGTCAGACCAAATGAAGGCCTCTGATCGAGCACAAACTCCTTTGGCTCAGTCAGGACAACTATTTATGATAGTAAAAGAAGAACGTTAGGTTCAATCGAGTGCTAGCACGATTTCCTTGAACCTAATTGAATCTCATTCAGATCAATTGAACTGGATCAGTTCAATTGATGATCACCAGATTCAAACCCTTGTTTGTGTGACCCAGTTAGGTTCAGTTCTGTATGGTAATGGGATATGTCATGATCTCTATCATCGACATCATCGAAACTCCTTTCGATGGATCAGAACTCTTCTGAATTCGAACAGCTAGAATGATCGATCATCTAAATCATTCTAATTGCTCCCAAAATCCACCAGTGACACCTAGCAGTATATGGTGGCAACCCATCAGAGCTGAATGTGAACCTCTTGGTGCAGCTACCTGTGTGATTAAGTTCTTCTATCTTGAGCCCCGATCAGATTAGGGTTAAGGTGAAACTCGTCAAACCCTAGTTTCTCTGTCATATGATGTAATCATTCGATTCAAGTCCGATGTGAAAATCTAAATAGAAACTCTTTCTATTATTTCACTCTACCATGGCCATGGGCTTCTGGACTTGATTCTCATGATCATCATAGGGCTGCTCCTCTACCACCGAGGTAGATAGATTCCATCTTGATGCAATCCAGTTCCTACAATGAACATGCTATAGCCAACATACACCTCAGGGGTTCCATATGGCTAGGAGACCGAAGTAATGGTGTAGTCAAACTATAACACCCTCAAGGTGAACTGCCGATGCACCTCAGGTCAAAGAACCAGACACACCACTGCAGCATCGAGTCAGTCATTGATGAGAAGGTAGACTTCCTAATGACTACTCGAGGTGGTCACGCTCAGTGCCCTCGTTCTCTAACGAGTACCTGTACTCTCGCTCCAGTGTCTCCACACCATAGACTCAAGACTCATCTACTAAAGAGAAGCAATTGTATACCAACCTTCCGGATCAATCACCATCCTCGTGATGATCCTATGGTCGGGAGCATTTTATGAGTTAATAATGATTATTCATGTCTTAAATTTTCAACTCTTGAAAATATGAATTATCATTACCATTAACTCAAAGGATGTATCACAGACACTAAATACACATATGTGATAGAAAATAACCTATTTTATTGATAATAGTCAAAATTATAATTTTGCCCCTAGAAGTGTATTACAAGTGTCAGCCAATTCTGGCTTCTAGGTCACATATATCTAACAACATCCACTTACGGGAGTGATCCTGTTGAGGTGGAGCTAGGCAGAAAAGTATTGTCTTAGATTAAAAATTAGCATGGAGGGCTGACAGTTTAGACAGATGTGCAGGAGCAGCCATAGACATTAGGCAGAGATGTGCTAGTGAGAGTGGCTTTGCGCAAGCCCCAGCACAGATATGGCATTGATGATGTTATCTCCTATGCACTCCTCACCGCTAATGAAGATCTAGAGAATTATGCAGAGGCCATGGAGAGTGACGATCATGCTTCATGGATGTAGGCCATGATGGAGGAGATGGAATCACCTAAGAAGAATCAAACATGGTAGCTGGTGGATCTTCCAGAGGGTGCTTAATCTATTGGCTCAAAGTGCTTGTTCACAAAGAAAGAAGCACCTTCAGAACAAGGTGGAGTCAGATTCAAAGCAAAGTTTGTAGCAAAGGGTTACTCACAAAGGGAAGGGATTGACTACATAGAAATTTTCTCTCCTTTGGTACGTCATACATCTGTTCAAGTTTTGCTGTCACTGGTGGCACAGCATATCATAGAATTGAAACAGATGGACTTGAAGATGGCCATCCTTCATGGGACTTTGAAGGAAAGAATCTACATGAAGCAGCCAGATGGTTTCATAGAGATGGGACAGGAAGAAAATGTGTGTTTACTTAGGAAGTTTTTGTATAGTTTGAAACAATCCCCTCGTCAGTGGTATCGAAGGTTTGATAGCTTTGTCTTGAGCCTGGGTTTCAGCAGATGTGAATATGATTGTTGTATCTATATCAAGGATGTAGATGAGGAGGATGTCCTGTACCTGTTATTGTATGTAGATGATATGCTCATAGCCAGTAGAAGCATGGATGCTGTGAAAAGGCTGAAAAGGGCATTATCATTTGAATTTGACATGAAAGATTTGGGTCCAGCTGAGAAAATCCTTGGAATGGAGATCTGCAAAGATAGGTGCAAATGAGTGCTCCATTTGTCACAAGGAAAGTATGTCCAGAAGGTTCTGGAGAGATTTGGGATGGAGAAGGCCAAACCTACAGAGATGCCATTATCGAGCTATATGTCTCTCTCCAAGTTACAGTGCCTCCAGTCAGAAGAGGAGAGAGAGTACACGGAACGAGTCTCTTATGCAAAATATTGTAGGTAGTGTGATGTACATTATGGTGTGCTGTAGATCAGATATATCACATGCTATGAGCATGGTTAGTAGATACATGGCTAACCCTAGGAATGAACATTGGAAAGCATTGAAATGGATATTGAGATATCTGCATGGAATAAGGATTGATCCTTTGGAAGGATTTGTTGATGCAAATTATGCTGGTGATCTTGATACAAGGAGGTCTACTGTTGGATACCTCTTCTACGTATATGATGGACCGGTGTCTTGGAGATCAACCTTTCAGCCAATCATTGTCTACCATAGAGGTCGAGTACATTGGGATAACAGAGGCTGCAAAGGAAGTCCTTGTTAGATATGTGTGCCCTAGAAGCCAAAATTGGCTGACACTTGTAATACACTTCTAGGGGCAAAGTTATAATTTTGACTATAAATAATAAAATGGGTTATTTTCTATCACAAATGTGTATTTAGTATCTGTGACACATCCCTTGAGTTAATGGTAATAATAATTTATATTTTCAAGAGTTGAAAATTTAAGACATGAATTTTCGTTATTAACTCATAAAATGCTCCTGACCGTAGGATCATCATGAGGATGGTGATTGATTCAGAAGGTTGATATACAATCGCTTCTTTATAGTAGATGAGTCTTGAGTCTATGGTGTAGAGACACTAGAGCGAGAGTATAGGTACTCGTTAGAGAACGAGGGCACTGAGTGTGACCACCTCAAAAAGTCATAAGAAAGTCTACCTTCTCATCGATGACTGACTCAAAGCTACAGTGGTGTATCTAGTTCTTTAATCTGAGGTGCAGCGGCAGTTCATCTTGAGAGTGTTATAATTTGACAACACCATGACTCGGTCTCCTAGCCATTCGGAACCCTGAAGTGTATGTTGGCTATAGCATGTTCATTGTAAGAATTAGATTGCACCAAGAAGGAATCTATCTACCTCGATGGATGAAGAGCAGCCCTATGATAATCATAAGAATCAAGTCCATAAGCCTATGGCCATGGTAGAGTGAAATAATAGAAAGAGTTTCTATTAAGGTTTTCACATCGGACTTGAATCAAATGGTTAAATCATAAGATTGAAATTAGGGTTTGACGAGTTCACCTTAACCCTAATCTGATCGGGGCTTAAGATAGAAGACCTTAATCACACAAGTAGCTGCACCAAGAGGTTCATTTTCAGTTTTGATGGGTTGCCACCATATACTGCTAGGTGTCACTAATAGATTTTGAGAGCAATTAGAATGATTTAGATGATCAATCATTCTAATTGTTTGAATCAGAAGAGTTTTGATCCATCGAAAGGAGTTTTGATGATGTCGATGATAGAGATCACGACATATCCCATTATCATACAAAATTGAATCTAATTGGATCACACAAATAAGAGTTTGGATCTGGATATCATCAATTGAAGTAATCCAGTTCAATTGATTTGAATTAGATTCAATTAGGTTCAAGAAAATCATGCTAGCATACGATAGAGCCTAACGTTCTCCTTCTACTATCATTAAAAGTTATCTCAACTAAGCCAAATATATTTGTGCTCACTTAGGTACCTTTACTTGGTCTGACTAGAGCTTGTCCAGATCAGAAAAGGATTGTCTTAATTTATGAGATAAATTTGAAACAACACCTGCCATTTTTCGTCACCTGCTAATTCTTGTCTTTTGACTTTGGTCAAATGTTGACCTTTGACCCTTGGACATCTACCAATATGTCATGCACCCATAGAAGAGCAGGTAGGGGCTTGTCCCCTTGCTAGAAATTAGAAAGAAGGTGGCACATGCCTTGGGAGGCGTGTGTCCATGGATAGAGACGATTGGAGTCCCATACGGATGGAACTTCAAGTTGCTTCATTGAATCAACTTAAGAAGGTGCCTAAGACTCAGCTTTGACCAGTCTTGGTGCCACCTAAGGATGAATTAAACGGGCTCTCATCTGATTGGGTCAGGTGATGTCATCCCACCAATCAGATTTAGATTTGATTGTAAGAAGCAACATGATTGGCCGGGATGATGTGGCACTACATGGTACAGTAGGGTCTATATAAACCCTGTCTGCACCCAACTTTAAGAGAGTTCTCTCCTAGCCGATGCCCCAAGGCTGCCCCTCTCCCTCCTCCATGCCAACTTTTGGTTCTCTCTCTTCTCTCCACGCCCAAAGGAAGTTGGGCTCCAGTTTGGTGCGATCTAGACAAGAGAAAGCTAACGAGAAAGAAAGAAGGCAGCACTACTGTAGAGACGACTGTAGATCTTCGAAAGGAGTTTTGAAGATCCTCCAAATCAGATCCAGATCTGATATTTGGAGAGGTGATAAAAAAGGAGATCTCCAGATCCAGCTCAAGTGAATATCGGTAGAGGCCAGACGCTTGCGTGGCTAGATCAAGAACCTCAGGCAATCAGCAGGATCATCAAAGGGTAATCCGATTACCCAACATCAAGATATAAATTAAATTAGATTTAATTTATTTTTATTTTTTATTTATTAGATCTATAAAATTAGATCTGAAACATCTCAAATTTGATCTGGATACATGAAAAAAAAATTTGAAATATCTCTCTTGATTCGATCAAATTTGAACGAACCTGCATGGAAAACTCCAAGAGGGGTTTGGTACCCTGCAGACATGGCATTCATCTTTTTAAGAAGATGTGCCCTAGCACACCTAAGGAGATAGAATGCAAGAGTAAGATCCCTTATGCTTCAACAATAGGGAGCCTCATGTATGCCATGTTATGTACACGACCTGATATAGCCCATACTGTGAGCGTCACAAGCAAATATCAATCAAATCTAGGCAAATAACACTGGACTTCTGTGAAATGTATCCTTAAATACTTAAGAAGAACTAAGGATATGTTGTTAGTTTTTGGTAATGGAGAACTCCAAGTCCAGGGATATACAGACTCAGATTTTATGTTCGATGTGGATGATCAAAAGTCAACATCTGGGAGTCTATTTGTGTGTAATGGTGGTACAGTCAGTTAGAAGAGTTTCAAGCAAACAGTGATAGCAGATGCCTCCATGGAAGCAGAATACATCACTACATTAGAAGCTGTGAAGGAGGCATTCTAGTATAAGAAGTTCACCGCAGAGATTGGAGTGATGGCATCAGATACCATTCCTCTATACTGTGATAATAATGGCACCATAGCGCTTGCTAAGGAACCGAGGTCTCACCAAAAATCCAAGCACATCGAGCGACGATATTATCTCTTCCACGATTACCTCGAGAAAGGTTATGTCGAGGTCAAGAGAGTCGACTCCATAGATAATGCGGTAGACCCACTTACAAAGCCATAGGACCAGCAGAAGATCGAAGCCCACCTTAAAAAGATTGGACTTAGAATTGTAGCTAATTTTCTTCAGGTCAAGTGGGAGTTTGTTAGATATTGTGCCCTAGAAGCTAGAATTGGCTGACACTTATTATACACTTCTAAAAGCAAAATTATAATTTTGATTATAAATAATAAATTGAATTATTTTTTATCATAATGTGTATTTAGTATCTGTGATACATCCCTTGAGTTAATGGCAATGATAATTCTTATTTTCAAGAGTTAAAAATTTAAGACATGGATTTTCATTATTAACTCATAAAATGCTCTTGACTGTAGGATCATCATGAGGTTGTTAATTGATCCGAAAGATTGATGTACAATCGCTTCTTTATAGTAGATGAGTCTTGAGTCTACGGTGTAGAGACATCGGAGTGAGAGTACAGATACTCGTTAGAGAACGAGGGCACTGAGCGTGACCATCTCGAGCAGTCATTAAGAAGTCTACCTTCTCGTCGATGATTAGCTTGAAGTTGCAGTGGTGTGTCTAGTTCTTTGACCTGAGGTGCATCAGCAGTTCACCTTAAGGGTGTTATAGTTTGACCATACCATAACTCGGTCTCCTAGCCATTCAAAATCCTGAGGTGTATGTTGGCCATACATGTTCATTGTAGGAATTGGATTACACTAAGAGGGAATCTATCTACCTCGATAGATGAGGAGTAACCCTATGATGATCACGAGAATCAAATCCATAAGCCCATGGCCATGGCAGAGTGAAATATAGGACTCCACCTAGAACATCTCAACTCAACGGGATTTCAGAATGGAGGAATCGGATCCTATTAGATATGGTCTAATCCAATGATGAGCTTCACAGACCATCCTGATTTTCTTTAGGGACATAGTCTGTTAACTGCAATATACTTACTGAATAGGGTTCCTTCTAAAATTATTCCTACCACACCATATGAGATATGGCATGGTAAGAAACCAAGTCTGAGTCATCTCAAAATTTGGGGTTGTTTGGCTCATGTCAAAAGACAACAAGCGGACAAGTTAGACTTCAGGTCCTTTAGAGCTGGATTTATAGGATATCCTAAAGAGTCATTCGGATATTATTTCTATATTCCAGAAGATCACAATGTAATTGTGAGTCGACATGCCATCTTTCTTGAAAAATAATTTATTCAGGATGACGACATTAGAAAGCAGATCAAGCTCGAAGAGAATGTCTCACAAGAGCAACGAGCTAAGGACCAAATAAAACCAAATCAGATTGAGCCAATACAATCACTACCCCACCTTGTAGATCAAAAAGGATTTTTCGTCCCCCTGAGAGGTACTTAGGTACTATTTCAAAGGAAATAGAGGAAATATTCCTCGTAGGTAATGGGATTTATGGTGATGACTCCAAGAAATGGTTAGAGGCAATGATGTCAGAAATTGACTCGATGCACTCAAACCAAGTCTGGACCTTGGTAGATCCATCAGAAGGTATAGTACCTATTGGGTGTAAATGGATCTACAAGAGAAAGATTGGTGCAGATGGAAATGTAGAGACATTCAAAGCTAGATTAGTGGCAAAAGGGTATAATCAATGCGAAGGCATTGACTATCAGGATACCTTTTTGCCAGTAGCTATGCTAAAATCCATCCACACATTGCTTGCTATTGCAGTCTATTTTGAATATGAAATATGGCAAATGGATGTGAAAATAGCGTTCTTAAATGGATACCTTGAGGAATATATCTATATGGAATAGCTGCTAGGTTTCACATCCAGTGATGCTGATCACAAAGTATGCAAGCTGCAAAGATCCATATATGGATTTAAGCAAGCATCTCGGAGCTGGAATGCTCATTTTAATGATGTGATCAAATTATTTGGTTTCATTAAAAATGAGGAGGAACCATGTATCTTCAAAAAGGTCAGTGGGAGCGCTATTGTCTTCCTCGTATTGTACGTGGATGATATCCTCCTTATTGGGAATGATATTCCCATGTTGACCATAGTTAAAATGTGGTTATCCAAAGAATTCTTCATGAAAGACCTAGGAGAAGCATCCTTTATTCTAAAAATTAAGGTCTATAGAGATAGACCAAATAGGATGCTAGGACTTTCACAAAAGATATATATAGAGGAAGTGCTAAAGAGGTTTAGCATTGAAAACTCCAAGAGGGGTTTGGTATCCTACAGACATGGCATTCATCTTTCTAAGAAGATGTGCCCTAGCACACCTAAGGAGATAGAATGCAAGAGCAAGATCCCTTATGCTTCAGGAATAGGGAGCCTCATGTATGCCATGTTATGTACACGACCTGATATATAGCCCATACTGTGAGCGTCACGAGTAGATATTAGTCAAATCTAGGCGAAGAACACTGGACTTCTGTGAAATGTATCCTTAAGTACTTAAGAAGAACTAAGGATATATTGTTGGTTTTTGGTAATGAAGAACTCCAAGTCTAGGGATATACAGACTCGGATTTTATGTCCGATATAGATGATTGAAAGTCAACATCTGGAAGCCTATTTATGTATATGGTGGTGCAGTCATAGAGTTCCAAGCAAACAGTGATAGCAGATTCCACCATTGAAGTAGAATACATCACTGTGTTAGAAGCTGCGAGGAAGGCATTTTGGTATAAGAAGTTCACCGCAAAGATTGGAGTGATGCCATCAGATGCCATTCCTCTATACTGTGATAATAATGGCACCATAGCCCTTGCTAAGGAGCCGAGGTCTCACCAAAAATCCAAGCACATCGAGTGGCGATATCACCTTATCTGTGATTACCTCGAGAAAGGTTACGTCGAGATCAAGAGAGTCGACTCCGTAGATAATGCAGCAGACCCACTTACAAAGCCATTGGACCAGCAGAAGATTGAAGCCCACCTTGAGAAGATGGGACTTAGAATTGTAGCCAATTTTCTTCAGGTCAAGTGGGAGTTTGTTTGATATTGTGCCCTAGAAGCTAGAATTGGCTGACACTTGTTATACACTTCTAAAAGTAAAATTATAATTTTGACTATAGATAATAAAATGGATTATTTTCTATCATAATGTGTATTTAGTATCTGTGATACATCCCTTGAGTTAATGGCAATGATAATTCTTATTTTCAAGAGTTAAAAATTTAAGACGTGGATTTTCAATATTAACCAATAAAATGCTCCTGAATGTAGGATCATCATGAGATGTTGATTGATCCGAAAGATTGATGTACAATCGCTTCTTTATAGTAGATGAGTTTTGAGTCTACGATGTAGAGACAACGGACCGAGAGTATAGATACTCGTTAGGGAATGAGGGCACTAAGCATGACCATCTCGAGCAGTCATTAGGAAGTCTACCTTCTCATCGATGATTAGCTCAAAGCTGTAGTGGTGTGTCTGGTTCTTTGACCTGAGGTGCATCAGCAGTTCACCTTAAAGGTGTTATAGTTTGACTACACCATAACTCGGTCTCCTAGCCATTCAAAATCCTGAGGTGTATGTTGGCTATAGCATGTTCATTGTAGGAATTGGATTGCATTAAGAGGGAATCTATTTATCTCGGTAGATGAGGAGTAACCCTATGATGATCACGAGAATCAAATCCATAAGCCCATGGCTATGGCAGAGTGAAATAATAGAAAGAGTTTCTATAAAGATTTTCACATTGGATTTGAATCGAATGATTAATTCATATGACGAAAATTAGGATTTGACGAGTTCACCTTAACCCTAATCCAATCGGGGCTCAAGATAGAAGAACTTAATCACATAGGTAACTGCACCGAGAGGTTAATTTTCAGTTCTGATGGGTTGCCACCATATACTACTAGGTGTCACTGGTGGATTTTGGGAGCAACTAGAATGATTTGGATGATCGATCATTCTAGTTATTTGAATCAAAGAAGTTCTGATCCATCAAAAGGTATTTCGATGATGTCGATGATAGAGATCGTGACATATCTCATTACCATACAGAACTGAACCTAACTAGATCACATAAACAAGGGTTTGGATCTAGATATCATCAATTAGATTAACCCAATTCAATTGATTTGAATTAGATTCAATTAGGTTCAAGGAAATCATGCTAGCACACGATTGAGCCTAATGTTCTCCTTCAACAATCATCAAAAGTGGTCTCGACTGAGCCAAATATATTTGGACTAACTCAGGTACCTTTACTTGGTCTGACTGGGCTTGTTCGATTTAGAAAAGGATTGTCTTAATTTATGACATAAATTAGAGACAACACCTACCATCTTTCGTCACCTGCTAATTCTTATCTTTTGACTTTGGTCAAACATTAACCTTTGATACTTGGACATCTACCCATGTGTCATGCACCCATAGGAGAGCAGATGAGATTTGTCCTCATGCTAGAAAGAGGAAAGAATGGGGTGCATGCCTAGGGAGGCATGCGCCCAAGGATAATGATGCCTGGAGTCCCTTATAGATGGGACTCCAGGTTGCATCATGGTATCAAACAAGATGGCACCAAAGACTCTACTTTGACCAGTCTTGGCATCACCTACGGATGTTTGAGAGGGGCTCTCATCTGATTAGATCAGATGATGTCATCCCATCAATCAGATTTAGATCTGATTGCACGTAGAGATGTGATTGGCCGGGATGATGTAATACTGCATGGCATAGTCGGGTCTATATAAACCTCTGTCTGCGCCTAGTTTCAAGAGAGTTCTCCCCTTGCCCATGCCACATATCCCTCTCCCCTCTCCTCCATGCCTACCTCTAATCCTCTCTCTCCTCTCCATGCCCAAGAGGCCTTGGGCTCAAGTTTGGTGCGATCTAGGTAAGAGAAAGACAACAAGAAAGAAAGAAGGCAGCACTGCTGCAAGAAATGATATCGAATCTTCAAAAGTTATTTTGAAGATCTTTAAGATCAGATCCAGATTTAATCTTTAGAGAAAAGATTAAGAAGGAGAAGATCTCCAGATCCTATCCGAGTGGATACCAGTAGAGGTCAGGCGATTACGTGGCTGCATTCAGAACCTCAGACAATCAGCAGGATCATCACAGGATAATAAGATTACCCAAGAATATGGTATAAAAATTAAATCAAATTTAATAATTTTATTTTATTAGATCCATCAAATCAGATATGAAAAGTATCAAATCTGATTTAGATCTAAGAAATTTTTTTTTGAAATATTCCTCTCGGTCAAATCAGATCTGAACGAATCTGATCCGAGAAGTAGCATTTTTCCTTTACTCTTGGATAATGAACATAGCAATAATAAACTCTTGTCCTCCTCTTCAAGCTTCACCTCAATATTCAGCAAGTCCATGCTCATCCATTCAAAATGCTGAATATATCCTGCAACATCCTCATCCTCTTGCTTTCGGAGGCTATGCAGTTGCTTCTTCAGCACCAACTTGTTGCACATGTTCTTCCCCATGTACAATTATTATAACCTCGATCATAAACTTTTGGGTGTCTTCTCCTCCAACATGCTATACAACACCTCATCTACCAGACAAGCTCTAAGCATGGCACATGCAAGACTTCCACTCCTTGTCTGTCATCTTCTCTAACCTATCCTCTAAGGCCGAATCTAGTTGCATCTAAATCAGCAGATCCTCCATCCTAACCTTCCACATTGTGAAACTATCCTTTCCATCAAACTTCTTAAATCCTAACTTCAGCTATTCTCCATGATCAAATCAAATTAAAAACAACCAATAGGTAGATCTGAAAATGACCTTTACTAGGGACGATGGACAATAGCCCTTAGATCACTTCCTTCCCTATGAAGCCTGGAGAAAACCTTAGACCTGAACCTCGCTACTGATCTCTGCTAAAACTTAATTTTCTTTTTCCTTCATGCTCAATTGAGCTCTGACACTGGTATGGCATCCAGGTGAGATGTAGGAGTACATCTGCATTGAACGTGACCAATGTAGTACTATATTATCAAGAGTAGCTAGCTAAGGCCACAATGGGTATAAGTGTCCCTCCGACCTGAGATCACCATGATGACTTGTAAGCAACTCACTGTACCTTGGTGCTGGACTACCTATATTTCTAATATAGGTTTGAAAGATTTCTAAGTATACCAAGTGTTAGCGTATCACCATGGCATTAGCTCTGATACCAAGTGTTGGAACAATCGGTACTAATTTGATACCAATTATTATGCCTATGGCTGCTCGAAACCACAGTGATAGATCTGATCTCTTGTGCGAATCTGGGTGTTAATCCAGAAATATGAAGAAAAGCAAAAAACATTAATGGCGGCACCTAGGGCTTGGCATTGGAACCAAAGAGAAAAGAGAGGAGCTAGGGAGAAAAGCTTGTTGGGAAATGTGTCCTTAAAGCCAATCATCTAAGTGGTAGATGATTGGAATTAGTATATGAATTATCAATAATAATAGTTATTTGGCTGATTCATCATAAAAATTTTATCTTCCTTAAATGAACTCCTAAAATATGATGAAGTCCTTAGAACCATAATCAATTAATAAAGAAGGATTATCAGATGGTTGTTAAATGGTTCACGATCAAATAATAAGTTATTAATAAGGATGATAATTTATCAAGTGTAAGTTGTTGTATGCTATATGCATTGGTTGTTCTCATAACCAAGTGGTGTGGAGACACTGGTATGGCATCCAAGTGAGATGTAGGAGTACATCTGCATTGAACATGACCAATGTAGCACTATATTATCAAGAGTAGCTAGCTAAGCCCAATGGATATAAGTGTCCCTCCGACCTAAGATCACCATGATGACTTGCAAGCAACTCACTGTACCTTGGTGCTGGACTACCTGTATTTCTAATATAGGTTTGAAAGATTTCTGAGTATAGTCAAGTACTTATGAAGTCAGTGTGTGAGTCAAGATGTGATTGACCACTTCTGATTAGCTTTAGAAAGAGAATGACTCCCTATGTTTCAATTTAGCAAAACCTAGGCCTGGGTAATCCTCGTGAGGTGTTACGGGATTTGCAAAATTTTGAAACACAATAGAGATGACTTGTATGAGTGTTTGATCGCTACTCAAAGTTGTCTTAAGCATTATTGATCAAAGGGATGAATTATATGGTAACCATGGGCCAGGATTCTAAGAATGTTGCTTTGCATACATTCGACCTCTTCGGATGTCGGGAACCATTGCTAGATGATAATTTTGATTGATACAAAAATTAGTTTCTATGTTACTGGCTTAGGTTTGAACCTATGGGGTCATACACATTAGAGCTTGTAACCTGATCAGATGGTTAATCGATGATTGAGAATCATTTCAAGATCAAACATTCAATGCGATTGATGTTTGACCTAATGCAAGTATTGCAGGAGAATTTGGATTGCTAATTGCTTAATTTGATTAAGCAATCAGGCTGAGATCAAGTCTAATTAAATTAGATTCAATTAGAATTAGTTTAGACTTAATTAGATTACGTCTAGTTGGTTTATTGGATAAGCTAATTGCAAGAAAGAACAATTTCTTGTTTGACTAGGACTTGGATGCACCTAATTGACTTAGAAATTAAATTAGATTTAAATCTTGATTTAATCTAATTTAATTGGGCTCATAGTTGGACTAGGATCATCCTTAATTAGATTGCATTTAATCTAATTTAAATAGAATTTAAATTAGATTCAAACCTATTTTGACCTAGTCAAATAAGAGGAGTTCCAGTTGGACTGGGACTCTCTCTCTTTCTTTGCGTCTAAGAAAGCCCACACCCATACTTTATTTCTAGAAGTTAATGTAACTTAATTACATGCCTAAGAATGATTTCTCATACCTCATAATCTAGAGGTTTTGGAATAAATTTTGAATTGGTCAAAATTGAAAAGTAGTGATGCATGGGATTCTATTTGATAGAGTCGTTAAAACCTAAAACTCTCTCTCTCTCTCTCTCTCTCTCTCTCTCTCTCTCTCTCTATGGAAATAAACTCCACACCTCTCATATTGTTGTGCACCCTTTTTCCATCCTTTTAGGAATGTTTTTGATAGTTCTCCACATTGAGAAAGGGAGGGGGTGGCATCCAAAAGTTGGACACCACCAAGAGTCCTTCTAAGACTAGTCTTTGACCTAGTCTTTGGTTGTTAACGCCACTTTTCAAGGCCCTTTGAGGATGTGATAAATCCTAGAAAAATCATAAAAATCAGAAGAAAAGGAGGAGAAGGCATGGGTGGTTTGTGGTGCCATGATTCTTGGAGAAGATCCTTCAACTAAGACATCAAAGGTTGATGTCTTGAAGAGACAAGGTAAGAGAAGATTATCTTCTATTTATTTTTCTTTTATATATTTTTTCTCTTATTTATTCTTTATGATTTTTATGTGATAAAAATTTGAGAGAGAAAAAAATAGAACATGGGGATAAGTGCTCCAAATTGTTGGGGCATGATGTTCTTTTTGGACATGATTTGATCATGTCCTGATAGAGAAGTAGAAGAGAAGAATGGTCTTCTCTTAGCTTTTTCTTTAAGAATCCTTCTTTATATTTTTGTGAGAATTTTTTAGATTAAAAATTAGAGATGTTAGATCTAGAAACCTAAAAAAAATCTAGAGGAGATCTTCTTTTTTCCTAGCATAGAGATGTTTTTAAGACATCAATCATTGATATCCTGAAGGAGAAGATTTGTCTTCTCTTATGATTTATTTTTTTTATTTTATTTTTTGATTTATGGAAGATCCAAGGATTGGATTTCTCCCTTATTCCTCCTCATATTCTTCATCTTTTGGAGTGTCCAAGAGATCCGGAGAATATGTATTTGATTGACCCTCAGGAGGGACCCACGAGAAGTTAGCACTTTGAGTGGATCTTCGTTCGATGAACCTTCGATCTGTGTTGCAGGTTCGTGTGGATCACCTATAGAGCCTAGACACGTATGCGGCTCTAAAAGCAACAATGAAAATCAACCATGGAGTTTTCAACCCATGCAAAGATAAGAGATCTGATCTCTTGGTAACCTAGATTTGATCTAGGGTTAGATCTAGAATTGTTCTAGATCTAGGTATTGATATGATCAATGCCACTTATGATTAATTTAATTTTAGATTTATATTTACATCATGACATGTTATTGATCCTTGACGTAGAATTTTATAATCTGATTACATGCATATTGTAGATTAAACATTTTAATCTATGTCTTCCGTTACTTTAATTTCGAAAAAGTTTTGAAATCTATGCATGAAACCCTGCATGTTTTCCAACATTGGTATCAGAGCTAGCCTTGGGGGGCCATTAGAGGAGCCAGGATATTGGCTCTGGGAGATTACGAGGGGTGTGGTCCTAGGGCTAGGATAGTAGTTGTTCTAGGATGAAGGTGGCATGTAGCCCTACACGGGCTCGAGGTTTAGATGTGAGGACCTTGAGGGGCTTGGTAGGTGCCCCGAAGACCTAGGACATAAAGTGGAGCAAAAGACCAAAGCTAGGAGAAGAATTAGCCAAGATAAGGAGTTGACACATAGATATGTAGTCGAGCTAGCTCAGGCTGAGACTGAGCCAGCTCGAGAAGCAGTCGAGCTGGCTACCTCAGGCAGATAGAAGATAGGATTCGAGCAAGATGCAGTCGAGCCAGCTTGGCTACTAACAGAGCTGGCTTGACAATGGCGAACAAAACTAGATGGAATTTTTTGTTTGGGTCTTAAGGCCTGGTCCAATAAGGTCTTAAGGGTAGCTAGCTCATGTATGGATCGGGTTTTGATTCAGGGGATGAGAACATGGGAGACATGGGTGTACATGGACTCGATGAGTGCTTTCATGTATTGGGTTAGCCAGGAGAGATTTTGGTCAGGTCTAATAGCTATGTATAAATACATAGGTTGTATTAGAATTTTATAACATGTATTGAAATATAGATCTTTTCTCCCTCAATCTCTCTTCTGTCTAGAGTTGCCACTTGATAGGAACGCGATGCTGTCGTTAAGACACCGTGTTTATCAGCTTAATCCGACTTCTTAAAATTATTGACAATATGTAAATAGTAGTGAGTCGGGTCGAATCCACAGGGAAGGTAGTGTTTTTAGATTTGAAATCTTTGATTTTTTTTTTTTAGAAGAAAAAGAAGAAAAGGATTTGAGTTTTTGGAATTAGGATTGAAGTCGGAATATTAAAAACAAAAATTAAAAGGTGCAGAAATTTAAACTTGGTACTAAGATCTACTAGTTAGATCTTAGCATCTACTTGCAAAGTAATAATTTAAAGTGCAGAAATTAAATTGCAATAAAAATAAAAAGCAAGAAATTAAAATGTAAAAATAAAAATTTTTATTAACTAAAATTTTAGAATTTAAATACATAAAATTTAAAAAGAAAAGATAATAAAATAAAACAGCCTGATCTCTGATCTTGGATCGGCATTGGCAGAAAGATGGTGTAGAAGCTCGGCTCTTCTTCTCGACATCCGTTGCTTCGAAGCAGCCTTTAACCCATAGCCTGGCTTCGCCCTATACCAAAGCTTCACCTTGATCGGAGATATTAATTTCTGATGGCCTGGGGTCCTTTTTATAGAGCTAGGAGGGCTGGATATTTTTTCTAAAGGCAATATGGGACTAATGCGTTTGTAATCATCAAAATACAAACAAATTCGGATGAAATTTGAATCAAAACAGCTCAGATATGACTCTGCTAAATCTGATAAAATCCAGCCGTTCAATAGGAATCCAACGGTCTAAAAATCATCAAAATCGGATGTAGATAAGCTCAGATCGGGTCGGATTAAATTCTGGCCGTTGGATCGCGCTTGATCGAGGAAATCTGGCCGCAAATCATGCTTCGGGAGTCTTGATCGCCGCCGGCAGCATTCTGGACCGTCGGATCATCGCCTGGATCGAGCGCTGCCATCCGATGGTGATCCGCGTGATGTTTGTATCTGAATAAAATTCGGAAGCAACCACAGCCGTCCGATCCTGACCGCAAATGCCACATCCGTCCGATCGCGCAATAACTGTTCCCATGGACCGCGTGGACCGGCCGCACCGCACACCGCAACCAATCAGCACCGTTGTTATCGGACGAAAAGACTGAATTACCCTTGTGAGCCGCGATAAATTTCTGTAGACCCTTAAGGGGTCTAGGTCCACCACGTGGCAATCTCTAATTCACCGAAATTTGCTGAGCTGGCGGTCCACGCCTGGATCGTGGACCGGCTGATGGCTTCAACGGCTGAGTCGGCTTGATGGCTCGGCTTGCGGAGCCGGCTGAGCCGTTTTCTTTTTTATTTAATTTTTATTTATTTTATATTTTTTAAAAATTCATATCTTTTTCATTTTAGCTCCGTTTTACTTGAAATTTATTTCGTTGTGATCAAAAAAATGAGCTCTTTCTATTGATAATAAAATTTTATTTTTTTAATTTTTATTAATTTTTATTATTTTTTAATTAATTTTTTAATTAATAAAAATATGAATTTTTTAAAAATTATATATAAATTGATTATTAATTATTAAAAATTAATATAAATTAATTGATAAATTAATATTTTTATTGGTGAATTTATGATGTTTATCACACCCCCCAACTTAAGCTTTGCTCGTCCTCGAGTAAAGAAAGAATTTAGTTTTAAATACCTTTTAACTTTAGAGTTTCGAATTTTACTTAAGCAATTTTCAAAATGACCATTGATATTCAGTAGAGCTTAAATGAGACATATCATTGGAGTATTAATACTTATCAATAGAAAATTTTAGTAAAGAACAATAAATTTTTCAGAACTTTTTCTAAATTATTCCACTTTTATCTCTGATTTGTCTAAACTTTCATATAGGCAGGTGTATTGCTACTTCCATCCTTCATTTATTAATTTTTATTTTCACATTGCCCACTTTTTGACGCGAATATCATTGCTTACTTAGGCAACGGGACCCGGTTACTCGGTGGGAAACCAATGTTTCTTTTCTTTTTTTTTTTTTTTTTTTTTTTTTTTAACGTTGTACCACTATTGAATGTCTTAACTCCTTAAGCTTTCTATTTGATCCATGTAGCGAGTCTTGGGCCAATGACTCCCAAACCAATTGGCTTTAGGGCACTAGGTATAGAATACCCCTCGGGCTTACTAGCTCGAATCAAATAGGCTACGAGTTAAGACTAGCTTTACAACGAGCTTCTTTGCCCTTCCCACCTTTTGACACGAAACTCAATGCTTGCTTAGGCAAAGAGGCCCGGTTACTCAGTGAGAAGTACTTGGAAACTATTTTATTAAAATAAATTTTTATATGAAGAAACGTATAGTTACCCTACACAAGCCTATAAAAAGTAGACTTTTCTTTGATGCTAGTAAAAATAATTAGAAATGCTCCAAGGAAAAAATTTTTATGTTCTGGACTTAACTCTTTATTGAATTTTCTTAATACTTGATTCCTCAATATCTCACAGATTCTCTGATCTGTGTATCAATTTTCTTTTAAAAATGCTTAGTTTTATTCGATTCTTAAGTATAATCAGGTATCTAAATACTAAATACTAACTTTTTCGAGAACTTAAAATTTTAAAATTTTTATTTTTCCCTTCCCCCAACTTAATCGACATTGTCCTCAATGGAGAAGAAAAAATAAAGGATGTAATAAAGAAATAAAAGAATACACCTATATTTTATTTATTTATTTATTTATTTTATTTATATATTTTATTTTATTTTATTTTTTTTGTCCAGCACATGCCTTTACAAATTTGAGCTCTCCCTCCAACTTATTCAAATTATCCTAAAAAGAAAATAAGATAAATTAGATAAAAACTAAATATTGGGTTGCCTCCCAACAAGCGCTAAGTTTACCGTCTTCAGCCAGACACAATGTAGCTCACTATCCTGTATCGAATATTGGATTGACAAATTCTAATGATTTTGGATTGCCAATCTTAGAAAGTTGATTTTGATTTTTAATCCCATTATTGATATATTCATCGTTAATTTTTGGGATATATTTTATGATTCCATTCTCAGACCCATGTTTATTAAGAATTACTCCTATTTGTTCTTCTAAAATGCTCATGAATGGAGTTTTAGGAATTAAGTTTGATTCAATGGATGCTGGAATGGTGACTAAAGGCGGTTTTAATTCTGAAGGTAAATTAATTTGATCCTGCTTAAACAACTTCATTGATATTTCATTACATGCCTTTTGATTTTTATAAGAAGAACCAGCTTCTAGGGTTAAAGGGAATAGGACATTAGGTTTATAAGTCTCGGGTAAATCATCTATTCTCTTTTTCCTTATTTCTATCTCATTTAAACTGGAACTAGCATCAGTACTAATTCCTGGCTTGGGTTCTTCTATGTGGTTAATCTCAGTACTAACCAGTTCCTCTAAATTTTTATTTTGGCTAGCATCAGTACTAGCCTCTCTCACCTGGTCTTGATATGGTTCCATAAGAATCCTATAGCTTTCAAGTTCAGGAATTACTTTGGTATTCTCAAATTGGGGATTCTTAGATGAAATATTAGATTGATAATTTAATCCAGGTGGTTGGCGGTCATTAGGTGGGTTATTTGAAATTGGTAGGTTTGGTAGTTGATCTAGTTCTCTCCTCATGTTAGACTCAACTAATTGTCCTATTTGAGCTTCTAGTCTGGCGATAGATTGCTGTTGAGTTAGAATTAATTATTGAAGTTGGTTAAATCTATCATCAACTAGATTGGTCTGTTGAGGAGGTGGGTATGAAGGCTGATTATAATATGATGGCTGGTTAAACTGACTAGGCTGACCATTATTATAGGCATAATTTTGATAATTTTGCTCAAGTAAAATTTGGGTCTGAGCCTGAGTCTGTTGAGGTTGTCCAAGAAAAATTAAAGTTACTCCAATCTGAATTATATAAATTTGAAAATGGATCATTAATCAATTTGGAGTATTCTTGAGTAGCTTGAACTTGTTCTTGGATAAAATGTGGAAACTGTGCAGTCATAGGATATTCACTTACATGATGGATTGGACTAGCACAGATTGAATAATTCTCCTGATAATTAGAAGATGATGTGAATTGTGCAGGAGATTGTTGACCTAGGGTTAGGAGTTGATCTATTTTCTGAGCAAGAAGGTCAACTTTACCTAATTTTTGGATAATTAGATTCATATTAGCCATTTGATTATTATGTTTAATATGAATCAACCATTCAATTAAGTTCAACTAAATCAGAAAAAGCGATTTCCTACCATGCATGGTGTAACCCTAATGTATGGTTTAAAAATTTTTAGAATATTTTTTTTATTTTTATTTATTTATTATTATTATTATTATTTTATTATATTAAAAATTAATTTTTTTAATTATTTTTATTTGTTAATTTTAATTTAATTTAATTTAATTTAATTATTAATTTTTAGTTAGTTTAATTTTTATTTTATTTTATTTTTAGAGGAGAAAGGAGAAGAAAGAAAAAAGAGTTCTAAAGAAGAGGTCCTAAGGAGTCCTAGAACTAAGAAGAAAGAGAAGAATTCAGTTTAATTAGATCTAATGTTGGTTAGCAATCAAGTTGGTCAATCAATCCTGACTAAGGGTTATCCTAGATCTAGACAGCTCCTAACTGCCAAGGTCACCTTCAAGCCCTCCAAGTGTAGGATTAGCCAATCAACTAGCCAGGTAAGTGTAAGGTCGGTGGGAGTCCCCCCGTTGCTTGCCTTAGACACCAATTATGCTTGGCCAGGTAAGCGAACGGAACCAATTAAAAACCACCTTCCTTCGGACCCAATCGTCCCTGAACCACTTTCCTAGACACCAGTCAACTTGACTTATCCTAACCCGGTTCAACTCTTAGGATTCCTTGTCCTATTGAGCTCGAGTTCCTAGGGTTGATGTCTAATTGATTTTAAAATTAAAGGCTTAGGTCAATGCAGGATGCTGGTTGGTTGTTTGTGGGCTAAGGAAGGGTGATCAAATCCCCACCTTATCTTGTTTAATTGGATTATGCCCTTAATTTAATTTAATATGAATATGCACGAAAAAAAAAATTCAATCAAAAGATTTTATGCAATTTAAACTAGATGCATGCAACTAATTGAATTCTGAAAGGCTTACCTTGCTTCCAGCAATCACCAAAAAAAATAAAAATAAAAATAAAAATAAAACTAATATGATGCATGCTCTAAACAGTTAGGATTTCTAATTTCATCATGAGGCTTTTAATTAGGTTTAAATGGATATTTTTTTTAAATTAATTTAAAAAAAATAAAATAAATAAATAAATAAAATAAAAAGAAAAGACACCGTGTTTATCAGCTTAATCCGACTTCTTAAAATTATTGACAATATGTAAATAGTAGTGAGTCGGGTCGAATCCACAGGGAAGGTAGTGTTTTTAGATTTGAAATCTTTGATTTTTTTTTTTAGAAGAAAAAGAAGAAAAGGATTTGAGTTTTTGGAATTAGGATTGAAGTCGGAATATTAAAAACAAAAATTAAAAGGTGCAGAAATTTAAACTTGGTACTAAGATCTACTAGTTAGATCTTAGCATCTACTTGCAAAGTAATAATTTAAAGTGCAGAAATTAAATTGCAATAAAAATAAAAAGCAAGAAATTAAAATGTAAAAATAAAAATTTTTATTAACTAAAATTTTAGAATTTAAATACATAAAATTTAAAAAGAAAAGATAATAAAATAAAATAGCCTGATCTCTGATCTTGGATCGGCATTGGCAGAAAGATGGTGTAGAAGCTCGGCTCTTCTTCTCGGCATCCGTTGCTTCGAAGCAGCCTTTAACCCATAGCCTGGCTTCGCCCTATACCAAAGCTTCACCTTGATCGGAGATATTAATTTCTGATGGCCTGGGGTCCTTTTTATAGAGCTAGGAGGGCTGGATATTTTTTCTAAAGGCAATATGGGACTAATGCGTTTGTAATCATCAAAATACAAACAAATTCGGATGAAATTTGAATCAAAATAGCTCAGATACGACTCTGCTAAATCTGATAAAATCCAGCCGTTCAACAGGAATCCAACGGTCCAAAAATCATCAAAATCGGATGCAGATAAGCTCAGATCGGGTCGGATTAAATTCTGGCCGTTGGATCGCGCTTGATCGAGGAAATCTGGCCGCAAATCATGCTTCGGGAGTCTTGATCGCCGCCGGCAGCATTCTGGACCGTCGGATCATCGCCTGGATCGAGCGCTGCCGTCCGATGGTGATCCGCGTGATGTTTGTATCTGAATAAAATTCGAAAGCAACCACAGCCGTCCGATCCTGACCGCAAACGAACCACATCCGTCCGATCGCGCAATAACTGTTCCCATGGACCGCGTGGACCGGCCGCACCGCACACCGCAACCAATCAGCGCCGCTGTTGTCGGACGAAAAGACTGAATTACCCTTGTGAGCCGCGATAAATTTCTGTAGACCCTTAAGGGGTCTAGGTCCACCACGTGGCAATCTCTGATTCGCCGGAATTTGCTGAGCTGGCGGTCCACGCCTGGATCGTGGACCGGCTGATGGCTTCAACGGTTGAGTCGGCTTGATGGCTCGGCTTGGCTTGGTGGCTCGGCTTGCGGAGCCGGCTGAGCCGTTTTCTTTTTTATTTAATTTTTATTTATTTTATATTTTTAAAAATTCATATCTTTTTCATTTTAGCTCCGTTTTACTTGAAATTTATTTCGTTATGATCAAAAAAATGAGCTCTTTCTATTGATAATAAAATTTTATTTTTTTTAATTTTTATTAATTTTTATTATTTTTTAATTAATTTTTTAATTAATAAAAATATGAATTTTTTAAAAATTATATATAAATTGATTATTAATTATTAAAAATTAATATAAATTAATTGACAAATTAATACTTTTATTGGTGAATTTATGATGTTTATCACCACCCTAAGGGGGTGCCTCCCTCAAGCCTAAGGAGGGAGGCGCCCCATCACAGATTTAGGTTAGGTGGATCGACAGTCAGCTATCTTAGAGAATGTCAAAGGTCTCCTCAGGTCCATGCTAAAGATCAGGGGTTTTCACAACATGTGGTATCAGAGCTTGGTGATGGTGATGTTATAACATTATGGCAAATCAAAATTATTATTGTGAAGCAGTCCTATGATTGCAAATAATGGAAAAGTGAGGAATTCTACAAATACGCCATTGAGACAAGGTAATAAAAGAGCAAAAAGAAGTGGTATTTCATTAAAGTAAAAAGTTCATTACAACGGAAGGTCTGCAAGATTGGTTATAAAAAGAAAAAGGAGAAAAGAAGACAAAGTCCTATTCAGAATTAGACTTCGGACTGCCTTCTCCAGCTAATATAAGGTCATGCTTCAAATCATTAACCTTTTCTTCGAGATCCTTCCTCACTGCTATACTCTCACCGATTAACTTGTTGGACCTCCTAAGATTCAGCTTCAGCATTCCTATCGACATACTTCTGAAAGACCATTTGCATCATCAATTCTCGCAGCCCTTTCTGGTCATTTCCATAAGCCATGGATAAATTCTCTAGAGGATTCCTTAGGGAAAGAAGTTCGTCCGGACCCCTGCTTAGGCCAGCCTAAGCCTTGTCAGCTAGTTGTTTCTGGAGTTGCATCACCTCAGCATTTGTTGTCTTGAGCTTTTTCTTATAATCATCGATTTCTTTGCACCATCCAACTCGGTAAGAAATATAGGTGCTCTCAGCATCATGCAGCTATTGTTGAAGATCAAAAAATCTCTTCGACCAATCCCAGCTAAATTCTACTTGACCTTGAGATTGAACCAAATATTTTTTGAATTGGCCGATGTTCTCCCTTGCCTTATGAAGTTCCACCTAAAAAGAGAAAACCTTGGCAGTTAGGATCCAAGCCTTGTCGCTAGCAACCTTCTTTATGTGTTCTAATTCTTCAGTCAAATGATATTTCTTGGAGGGTATATTCCTTGAAGAATTATTCGAAAGATTGGAGAAGCCAATTGACTTCAACATTAGCTTTGGCATAATACTTCTTAAACTTCTAAAGTTCCCTTTCTATCTTCTCTAATTTTTCCTTTATCTGACGAACTTTGTTTTGCAAATTCTTAATATGAGCCTTTAGGGGGATACCCTGAGGCAAATGATTGGCTTTAACAGGAGACTGTATTTCAATACATAAAAATATTATAACACAAAGATATTGCAAAAGAAAAGTTTGCTTTCATTAATCAAAATATTTTTTAGTATAGAAAAAAGTAGAAGAAAAAATAATACAATGATCACTAATCTCCAACCTCTAGAGGAGAAGCAGTAGATGAGTTCGGAGTTCCCTCGGCAACCTCAAGCTCTGGAGCTGGCTCAGGTGAGGTGGCAGGGGGCACAGTAGAAGAAAGATTAGTGGATGGGAGAATGGCACCTGTAGTAGACGGCCCCACTTCATCATCAAAAGATCCTCCATCTAGGAAGCTGAGGTCGAGTTAAGAAAACTTCTCAATGAAGGAAAAACCCTATTTTTCTTGCACAAGATTGTTCAGATCTGATTGGATTTGAAGAAATAACTTTTTTTTTCTCAATCCTAATCAGATCTGAGATATCTCAAATTTGATCCTAAAGATCTGATATTGAAAAACAAAAATAAAATTAAATCTAATTTAATTTCATATCTTTACTTTGGCTAATCAAATTATCCTGCGATTATCCTGATCTATTTTGAGGTTCTGGAAAGAGCCATGCACGCGCATAACCTCTATCGGTGTCTACTTGGACAGGATCTAGACATCTTCTCCTCATGAATCTTTTCTTCAAATATTAGATCTCAATCTAATCTGAAAGTCCTTCAAAAGAATCTCTGAAAGCAGCATGTCCGTCTCACGAACACCTTCTCATGGATGCTGAACTCTTTACAAATTTGATTGGATCTTCTTCTCAAATTTATTTTCAACCATTGGCACTTAGAAGAAGGGGAGAGAGAGGATTAGAGAGGGCATGGAAGATGGAAGGGGTGATAGCCTTTGGGTATAAAAATTATTTCTTTCATAAAGAGCCTTGGTGCAAGGGTTCTTATACAAAAGCATAGCGCTAAGTTAGAGTCCCTCTTTGACCAAAATCCTCATTTATTCGACCATTGGAACACCTAGATCTAATCATCATGAAAACCCCTAGATCTCATCTGATTTTGATGCCAAAAATCAATCTGAAAGGTAGTGGCATGAGTAGATAAGGAAGAGTCCACTGCGCTAAGGATTCTTTCCTCAAAAGTTTGATTTAAATCAAAATCTATCATAACTCAGTCTAGGCACCTCCAAAAATCACAAAATATGGTACACCCAATGTATGACTCGTGCCTTATTATATATCGAAAACTTAGATCAAAAGGATTTCTAGAGAATTTTTTAAAAGTATCTAATCAGGTGATCCTCAATTCTCTCAAATAGGTCAACTTTTGACCCTAGTCAAATTTGACTATGAATGGATTTAATTTCTACAACTAATCTAACCTAGACTTATTCTAGTCAGTTGAAAATAAATCCATCCAAAATACAAAAAATGAGTCAAATCAAATTTGACACAGTTGCGATGAATCAGAAAGATTATAGAAAGTCAGGCTCATCGACATAATTGAAATACCTTTCGATGGACCAGAATTTTTTTGATTCATACGATTAGAATGATCGATCATCAAAATCATTCTAATTGCTTCAAAAATCCACCAGTGACACCTAGCAGTATATGATGGCAACCCATCAGAACTAAAAGTGAACCTCTTGGTGTAGTTACCTGTGTGACTGGATTCTTCTATCTTGAGCCCCAACTAGATTAGGGTTAAGGTGAACTCATCAAACCCAACATCTGTCATATGAATTAATCATTCGATTTGAGTTCAATGTGAAAACCTAACAGAAACTCTTTCTATCATCTTCACTCTGCCATGGCCATGGGCTTAAGGACCCAAGCTCATGATTATCATAGGACTGCTCCTCATCTACCGAGGTAGATAGATCCCCTATTAGTGCAATCTAATTCCTACAATGAACATGCTATAACCAATATATACCTCAAAATTCTAAATAGCTAGATGATCGAGTTATGGTGTAGTCAAATTATAACATCCTCAAGTTAAACTACCGATACATCTTAGGTCAAAGAACCAGACACACCACTGCAGCATCGAGTTAGTCATCGACGAGAAGGTAGATTTTCTTATGACTATTCGAGGTGGTCACGCTCAGTGCCCTCATTCTCTAACAAGTACCTATACTCTCGCTCCGATGTCTCCACACCATAGATTAAAGACACATCTATCCCAAGAAAGTGATCATACACCAATCCTTTGGATCAATCACCATCCTTGTGATGATCCTACGGTCGAGAATAGTTTATGAGTTAATTTTGAAAATTCATGTCTTAAATTTTCAACTCTTGAAAATATGAATTGTCATTATCATTAACTCAAGGGATGTATCATAGATACTTTTTTACACACTATGATAAATTTCATTTTTTATCAATTTATAATTAAAATTTTAAAATTGTCCTTAGAAGTGTATTACAAGTATTTAACCAATCTGGATTCTAGGATAGATATCTAACAAACTCCAACTTGACCTAAAGCCAATTGGCTACAAATCTAAGTTCCATCTTCTTAAAGGTGGGCTTCGATCTTCTACTGGCTCAATGACTTTGTTAGTGGATCAGCCGCATTATCTACAGTGTTGACTCTCTTGAGCTCGACGTATCCCTTCTTGAAGTAATCGTGGATGAGGTGGTATCGCCGCTCGATGTGCTTGAATTTCTGGTGAGACCTAGGCTCCTTCGCTAGGGCTATGGCGCCATTGTTGTTGCAAAATAGAGGGACGGCCTCTGATGGCATCACTCTGAGCTCTGTGACAAACTTTTTATACCAAAATGCCTTCTTTATAGCTTTCGATGCAGCAATATACTCTGCTTTCATGATGGAATTTACTATCACAGTCTGCTTGGAACTCTTTCAACTGACAGTACTATCATTGCACACAAATAGACTTTCAGATGTCGACTTTCGATCATCTATATCGAACATAAAATTTAAGTCTGTATACCCCTGGACCTGGAGTTCTCCATTACCAAAAACTAGAAACATATCCTTAGTCCTTCTCAAGTACTTAAGGATATATTTCACAAAAGTTCAATGCTCTTTGTCTGGATTCGATTGATACCTACTCGTGACACTCACAGCATAGGCAATATTAGGTCGCGTACATAGCATGGCATACATGAGGCTCCCTATTGCTGAAGCATAAGAGATCTTGCTCATGCATTCAACCTCCTTAGGTGTGCTAGGACACATCTTCTTGGAGAGATGAATGCCATGTCTGAAGGGCACTAAGCCCCTCTTGGAGTTTTTCATGCTAAACCTTTTTAGCTTCTCTATGTACATCTTCTGTGAGAGACTCAGCATCCTATTTGGTCTATCCCTATAGACCTTAATTTCCAGAATAAAGGATGTCTCTCTTAGATCTTTCATGGAGAACTCCTTAGACAACCGCATTTTCACTACAGTCAACATGAAAATATCATTTTCAATAAGGATGTCATTCATGTACAGTACGAGGAAGAAAATAGTGCTCTCACTGATCTTTTTAAAAACACAGGACTCCTCATTCTTGATGAATCCAAAAAGATTTGATTACATCATTGAAATGAGCATTCCAGCTCCGAGATGCTTGCTTAAGTCCATATTTGGATTTTTGCAGCTTGCATATCTTATGATCATTATAACTAGATGTGAAACCTAGCAACTATTTCATATAGATATCTTCCTCAAGATATCCATTTAAGAATGCCATTTTCACATCCATCTATCATATTTCATAATTAAAATAGGCTGCAACAACAAGCAATGTGCGGATAGATTTCAGCATGGCTACTGGCAAAAAAGTATCATGATAGTCAATGCCTTCGTGCTAACTATATCCTTTCACTATGACCCTTGCTTTGAATGTCTCTATATTTCCATCAGCACCTATCTTTCTCTTGAAGATCCCATTTACACCCAATGGTAGTATACCATCAAGTGGATCTACCAAGGTTCAAACTTGGTTCAAGTGCATTGAGTCAATCTCTGACTTCATTGCCTCTAACCATTTCTCGAAGTTGATATCTAATATCGTCTCGTCATAGATTTTGGGATCATCACCATGAACCCCATTTCTTGTGAGGAACATTTTCTCGACGTCTTCTGAGTACCTAAGTACCTTTCAAGAGGATGGAATATTCTACTTGATCTACGAGGTGGAGGAGGTAGTGTTTGGGTTGGCTCAATCTGATTGGTTTGCATACGTTTCTTGGCTCGTGGCTCTTGGGAGACTTTCTTCTCGAGCCTAATCTATCTTTCAATGCCACCATCTTGAATAAACTATTTTTCAAGAAAGATAGCATGTTGATTCATAGTCACATTGTGATCTTCTGGAAGATAGAAAAAATATACTAATGACTCATTAGGATATCCAATAAATCAAGCTCTGAAGGACCTAGACTCTAATTTGTCTGCCTGTTGTCTCTTACAATCTCAAATTCTAAGATGACTCAGACTTGGTTTCTTACCCTGCCATATCTCATACGGTGTGGTAGGAACGGTTTTAGATGAAACCCTATTCAGTAGATATATAGCAGTCAGCAGACTATCTCCCCAAAGAAACTTAAGAAGATCCGTGAAGCTCATCATGAATCGAATCATATCTAATAGGATCCGATTTTTTCATTCTGAAATCTCGTTGAGTTGAGACGTTCCAGGTGGAGTCCATTGAGTGACTATGCCATTATTTTTAAGATAGTCTAGAAATTTCCAACTAAGGTATTCGCCTCCTCGATCTAATTGAAAAATCTTAATGGATTTTTCGATCTATTTTTCTAGTTAAAGTCTGAATTTTTTGAACTTTTCAAAAACTTCAGACTTGTGTCGCATCAAATATATACGCGTACTGAGATAAATCATCGATAAAGATGATGAAGTAGACGTAATTACTCCTGACACCAAATGGGCCACATACATCAGTACGTACTAGGACAAGTATGTCTGTGGCCCTTTCCCCATGTCCCACAAAAGAAAGCTTGGTCATTTTGCCATGAAGGCATGATTCATAAATTTGATATGACTCGAAAGTCAACGGACTTAATAGCCTAAATTTTTTTAATTTGTTAACCTTGCCTTCAACTATATGACCTAACCTAAGGTGCTAAAGATACCTATCATTTAGACTATCCCTAGGTCGCTTTGATCTTATGGCATTCACGTTTTGCTTGATATTAAAAATAGAAACATCAATATGTAACTTATAGAGACCATTTATAAGGAAACCACTTATAATTTTATTTTTTTCACAAAGAATATTATAATGGTCCTTAAGAAAACTAATTATATAGCCTTCTTATGCTAAACATGAAATAGAAATCAAACTCCCGCTTGCTGTAGGCATATAAAAATAGTTTCAAGTACTAAATCTAATTATAATGGTAATTGCAGAGGGTAAGTTTCCACGACCATAGCAACAACTCTTGCACCATTTCCAACATGTAGGATCATCTCACCATCCCTTAGCCTTCTGCTATCCTCAAGATCCTGCATAGAAGTGCACAAGTGAGTACTAGAACCAGAGTCAAGCACCCAACTGGATGTAGAAGAAACCGTAAGATTAGATTCTATAATGAGCATACCTCTAGAAGGACCTACCTTCTTCTTGTTCTTCAGGTTGGCCAGGTAAAGAGGATAGTTCTGCTTCCAATGTCTATCAGTGTTGCAATAAAAATATTTTTCTTTGTCAGCGGACTTCTTCTTTGGCTCTGCCTTCTTTTTCTTCCCACCATCCACCTTCTGCTTCTTCATGGACTTCTTCTTCTTTCTAAAAAAATTTTTCTTGGAAAAAGTCTGCTCCACAGCAAGTACTGAGCCTTTAGAACCTTTCATAGAAAGCTCAGCAGTAACCAGCATGTTCATGAGCTCAGCCAAGGTATTATAAAGTTTATACATATGGTAGTTCATGTTGAACTATCCATACGCATCAGTCAAGGACTATAGAATTATATTAATTTGCAGATCCTGATCTAACTTGACACCGAGCTTCTTAAGCTCTTCTAAGTCCTTGATCATCATCAGACAATGATCTTGGACCAACTGTCCATCATGCATCTGAGTCTTAAATAGTCTTTTGGTGACTTGATATTTGGTTGCACGACTCTATTCACCAAACAATTCTTACAGGTGAGTCAACATTTGATGGCTTGTCTTAATGTCTTTATGTTAGCACTGAAGCTCATCAGACATTGAGCCCAACATGTAGTACCTAGCTTTATTATCTTCATCCATCCACTTCTCAAGAGGTGCTCTCTGATCAGCGGATGGACGGATTGGTAAGATGGGAATATCCTGTTCCAACACATGAGTCAACTTCTCAGAATCCAAAATAATTTGAAGGTTTTGAGCCAATCTTTGTAGTTGGATCCGATCAGTCTATGGATGTCCAGGATACGTGCTACTAGATTAGATGCAAATATTTTCCTATAGAGAGTCAAAATTTTTGGTTAGATTTTGTAATTATAGACTTAACTAATTTATTTAGAAATTTTATTTTTAAATAAATTAGGCTTCCACTATTTACTTGGATTCCTACACTTTCTTAGCAGAGATGCAAAAATCTCCGTGATTATTGACTGGCTCATCACCTCACTTAATAGTTATTGGTGATGGATTAACTGATGAGTGAACAACTCTTGTCCAATGATTCTTTAATCATGGTGCACCCAAACTTGATCTCTAATTCATGAATCTCATCATGTCCAGAGTATTGATCCACTCCTTAGTTAAGTCAGACAAACCATTGCATGAATTGGATTCCTGATTGGATCCCTCATCATATCCGAAATATTGAGCCCAACCCATCCTCCAACCTATAGCATCCAATGCCTAATAGACATGGTTGTGTCTTCTCGATGCAATTGAACCACTGTAACCAACCGAGAACAATCAACCCCGGTAAGGGCCTGCACATCTACAATGTTGGAAGACCTTAGACTTAATATTTTCTTAGAAAAATTTAATTTAGATCTCTTTAAACTTGACTTGACTTACTCATAATAATTATGTCTAACCTAGTGGCATGGGTTGGCTTGAATTGTTAGCCACCTCGAATCAAAATTGGATCGACATAAATGGCCAGGTAAGTGAGACCGGTGGAAGGGATATGCCATTAACTCGATAAGAATGTATTCAGATCGAGTAGCTCCCAACAAAAACCAATCGATCGTATCTACCAGACTTACCTTAGATACCAAATTATCAAATCAAAACCAATTGGGTTAGCCTACAATCTAAGCTCGAACCATGGAGCCAAATTAGGTCTTGACTTGATCGAGTCACATCTCAATGTTATTCGATCTTGACCTAGACTTTAATCCTATTAGGCTGGTCAAATCTAAGCTTTCTTTGATCCCACCTAACCAACTCTTGATTTAGTTTGATCAACCGCTAGACCTAATTAAGCTACCCAAGCCTGAACCTAATTTTATGAATATTTCTTAGATCTAAAAATTCATAATTTTTAGACCTAATTGATTTCATAATCTTAATTCTTAATTATGTTTTAGATTTATGAACAAAACATGTAATAGAAATTCTAGGGTTTTAGGATCTAGGATTTTGCAAAAAAATTAGTTCAGATTTTTTATTAAGGACGAGCGTGTAGCACCCCTACATGCCATAAGAACATCCTATCGAATGGAAGGAGAGGGCCTTTAAACCCTACTTTATTTTTATGACCAGACGGCCAAGAAGAACGTCTTAATCAGAAATATAATTTCTACTACAAAACTAGTTAGATCATATATCACATGTAAAAAGATCTAATATCATCAATATGCATACTTTTAGATCTGAAATATCACATATTAAATCTAAAAAATAAAATTTTAAATTTGATCATATCAAAATTAAAACTCTTCTAGACATCTTATAGAACTATTCTATAAATAGTGTAAGCATGCATCTTTCATATCGCATATGAAATAAAACAAAAATTAAAAATTTTATTTTCTACTTTTAGATCTGATTATAATAATTATAACATAAAAAAATAAAAATTAAATAGATGTAAAATCATATTTAATTAAATTAAATGCATGATCATACTACACTACACATAGAACTATTCTATACCTAGTCTAGTCATGCATCTCATATATTTTAGATCTAAATGATTTATTTTTTTAATTTTTTGATTTTAGATATAATCATATTTGATGTGACATCTGAAATCTTTTAATATTATATCATAAATAAGTATAAACTCAGATTTAAGGTAGATCTGAAGAACTGCTAATGCAGCGCTGATACCAGTTGAAGAAAAAATCCTATTTTTCTTGCATAGGATCGTTCAGATCTGATTGGACATAAAGAAATATTTTAAAATTTTTTTCTATAATCCTAATTAAATCTGAGACATCTTGAATCTAATCCTAATGATTTGATATTAAAAATCAAAAATTAAATTAAATTAAATTAAATTTTATACCTTTACTTTGGGTAATCAAATTATCCTGTGATGATCCTGATCCATCTTAAGGTTTTGGAAGGAGCCATGCACGCGCCTGGCCTCTACCGTTGTCCACTTGAAAGAATCTAGACATCTTCTCCTCATAAATTTTTTCTTTAAATATTAGATCTAAATCTAATTTAGAAGTCCATCAAAAGAATTTTTGAAAGCAACGTGTCCGTCTCACAAACACCATCACGTAGATGCTGAACTCTTCACAAATTTAATTGGATCTTCTTCTTAGATTTATTTCTAACCTTTGGCACTTAGAAGAAGGGAAGAGAGAGGATCATAGAGGGCATGGAGGATGGATGGAAGGGGTGACAACCTTTGGGTATAAAAGTTATTTCTCTCATAAAGAGCCTTGGTGCAAGGGTTCTTATACAAAAGCAAAGCTTCAAGTTAGAGTCCCCCTTTGACCAAAATCCTCATTTATTCAATCATTGGGACTCCTGGACTTGATCTCCAAGAAAAATCCTATATTTTATCTGATTTTGACACCAAAAATCAATCAAAAAGGTGGCAGCATGAGTAGATAAGGAAGAGTCCACTACGCCTAGGACTCTTCCCTCAAGAGTTTGATCCAAATCGAACTTTTTTATAACTTAGTCTAGGCACTTCAGAAAATCACAAAATTTGGTATACCCAATGTATGATCATGCCCTATCACACATATCTAAAAATTAGATCAAAAGGATTTCTAGTGAATTTTCTAGAAGCATCTGATTAGGTGGCCTTTAATTCTCTCAAATAGGAGAACTTTTGACCCTAGTCCAATTTGACTATGAATGGATTAATTTCTACAATTCATCTAATCTGGACATGTTTTTGTTAGATGAAAATAAATCCATTCAAAATATAGAAATGAGTCAAATCAAATTTGACTCAGTTGCAATGAATCAGAAAGATTACAGAAGGAGAAAGTTAGGCTCAATCGTGTGTTAGCATGATTACCTTGAACCTGATTGGATCTAATCCAAATCAATCGAACTGGGTTAGTTCAATTGATGACATCCAAACCCAAACCCTTATTTGTGTGATCTAGTTAGGTCCAATTCTGTTTGGTAATGAGACATGTCACGATCTCTATCATCGACATCATCGAAACACCTTTCGATGGATCAGAACTTTTTTTATTTATAAATTAGAATGATCGATCATCAAAATCATTCTAATTGCTTCCAAAATTCATCAAAGATATCTAACAGTACATGGTGGCAATCCATCAGAACTGAAAGTGAACCTCTTTGTGTAGTTATCTGTGTGATTGGGTTCTTCTATCTTGAGCCCTAACTGGATTAGGGTTAAGGTGAACTCGTCAAACCCAACATCCATCATATGAATTAATCATTTGATTTGAGTCCAATGTGAAACCTTAATAGATACTCATTCTATCATCTTCACTCTGCCTTGGCCATGGGCTTAAGGACTCAATCTCATGATTATCATAGACTGCTCCTTATCTATCGAGGTAGATAGATTTTCTATTATTAGTGCAATCCAGTTCCTACAATGAACATGCTATGGCTAACATACACCTCAGAATTTCGAATGGCTAGGAGATCGAGTTATGATGTAGTCAAACTATAACACTCTCAAGGTAAACTACCGATACACCTCAGGTCAAAGAACTAGATACACCACTGCAGCATCGAGTCAGTCATTGACGAGAAGATAGACTTCCTTATGACTACTCGAGGTGGTCATGCTCAGTGCCCTCGTTCTTAATGAGTACCTATACTCTCATTCTGGTGTTTTCACAATGTAGATTCGAGATACTTCTATCCTAAGAAAGTGATCGTACACCAACTTTCCGAATTGATCACCATCCTCGTGATGATCCTACGATTAGGAGTAGTTTATGAGTTAATTATGAAAATTCATGTCTTAAATTTTTAACTCTTGAAAATATAAATTGTCATTATCATTAACTCAAAGGATGTATCATAGATACTTTAAATACACACTATGATAGAAAGTAATTCTTTTATTAATTTATAGTCAAAATTATAAAATTATCCTTAGAAGTTGGAAGTGTATTACAAGTATTTAGCTAATTTGGATTCTAGGGCACACATCTAACTCCCACTTGACCTAGAGCCAATTGGCTACTACGGCACACATCTAACACTCAGCCATGTTCCTTTGGTAGAGTTCGAACCCCTTGATGAAAGAAATTTTTTCAAAGTCAATTTTTATGTCCTTCATCTCAGAGGATGATGCGGGAGCATCCGAGACTACTGATCAATCCTTAAGTCCTGAGCAGATTCCTTCGGCAAAACAAACACTATTGGTACTTATTCATGCCAAGACTAACTTCGGTTACAACTTGCTTCGATGGGTTAAGGAATGATGATACCAATATCAAAATTCGTTGCTGATCGATGATATATCAAAGAGGAGTTATTCAGAATAAGTTCCATAGTGATTTAATGCTCTTTGGAAGTAGATATTTGCTAGTTATTGTTGGTGGACGAATTTTGAAAGCTAAAGAGATAAGACTCCTAGTCCCCATGTCATTTATTGCATTCCCTAGTTCCTAGACCTTTAATGCTATTTCAGTTTTGTTTAGTCTTTAATGTTTGGGTAGTTCCCATGTTGTTTTCAATTCTGAGTCTAATATCTATATAATGAGACATATTCTCATTTTGTAATCAGACTGGTTGAATGAATGAAAATTCCTCTTTGTGAGTTGAATTATTATCTCGATTCTTTATCCAACGTCGTTGGTGGTGAATCAAACAGTTCTTTATCCTTGGCCGGTGGAATTTCCTTTAAGCCTTGGTGGTGAACTGCAACTATCTCGGTCCTTTATCCTTGGCTGGTGGCTTGTGCCTTTAGGCTTAGGTGATAAACCTTCCATATCCTCGAGTTACACACATCCCCACAAACACAGTGCCTCATCCACTTCCTCCCAGAATCGCTCACTCCACAGAGCTTATTTGTGGAAACTCAAAACACAAAAGTTGTAGATCTACGAGTCCTTGATCTGTGACTTTTGGAATCGGGTCAATCCGACCTGTATTGAGGAAGTTACGCCCATTTTCCCGAAAATCGCGCAATCCTGAAATTTTCTGTTCGGAGTCACTCGCCCACGCACGCATCAAGTTGGTATCAGAGCTCAAGGTTGAACTTATCTTGAGTGATTCCTTTGTAATGTTATCTTCTACTTATCATGGGTGACGAACAAGTTCCACGAGGCTTGACTTTGGAGCAAGCGCACGACCTAAGGCGAGATCGTGCTATAGAGAATCTCCAAAGGCAAATGGAGCGAGTTCTCAATCTCCTAGAGAACCCGGCAAGACAAGAGCAACCAGCAAGGCGTCCCGATGTTCAGCGACACCATGACAATTCAGATTCGCATCACAATTCTAATGATGATTCTAATTCCACTGGAGGCAACTCTAGTGCTTCTGAGCACCGAGTTCGGAGAAGAAGAAGAAGACACCATGAGAATGACCGTGAGATTAAAGCAGATGCACCTGAGTTCGAAGGTAGTCTCAATCCTGACAACTTTGTTGATTGGCTCCATGCCATTGAACGAGTTTTTGACTTCAAGTCCTACTCGGATGAGAAGAGGTGCAAGGTCGCTGTTCTGAAACTTACTAAATATGCTTCTCTATGGTGGGAGAATTTAAAGCATCAGCGAGCTAGAGAAGGGAAAAGCCGAATCAAGTCTTGGGATAAACTCAAGAAACTTATGAAGAAGAGGTTCTTGCCCGATACCTATAAGCAAGATCTGTTTCTCAAGTTGAATTCCCTAAGACAACAAGGGATGAGTATTGAAGAATATATTCGTGAGTTCGAACAACTCATGATGAGGTGTGAAGTTCCAGAAGTTCCCGAGCAAACCATCGCTCGATTCCTTGGTGGCATGAATCAGGAAATTGCTGATTTGGTTGAACTTCAGCCTTATTGGTCCTTCGAAGATGTTTGCAAGCTAGCAATGAAGGTTGAGAAACAACTAAAGAGTAGCAAGAGGTTTTCTTCCAGAACCTCCTCGAAGGGGACATCCTACTTTAGGGGTGCTTCCTCAAGCAAATATGAAGGTGTTTCGTCGAAAGCTAAGGGTAAAGAGAAGTTGGTGGAACCCGTCAAAGAAACCAGCAAGAAAGTTGATGGTGACACAAGGAAGTGTTTTAAGTGCCATGGCTATGGGCATTTGCAAGCTAATTGTCCAAATCGGAGAGTTATGACTCTTCAAGAAATTGAGAAGATCGATTTGGAACTTCAAGAGGCCAGCGATGAACATGACCAGAATGATTCTGAAGCTAAAGAATCCGAGAATATCATTGAAAAAGCTGATGATGGCGAGTTGTTGGTGATACGGAGAGCATTACATGCTGAGATATCTCCCGAAGAGAATGAGCAAAGGGAGAACATCTTCCACACCCGTTGCACTATTAACGGGAAGGTGTGTACGATGATTATCGATGGAGGAAGCTGCACCAATGTCGCCTCGACAACCATGATTGAAAAACTGAAGCTACCAACATCGAAACATCCTCAACCTTACAAGCTTCAGTGGCTTAGCAAAGGAAGTGATGTGAAGGTAACCAAACGAGCCCTTATATCATTTTCCATTGGGAAGAATTATCGAGATGAAGTTCTGTGCGATGTTATTCCCATGGATGCTTGTCACTTGTTGTTAGGTAGACCTTGGCAATATGATAGAAAGGCTGTACATGATGGGCATAAAAACACATACTCTTTTCACAAGGAACGAAAATGCATTACTCTTGAATCTTTGAAACCGAGCATGCTACATCGAAATCAACCTGGGGAGGGAAACACTAGTAAGGAAAATCTTTTCTTGAGTAAAACACAGGTTGAGAGAGCCATTACCAAACAGAAAAATGTATTTGCTTTGCTTATGGTTGAGAAAAAGAGTGAGAAAGAGAGACCTATACATCCGAAAATGCATTCCTTGTTAAGAGACTTTGCAGATGTGTTCCCCGAAGAATTGCCATCTGGATTACCTCCAATAAGAGGTATTGAGCACCAAATTGACTTGCTGCCCGGTGCCCCTCTACCGAACAAAGCAGCATATAGATGCAACCCGGAGGAAACAAAGGAGTTGCAAAGACAAGTCAATGAACTTATCGACAAGGGATATGTTCGAGAAAGTATGAGCCCATGTTCTGTTCCGGCTCTACTCGTACCAAAGAAGGATGGAACATTCAGAATGTGTGTCGATAGCCGAGCCATCAACAACATCACTATTAAGTATAGGTATCCTATACCTAGACTTGATGATATGCTTGATGAATTATATGGTTCTACTGTGTTTTCGAAGATAGATTTGCGAAGTGGCTATCACCAGATCCGAATGCGGGAAGGAGATGAGTGGAAAACAGCTTTCAAGACTAAGGGAGGTTTATATGAATGGTTGGTTATGCCATTCGGACTTTCTAATGCTCCAAGTACTTTCATGAGGCTTATGAACGAGGTTCTTCGTTCCTTTATTGGTCGATTTGTTGTTGTATACTTTGACGATATCCTTGTTTATAGTCGAAGCGAAGAGGAGCATATTTCTCATCTGAAACAGGTCTTTAAAGCCTTGAGAGAACAGAAGCTTTATGCCAAAATGGAGAAGTGTGAGTTCTTCTCTTCCAGCATTATATTCCTTGGATATGTGGTTTCGAAAGATGGAATTTCCGTTGATCAATTGAAGGTGGATGCAATGAAAACCTGGCCGGTTCCGAAATCCATTACCGATGTAAGGAGTTTTCATGGCCTTGCTTCTTTCTATCATCGTTTTGTGAAGAACTTCAGTACAATCATGGCCCCTATCACTGAATGCATGAAGAAGGGTTCTTTTGAATGGACAGGAGCTGCTCATGACGCTTTTGAACTCATCAAACAGAAGCTATGTGAGTCCCCCGTTCTTGCCCTTCCTAATTTTGATAAAGTATTTGAAGTTGAATGTGATGCAAGTGGAGTTGGCATTGGAGCTGTTCTTGTTCAAGAACAAAGACCATTGGCATATTTCAGTGAAAAGTTAACTGATTCGAAGAAGAACTACTCAACTTATGATAAGGAGTTCTACGCCATTGTGAGAGCTCTTGATCATTGGAGTCATTATTTGAGGCCTAAACAGTTTGTACTTCATTCTGATCATGAGGCTTTGAAGTTTATTAGTGGCCAACGCAAGCTCAACTCAAGGCATGCCAAATGGGTAGAATTTCTTCAATCCTTTTCTTTCGTTTCGAAGTATAAACCTGGCCATACTAATGTTGTTGCGGATGCTTTATCAAGAAGATACTGTATGCTTGCTGTTCTTGATTCTAGAATTCTTGGTTTTCAATCCATGAAAGAACTATATTCTGAAGACCCGGAGTTCTCTACTATTATCGATAGTTGCAAACATGGAATTCAAGGTACATATTCTCTCCAAAATGGCTTCCTTTTCAAGGGAAATCGATTATGTGTGCCGAAGAGTTCATTTAGAGAATTGTTGATCCGAGAAGCACATGGTGGAGGTTTGGCTGGTCACTTCGGCGTGAACAAAACTCTTGAAATCCTTCAAGAGCACTTTTATTGGCCAAAGATGAGTGGAGAGGTACATGCTATCATCTTGAGGTGTGCAACTTGTCAAAGAGCAAAGAGTCATTTCCATCAAGGGCTGTATACTCCCCTCCCAGTACCATTACAGCCTTGGGAAGATGTGAGCATAGATTTTATTGTGGCTCTTCCAAGAACTCAGAGGGGAAAAGATGCCATTATGGTGGTCGTTGATCGGTTTTCTAAAATGGCTCATTTTATTCCATGTCACAAGACGGATGATGCATCTCATGTGGCTGATCTTTATTTCAAGGAGATCATTCGCCTTCATGGAGTACCAAAGACCATTGTATCTGATCGTGATTCTAAGTTTTTAAGTTATTTCTGGAAGACCTTATGGAGAATGCTTGGAACCAGACTTCTATTCAGCACCACTTGTCATCCTCAAACCGATGGCCAAACGGAAGTAACCAATCGCACTCTCACTACGTTACTTCGAGGAATGGTTAGTAAATCTCTAAAAGATTGGGATTTGAAGCTTGCACATGCTGAGTTCGCTTATAATCGATCACCGAGTTATACTACTGGTCGATCACCCTTCGAAGTTGTGTATGGAATCAATCCGCTCACACCGATTGATTTAATTCCTATTCCATCCAATTCACAAGTGAACTTTGATGGCAAAGAGAGAGCTGAATCAATGAAAAAACTCCATGAGCAGATTCGAAGCAAGATCGAGAAGGCTAACGAGTCTTATAGGAAGAAAGCTAATAAACATCGGAGGAAGGCTCATTTCCAACCAGGTGATCTTGTGTGGTTACACTTAAGGAAGGAAAGATTTCCTTCTCAGCGGAAGAATAAGCTTATGCCTAGAGCTGACGGTCCATTTGAAGTTCTCGAGAGAATTGGCGAAAATGCTTACAAGATTGATCTTCCTGGAGAATATGGAGTTTCGGCAACTTTTAATGTAGGTGATCTTTCTCCTTACTTGGAGGATGATGACTTGTCAGATTTGAGGACAAATCTCAAACAACCCGGGGGGAATGATGCGGGAGCATCCGAGACTACTGATCAATCCTTAAGTCCTGAGCAGATTCCTTCGGCAAAACAAACACTATCGGTACTTATTCATGCCAAGACTAACTTCGGTTACAACTTGCTTCGATGGGTTAAGGAATGATGATACCAATATCAAAATTCGTTGCTGATCGATGATATATCAAAGGGGAGTTATTCAGGATAAGTTCCATAGTGATTTAATGCTCTTTGGAAGTAGATATTTGCTAGTTATTGTTGGTGGACGAATTTTGAAGGCTGAAGAGATAAGACTCCTAGTCCCCATGTCATTTATTGCATTCCCTAGTTCCTAGACCTTTAATGCTATTTCAGTTTTGTTTAGTCTTTAATGTTTGGGTAGTTCCCATGTTGTTTTCAATTCTGAGTCTAATATCTATATAATGAGACATATTCTCATTTTGTAATCAGACTGGTTGAATGAATGAAAATTCCTCTTTGTGAGTTGAATTATTATCTCGATTCTTTATCCAACGTCGTTGGTGGTGAATCAAACAGTTCTTTATCCTTGGCCGGTGGAATTTCCTTTAAGCCTTGGTGGTGAACTGCAACTATCTCGGTCCTTTATCCTTGGCTGGTGGCTTGTGCCTTTAGGCTTAGGTGATAAACCTTCCATATCCTCGAGTTACACACATCCCCACAAACACAGTGCCTCATCCACTTCCTCCCAGAATCGCTCACTCCACAGAGCTTATTTGTGGAAACTCAAAACTCTAAAGTTGTAGATCTACGAGTCCTTGATCTTTGACTTTTGGAATCGGGTCAATCCGACCTGTATTGAGGAGGTTGCGCCCATTTTCCCGAAATCACGCAATCCTGAAATTTTCTGTTCGGTGTCACTCGCCCACGCACGCATCAGAGGAGGCCTTGAAGTCTTGTACTACTTGAACCTTGGCCTTCATAATCTGCCTCAAGGCCTGTTGTTCCTTCTCTGCCATTTCGACCTCGATCTTCTTCCTCTTCTCGATCTCTAAGGTCAGCTCCTCCTTCACCATCGCCAAAGCCTATTCAACATTTCAGACCATCTCTTGAAGGCCCTCGACCTCGATTGATTTCTCCTTAAAGAGATGGTTGATCTTGACTAATTTTTTCTCAAGGAGGCGATTGATCTCAGCCTGATGCTCTTCCTGAACGTTCTCCACCTTCGACCTTTGAAGATTTATCACCTTGATATTGGCGATTAGTTGGCGACCCATCTACAAAAAAAAAAAATGAAGTTATGCTAATGAAAGAGCACACAGATGAAGTCAAAAGAAAAAGTGGTCACCTTGAGGAAGGACCCAAGTGTGCTACTCAAAATTGGCATGACAATCCTGTCCACGAGTTCGAGCAGGGTGCATCCATCGATCAAAGATCTGACAATTGTCTAGTTATTTAAGGAGTTTTCTTTTGGATCCTCATCATCACCATTGGACCTGCTAGAAAGGGACTTACACCGAACCTTTCTAGTGGCCTCCTTCTTCTTCTCTCTTACCATTTCTATGGGAGGTTCCGGAATCTGGATTTCAACAGGAGGACTTGAGGATGTCGGATGCATCGCTATTTCAATGGCAGCGACAACCTTGGAGGTAGTAGTGGTGTCAGTGGGTGCCACAGAGCTTGGCATGCTGAACTTTGCCCTTTTGGAGGGCTCACCAGGTGTAGCACCTTTTCTCTTGTGAGCTCGGAGCTCCTTGGAAAGTGATTAAAGTTCTTCAGCATTCATTTCTGCAATAATGAAATTGTTATAATTAGAGAAAAAATAAGAAAGTAATTTGTAAAATTTGAAAGTATACCTACTGGATTGAAGGGACTCAAGCCAAGATTGAATAAAGTTTGGTCTTTTATTAGTTCGAACAAAAGTGGAGCTTGGTAATTCCTGAGTTTGCTAACTAAGTCTTGATCTTCTTTTTCTAACCCTGGTGATCTAAATCTCTCAGATGTCCCTAGGGAAGGAAGTCCTAACTCTAGGGTTGAGAAATGAAGAAGAATTTTTCCTTCTAGTTATGGATGGAAGAAGGAGCACCTTTAAGTAGCCCCTTCTTGCCGAACTAGGAAGCGAGGTACCACTAGTCCTTAGCAGTGAGATGATGTTTGAAGGTAAAATAATTGTAGAATAAAAAAAAATGGTAGGCTGAACTTTGGCTAAGATATAGAGTAAAAGAAACCCCATGATGAATCGAAAAGAGTTTGGGACCATGGAAGTGAAAGAAATATCAAGGAACCTAAAGAGAGCAAGAATAAAAGGGAGAATTGGAAGCCAAAGTCCCGCATGAAATTCTTCAGTGTGCAAGCAGAACTGGCCTGGGGGAGGAGCGCAAACTCGATCACTCGACCCCGAAAGCTCCAGCTCGAACTCTGAAGGAACCCCATACTGAATCCTCACCAAGGAAAGGTCTTCAGGATGCATGGAGCAAGGGATGGTTTTGAAAATGAAAACTGGATAAGGTACCTCCCTTATCATGATTTCTACCCGAAGAGCTGAATCTTGGGAGTTTGGCTTAGACAAACTCCTAGGACCGCTGGACCTAGAAATGTTAGAAGACATTTGGATCAAACAGTTAGAAAATATTCCATTGAAAATTGAAAGAAAAAGAGTTATGAAATCTTTGAGGAATAGTGAACTCCCACAAAGAAACAGAAAAACTTCAGAAATGAAAAAGAAAAGCAAAGAAACAAAGGGAAAAGGATGAGAAACTAACCTATATCAATCAAAGAACTTGGAAGGATGATTAAAAGAGTAGAAGGTGGTCAAGAAGGACGTCAATGGCTAGAGGAATCCCGATGGATGATGAACAGGATGATCGGAGGAAGCAAAGAACGGAAGGAAAAGAAAGGAGGAATAGGCAAAAATGAGAGAGGTTGGGGAGGAGTTTAAATAGCAAAAGGAAATGAGATTGGATCATGATTGCAGATCCCCTTCATCCAATCCTGACCTACCACACGTCCTGGTTATTTGTGCTAACCACTAATGACTGAAAAGGTAGTTATTATGCCATACATGGAGCTTCGCGACGGATGAGATTTCAAAGGAATGCATTTTTTCGAGTCACTCACCCATTAAGAAGCTTTGACACTGGACAGAAAAAAGCCAAAAAAAATTTTTCATCTCCCAAAGATGGGAAACAGGAAAAGGACTTTGGCTGCTGTAGTTTTTGTACTCCCTTCATTCGAACTTGGAACTCGAGAGTAGGAAGATAAGTGTTGGGTGTAAAATTAGATCTCGTCGAAGTTCGCTAAGCTCTTGATGATTGACCTCCATTCTATGAGAATCTGCTAACCTTCTCAACAACGACTCCTGAATGCATAACTTATCAAAGAAATGCTAAAGTTTAGTTGAACTCCTTCCAGTCAAACTCCTTCCAATCGAATTTAATCAGTTTGTGATGTACCCAATGGCTAGACTAGCTCAAAAGAACCTCACCAAGTTTTCGATCCATAGCAGCTACTTTGTGAATATTGAACCTCTGCACTCCTAATTTCAATATAGAGCATGTCTTCTTTTGATCAACCTCGAATGCAGTCGAACTCCCTGAAGCTGTCAAAGAATGCTCTAGCGAGCTTTTAACCAGTGGCAGGCTCATTGTTCGCTATTCGAGGGCCGACCTTTAAGCTCAACCAATCCGGCATCAGGTTCTCCTCTGCATCAATACCTAGCTAATAAATGCAGAAGTCTCCAACCCATGCCCAAGCTCTAATAAATGGAACTCAACCGCCTAAGAGTCATGACAAACAACAACCCACTCCTAGTAACAAATTTCACATGGCCCGAATGGTCTACCAGTAGGTGGTTATGGCTACTACTATCAGTTTGTTTCATGCTCCATCTATTTAAGGAATACTTCAGATATATTTCTTCTCTAAGCTCTAATACTCATCCCTCTACTCTGCTAATTTTTTTTTTAAGTACTCCATTCTTGTTGGCTAGAGAATTGACTTGATCGTCGGAGGTTTCTATCAAAACTAAACTTCGGTCAGGATTTCATCTTGCAGGTCTCATTGGTGACCTCGCCTTCTCCAACTCCCACAAACTCCAGCATCAGCACCATTTTTCACACTAATGATTATCATTACTGTCCCTCTTTTCTAATAAATATTATTGGTGTAGACAACGGTCAGACACTAGCATTTGTTGGAGCTAGAGGTGATGAGGTTGCTGATGAGACCTAGAAGATGAAGTCCTAGCTGGAGTTGGCTCTGGTAGGACCCTCCAACGATCAAGTTAGTTCTCTGGCCAACAAGAATAGAGTACTCATGAGAAAATTAGAGTAGAGAGGAGAGCTTAGAGAAGAAGATGTATCTAGAGAGTTTTTTTTATAGGTAGAGCTCGTAATAGAATGATAATGATATTCACAACAAAATGCCAATAGGCCATGCAAAGTTTGTTATGGAGAGTGAACTATCATTTGTCATGACTTGTAGCCCATTAGATTTCATTTGTTCGAGTTCAGATGAGAGGTTGGAGACATCTGTGCTTAATAGTAGGTTGTCCATATTGGGATAGAGAATTCAAAGTCTGATTGGCCAAACTCGAAAGTCGGCTTCCAAGTAGTTAATGGTAGACTTGCGATTGGATTCTTTTAAGGTTGCTTTTGAAAACTTCCAGAAGTTCAGCCACCTTCAAGGTCGGCCGAGAGTAGGTGTGGGCATTCAGACTAGAGGCCAGAGAAGGGATGGTAGAATCTTCAACGAGGAATGCAACTAAGCTTTTTTGAAGGAGCTTGGTTGGAACAATAGAGATTTGAGATCGACTAGGAGTTGAAACAGATGAATGTTAAGACTCTAGGCTTCCTACTAGTGTTGCTTAGCTGCTTTTAGAAGTTCGGCCACCCTCAAGATTGGCTTCTGGGAGAAGTTTGGACTTATGTTGTTGGCAAAGTCCTTTCGCTGACTCAAGCTCATCCGGTTGAGGTCCTTGGTGCAGGAGTGCCAGGATCTGCAATTCATAAGGTGCAGTAGAAGAATTTGACTATAATGAAATTTGGCTAGAGGGGAATCAGGCTGGCCAAGGTCCTTGATGTGGGATTGGTGAGATTTGCCATCTATGACGAAGGAATTTGGCTGCCTTCAAGGTTTGACCACCAGGCAAGGTTGGGCTGTGCAAGAATTTGATATTTGATGTAGTCCTGCTATCTACCTTGAGCTAGGGATCAAAATTTTGAATGACAATTTTTTTTGCTATTTAAGCTCATCCGGCTGAAGTTCAGTATGTCTTTAACAAGTTTCTATTGGAAATTATGTCCCAAAGCCAATCGTTAGCTTGTTAATGGTCGAGCTACTTTGTATATGTAATTGACCATTGATAAATAAAATACTTTGGCATGTTTTTCATCACAAGTCTTCATCTTCTAACGAACTTCATTTTTGTGATGAAGTCCTTAGGACTATTTAGTTTCGATAAAGAGAAAATTTATTGATTAATCCTTAAATTAGTTCATGATAAAATAATAGGCTGTTAAATAGGATGACATCATCTATCGAGCATAGGTCACTATATGCCATATAAGTTGGTTATCCTCTTAACCAAGGAGTGTGGAGACATTGGTATGGCATATAGGTGACATGTATGGGTACATCATCATTGAACGTGACCAACTCCAGAGCATTCTGCTGTCGAGGATGTCTCTGATGGGATATAGATATAAGTGTAACTTAGACCTAAGATCACCTCAGTGACTTGCAAGCAACTCACTGTGTTTTGGTATTTGACTAACTGAATTTCTAATTCAATAACGGAAGGCTTCGGGGCACAGTCAAGTACTTGCAAAGTTGGTGTGTGATCAAGATAGAATCAACCACTCCAAGAGTTGGAGAAGAATGTAGTACTGTATCTCAATATAGCAAAACCTTGGCCAAGGTAATCCATCAGATGAATTTGGTATTTTGAAATATAATGTGGACAATCTGATCAGAGTTGACAATTGAACTCTAAGGTGTCCTACGAGTATTTTGATCAAGAGGATGAATTATATGGAAGCTATATCCACATGGGTTCTAAGGATGGTGTTCTACACATTTGACCTATCTGACCGTCGGATATCATTGCTAGATGGTCACTTTGATTGATATAAAAATTTATTCCTATGCTACCGACTTAGGTTCGGACCTATGAGGTCACATACATTAGAGCTCATGATCTGATCAGATGGTTGATCAATGATTGAGATCGTTCTAGGGTTAAACGATCAATACGATTGATGTTTAACCTAGTGCAAGTGTTGCAGGAGAATTGATTGGCAATTCAATTGCTAATGGCTTAATTTGATTAATCCAAAAAGGGTTGAGATTAAGTCTAATTAAATATGATTTAATTAGATTTAGTTTTAGCTTGATTGGATCAAGTCCAATTAACTTATTGGATAAGTCAAGTGCAAGGAAAAACTAGTCCTAGTCTAACTAATTAGGTTAGAACCTAATTTAATTGAATTTCCTAATTTCCTAATTTGATAAGAAAATTAAATCAGAATTGAATTTAATTAAATCTAATTTAATTGAATCATTAATTAGGTTAGAACCTAATTTAATTTGGTTCAGTTGGTTTTGGTTTAATTTGATTTAAGAAACAACTTTGACCAAGTCATAGATAGAATCCTAGTAAGACTAGGATTCCTCCTTGCGCCACCTTAGTCCCAACGCCCCCCATGCCTATTTTTTTGGTATTTTTCATGGAAAATCTTTTTCTTCCTGAACTTCATGTATGCCCCCCCACCCTCTCTCTCTCTCTCTCTCTCTCTCTTTCATATGGTAATTAGGTAGAAGACCAAGTCAAAGAAGAAGTTTGTTTTGATATTGGATTCTGTGAGATAGAATCCTAACAAACACAAACTCTTCCCAAAAGGTGCCTCCCCCTCTCCCAATTAATTTCTCTCTTATTCCACATGAGAAACCCCTTTTCTTGTGTGCCTTTCCTTGCTGGTACATGCCAAAAAATTATGGAGGGGGGGCGCCCAAGAGTTGGGCACCCCTTGACTTGCCCAGTTTGACCTTTCCTTGTCTAGTATTTGACCTACACAATGACTCTTCTTTTCTTATATATTTTGAATGAATTTTGACTTAAAATTTTTGTGGGTTATAGAACTTTAAGAGGGATTTGAGGTGTATGAAAATCAGGAAGAGAGAACCTCTGGGTGTTGAGATTCAATAGACATAAAATTACTAGGTGAGAGAAAAGAGAAGAAGAAGAGGGTCTTCTTCTAGGGTTGCTATGTTCACCTCTTCCCTTCCTTCTTCCTTGAATTTTCTGAGAGTGTCTCATATCTAAAACTTCTTCTCCTCCTTCGCCTCTTTGGAAGAGTTCAATCAAGAAGAAAAGAGGCATCTGATCAACCATCGAAGAAAGATTAGTGCAATACTAGCGTACTGTATTAATTTCCAGCATTTGGATTTTTGATAGTGATCGTAGGCACGTGTGGATGACTCCTAGAGGCCAGATGTGTGTACAGCTTGCAACTTCATCCCCAATCCTAAATCAGTAAGTTAGAACATCTAACTCGCTCAAATAATAGATCTGATCTATTATTTTTTTCATACATGCATAAGATGTAGTGTAGATCTAGGTTGATATGATCAACCTTTCCTTCTTGTTTATTTTTAATTTTAGATTTAAATGCCATGCAATTGTCACACGGAAAGTATGTCCAGAAGGTTCTGGAGAGGTTTGGGATGGAGAAGGCCAAACCTGCAGAGATGCCATTGCCGAGCCATATGTCTCTCTCCAAGTTACAGTGCCCCTAGTCAGAAGAGGAGAGAGTACATGGAACGAGTTCCTTATGCAAATGCTGTAGGCAGTGTATGTACACTATGGTGTGCTGTAGACCAGATATAGCACATGCTGTGACAACGATTAGTAGATACATGGCTAACCGAGATATCTGCATGGAACAAGGGATTATGGTTTGGTGTTTGGTTGGTAGCCGAGAGGATTTGGAGAACAATCTGTGAAGATGTGTGATGATTCAGGTCCTCTAGAAGGGTTTGTTGATGCAAATTATGCTGGTGATCTTAATACAAGGAGGTCTACTACTCTTTTTGCATATATGGTGGACTGGTGTCTTTGAGATCAACCCTTCAACCAATCACAGCTTTATCTACCATAGAGGCTGAGTACATTGGGATAACGGAGGCTATAAAAGAAGTCCCTTGGCTTAAGAAGCTGATTGATGAGTTGGAGATGGAGCAGAGCAAGGTTACACTATTCAGTGATAGTTGAGTGCTCTATTATTGGCACAGAACCCAGTCTATCATACGTGCACAAAGTATATAGACATGAGGTACCACAAGATCAGAAAGCTGATGGAGGAAGGTAAAGTGGAACTGATGAAGGTCCATACCAAGAAGAATCAGTCTGATGCACTCACGAAGGTACTCCCTAGAGACAGCTTTCAGAGATGTGTGGCATGGATGGATCTGTTGAAAAGAGATGAGTTCATAAGGACTTGGAAGCATCAAGGTGGAGAATGTGAGCTCAGAAGTGGCACTCCCAAGTCTTGGAAACATGAGAAGATAGATCATGGAAAGATGGGAGTGAGTCGAAAGAAGAATTAGTCTCAATATTAAAGTTCAGAAACTAGGTCGGCTCACTTTAAGACTGAGTTAGCTCAGTTGGGAACTTGGTCGGCTCAGTCCTGGATTGGGTTGGCTAGGTCTTAGAGAAAAATCCAGATAGAGAGCAGCATTTTTGAACAATTGGCATAGTTCACAATTGGGTCGGCTCAGTCTGGGATTGAGCGGACCCAGTCGTAGGTTAGCCGGCTCAATCTGAAACTGGGTCAGCTCAGTTTTCATGGGTTATTATTTTGTGTACGTAAGTTGTCTGAATTTAGGGAGTTTTTCTATGAGCTTGGGCTTGATCCTTTGTAAAGTATATATACTGAAAATAGATTAAGGTTGTAAAGGTGCTGAAATATACAGAATAAAAGCTCTTTTCTCTCGAAAATCTCCTCTTCTCTTCTTCTGTATTCCTTGATTTATTTGATTGTGCTTCCGTAGAGATCTCTAAGAAGTACTTTCTTGATTGCTTGGTTAATCACCGGTAGCCACGCCGATCCATGTGGGAAGAGCGCATATTTCCAACACCATCATGGATCAAACCATGTCCAACAAAGTTTGATTCCTCCTTTTTCATACACCATTATGCTGTGGTATCTCTTGAGGAGTCCACTATGAGAATCCCATTCTCTCCTAGATTTGTCAAGAACTCACTGGATAGGTATTCATCTCCTCGATTTGATCGAAGAGTTTTAATACTTTTTCTAGTTTATTTTTTTTACTTCATTAGGAATTATTTGAATATCTCAAATGATTCAGACTTATGTTTCATAAGATAAACATACCCATACCTAGATAGGTCGTCAGTAAACATAACGAAATAGTGATATCTACTTCTAGCAATAGTGTTCATAGGTCCATATACATCACTATGTATGAGACTTAGAACTTTATTGGCTCTTTCACCCTTTCTAGTAAAAGATGATTTTGTTATCTTTCCTAGGAGATAAGATTCACAGGTTGGCAATGATTCATAATCATTGACTTTGAGGATTCCCTCTTGTTAATATGACCAAGCCTGCAATGCCAAAGGTAGGCATTTGTGATATTATCTAATCTAGGGTATTTATTAGTTGTGTACATTACACTCACAGACTATGACAAAATGTAAATGCCATTTTTTTGCTATCCATGTATTATTACAACATCATTCAGAATGATGTCATAATAATCTTCTTTTATCGATAAATGATAACTGACTTTAGCCAAAAGGCCAATAGAGATTTTATTTGTTGGAGGTAAAATGGCTTCTACCAAAGACAGGTCTTTAAAGCCTTGAGAGAACAGAAGCTTTATGCCAAAACGGAGAAGTGTGAGTTCTTCTCTTCCAGCATTATATTCCTTGGATTTGTGGTTTCAAAAGATGGAATTTCCGTTGATCAATTGAAGGTGGATGCAATGAAAACCTGGCCGGTTCCGAAATCCATTACCGATGTAAGGAGTTTTCATGGCCTTGCTTCTTTCTATCATCGTTTTGTGAAGAACTTCAGTACAATCATGGCCCCTATCACTGAATGCATGAAGAAGGGTTCTTTTGAATGGACAGGAGCTGCTCATGACGCTTTTGAACTCATCAAACAGAAGCTATGTGAGTCCCCCGTTCTTGCCCTTCCTAATTTTGATAAAGTATTTGAAGTTGAATGTGATGCAAGTGGAGTTGGCATTGGAGCTGTTCTTGTTCAAGAACAAAGACCATTGGCATATTTCAGTGAAAAGTTAACTGATTCGAAGAAGAACTACTCAACTTATGATAAGGAGTTCTACGCCATTGTGAGAGCTCTTGATCATTGGAGTCATTATTTGAGGCCTAAACAGTTTGTACTTCATTCTGATCATGAGGCTTTGAAGTTTATTAGTGGCCAACGCAAGCTCAACTCAAGGCATGCCAAATGGGTAGAATTTCTTCAATCCTTTTCTTTCGTTTCGAAGTATAAACCTGGCCATACTAATGTTGTTGCGGATGCTTTATCAAGAAGATACTGTATGCTTGCTGTTCTTGATTCTAGAATTCTTGGTTTTCAATCCATGAAAGAACTATATTCTGAAGACCCGGAGTTCTCTACTATTATCGATAGTTGCAAACATGGAATTCAAGGTACATATTCTCTCCAAAATGGCTTCCTTTTCAAGGGAAATCGATTATGTGTGCCGAAGAGTTCATTTAGAGAATTGTTGATCCGAGAAGCACATGGTGGAGGTTTGGCTGGTCACTTCGGCGTGAACAAAACTCTTGAAATCCTTCAAGAGCACTTTTATTGGCCAAAGATGAGTGGAGAGGTACATGCTATCATCTTGAGGTGTGCAACTTGTCAAAGAGCAAAGAGTCATTTCCATCAAGGGCTGTATACTCCCCTCCCAGTACCATTACAGCCTTGGGAAGATGTGAGCATAGATTTTATTGTGGCTCTTCCAAGAACTCAGAGGGGAAAAGATGCCATTATGGTGGTCGTTGATCGGTTTTCTAAAATGGCTCATTTTATTCCATGTCACAAGACGGATGATGCATCTCATGTGGCTGATCTTTATTTCAAGGAGATCATTCGCCTTCATGGAGTACCAAAGACCATTGTATCTGATCGTGATTCTAAGTTTTTAAGTTATTTCTGGAAGACCTTATGGAGAATGCTTGGAACCAGACTTCTATTCAGCACCACTTGTCATCCTCAAACCGATGGCCAAACGGAAGTAACCAATCGCACTCTCACTACGTTACTTCGAGGAATGGTTAGTAAATCTCTAAAAGATTGGGATTTGAAGCTTGCACATGCTGAGTTCGCTTATAATCGATCACCGAGTTATACTACTGGTCGATCACCCTTCGAAGTTGTGTATGGAATCAATCCGCTCACACCGATTGATTTAATTCCTATTCCATCCAATTCACAAGTGAACTTTGATGGCAAAGAGAGAGCTGAATCAATGAAAAAACTCCATGAGCAGATTCGAAGCAAGATCGAGAAGGCTAACGAGTCTTATAGGAAGAAAGCTAATAAACATCGGAGGAAGGCTCATTTCCAACCAGGTGATCTTGTGTGGTTACACTTAAGGAAGGAAAGATTTCCTTCTCAGCGGAAGAATAAGCTTATGCCTAGAGCTGACGGTCCATTTGAAGTTCTCGAGAGAATTGGCGAAAATGCTTACAAGATTGATCTTCCTGGAGAATATGGAGTTTCGGCAACTTTTAATGTAGGTGATCTTTCTCCTTACTTGGAGGATGATGACTTGTCAGATTTGAGGACAAATCTCAAACAACCCGGGGGGAATGATGCGGGAGCATCCGAGACTACTGATCAATCCTTAAGTCCTGAGCAGATTCCTTCGGCAAAACAAACACTATCGGTACTTATTCATGCCAAGACTAACTTCGGTTACAACTTGCTTCGATGGGTTAAGGAATGATGATACCAATATCAAAATTCGTTGCTGATCGATGATATATCAAAGGGGAGTTATTCAGGATAAGTTCCATAGTGATTTAATGCTCTTTGGAAGTAGATATTTGCTAGTTATTGTTGGTGGACGAATTTTGAAGGCTGAAGAGATAAGACTCCTAGTCCCCATGTCATTTATTGCATTCCCTAGTTCCTAGACCTTTAATGCTATTTCAGTTTTGTTTAGTCTTTAATGTTTGGGTAGTTCCCATGTTGTTTTCAATTCTGAGTCTAATATCTATATAATGAGACATATTCTCATTTTGTAATCAGACTGGTTGAATGAATGAAAATTCCTCTTTGTGAGTTGAATTATTATCTCGATTCTTTATCCAACGTCGTTGGTGGTGAATCAAACAGTTCTTTATCCTTGGCCGGTGGAATTTCCTTTAAGCCTTGGTGGTGAACTGCAACTATCTCGGTCCTTTATCCTTGGCTGGTGGCTTGTGCCTTTAGGCTTAGGTGATAAACCTTCCATATCCTCGAGTTACACACATCCCCACAAACATAGTGCCTCGTCTACTTCCTCCCAGAATCGCTCACTCCACATAGCTTATTTGTGGAAACTCAAAACATGAAAGTTGTAGATCTACGAGTCCTTGATCTGTGACTTTTGGAATTGGGTCAATCCGACCTGTATTGAGGATGTTACACCCATTTTCCCAAAATCGCGCAATCCTGAAATTTTCTGTTTGGAGTCACTCGCCTACGCACGCATCACCTAGTGGTCGACCTTGAAGGCAGCCAAATTCCTTCATCACAGATTGTAGATCTCACCAATCCTACATCAAGGACCTCAGCCAACTTTATTACCCTCTAGTCGAATTTCATTACAGCGAAATTCTTCTATTCCATCTTATGAATTGCGGATCCTAGCACTCCTACGCCGAGGACCTCGATCGGATGAGTTTGAGTTAGTGAAAGAACTTCGTCAATAACATAAGTCCGAACTTTCCCCAAAAGCTGATCTTGAGGGTGGCTGAACTTCTAAAAGTAGCTAAAGCAACACCAGCAGAAAGCCCGGAGTCATAACATTCACCCATGTTAGCTTCCAGTCGATCTCGAATCTCTACTGTCCCAATCGAGCTTCTTCAAGAAAGCCTGGCTGTAGTCCTCATTAAAGATTCTACCATCCCCTCTTTAGCCTTCAGTCCGAATGGCCACACCTACCCTTGGCTAATCTTGAAGATGGCTGAACTCTTGGAAGCTGTCAAAAGTAGTCTCAACAAAATTCAATTGCAAGTCTGCCATTAGCTACTTGGAAGTCAACCTTCGAGTTTGGCCAGTTAAACTTTGAATTCTCCATCCCAATATAAATAACCTACTATTAAGCACAGACATCTTCAATCTCTTATCTAAACTCCAACAAATAAAATCCAACCATCTACAAATCATGACAAATGATAGCCCATTCTGCGTAACAAACTCCGTGTGGCCTAAATGGCATACTGGCATTCTATTATTGATATCACTATTAATCTATTATGAGCTCCATCTATAAAAGGAACCCTCCAGATATGTCTTCTTGTCTAAGCTCTCCACTCTTCTCTAATTTTCTCCTAAGTACTCCACTTTTGTTGGCTAGTTCAACTTGATCGTTAGAGGATACTGCCAGAGCCAACTCTAGCTAGGACTTCATCTTGCAGGTCTCGTCGGCAACCTCATCTCCTTCAGCTCCAGCAAACTCCAGCGTTCGACCATTTTCTATACAAATATGATTGGTGATAGAGGAAGGAACTTTGAACCCTTGTTTTTAAAGGTGTATCCAGTCGAGTTCATCTTCTTCCTCTCTTCTCTAATTTTTTAGCTCCTTTTTCTCTAATCTTTCTTGTGTTCTAGCAAGATGCCACCCAAGAAGGCTCCCTCTTGATGATATCGCCTCTACTGCCAGAACTAACCAGGATTCACCTACTCTGACCCCATCATTGGCACCTCAACCTCCTCCACCAGTAGTCATGGTGGATATAGAACAATTTGACTTGCTCATGCAGCATGTTAGGAGCCTTACTAAAGCAATGCAACCCATGCAACAAACTCCAATACCAGCTCAACTGGAGAAACCATCGCTGGAGTATCGAGATCCATCATCTAGAAGATCCACCTGGGTCAGTCGGCTAGTGATCTCTACAAAGGGGAACCAGAGAGTAGAGAGCTCCTGTACTGATCATGATTCTACTCCCAGAAAGTCTCTGCCCTCCTTCAGCCAACCATACTTTGTGATCCACGATTGAGATGATATTCTCGATCAAAAACTCCAAGAGATGAACTGGCAGACTGAGGAGCTCCACCACGTGGCCCCTGCCCGCAATGATGACATCTACCCTGATCCATCCTTCACCATCTATATCATGTAGAAGCTTATCCCACCGAACTTCAAGCTTTCCTAGTTTGAGAGTTTTGACGAGATCTTGGATCCCGTTGATCACCTCGAAGCTTTTCGGATAATGATACTGCTCCATGGCATGCAGGACACCATTCTGTGTCGAGCATTATCCTTTACCTTGAAGAGAGCAGCAAGAAATTGGTATTCAGGCCTCAAACTAGGTACCATTTACTCTTTTGATCAGATGAGCCATCAGTTCGTGACTCATTTTGTCAGCAGCCAACATCAGAGATGAGGTTCAAACTCTCTTATTTGTATTAAGTAGAAAGAAGAGGAGTCCATCTAAGCTTACATCAGCCACTTTAACATTGCTACTCTTGAAGTCCATAATTTGGACCAGTCTGTTGCTATGCCCGTATTAAAGGATGGCCTTAGAAGAATTATCTCCTCTTCTTCTTGAAGAAGTATCCTCGAGACTTCACTGACATGCTAGCTCAGACTGAGGGATACGCCTGAGCTGAAGAAGCTTTTAAACTTAAAGATGAAAAAACCATAGGAGAATGGTAGGTGGGAGAATCAAGCAAGCCCACACTTGAAGAAAAGCTGAGTGAAGCTCGACCATGCTCTAGAATCCCTCCTGAGTGCAGACAAGCCTAAACTCCATCTCGAGCTCATTGGCCAAGAAACCTAGATTGGAGGGCACGATGGAACTCCTCTTAGAAGATTTCATAACTACTCCCTCTTGAATGCTTCGAAGACCCAAGTATTGATGAAAATAAAGAAGTAGCTACCGATGCCAAAGAAAATGTGGACTCATTATAGCAAGCGTAACCCCCAACAAGTACTGCCTCTACTATCATGACCATGGTCATGATACTGAAGAATGCATACAACTCCAAGACGAGATTGAGGAGCTCATCAGATGAGATCGGTTAGACCACTTTTTGCAATGTCGGCTGGAAACAAGAGAAGATCAGCCAAGGGCATTGCCACAGTCAGAGCCACCTCGAAGGGATGAACCATAAGAAGATCGACCCTCACTCAGGATCATCAACACCATTACTAGGGATATCGGTTGGAAGAGGCCAGTGGTTTAGCAGAGCCAGTAAAGAGGCAGAAGACTGAAGAACCTATTGCTTTTACTAAAGAAGATGCTCAAGGGATTCAATTTTTGCATAATAATGTGATTGTAGTTACTTTGAATATTGCTGACTATGATGTATGCCATATTTTGATTGATAATTGAAGCTTTGCTAATATTTTATTTTATGATGCTTTCTTTAAAATGTTTATACCTGATAGTTGAATGGGACCAATAAGCTCTCCATTAGTGGGATTCACTGGTGATACTATACCAATCGAAGGAATAATTATCTTATCAGTTATCGCAAGTCGGTATCCAAGGCAATCCAAAGATCAAGTTGATTTTCTAGTGGTGAAGACTCCCTTTGCCTACCATACAATCCTCGGTCAGCCTGGGTTGAATGCACTTCGGACTGTAGTGTCAACTTATTATTTTAAGATGAAGTTTTCGATAGGACATGGAGTCGGGGAAGTTAGAGGCGATTAGGCTTTGGTGCGACATTGTTATACAATTGCTCTATAAAGAGAAAAGCAACCAGATACTTGTCCAATGGATGGACTTGATGCTCATGATGATTTAATAGAAGAATGTGGAGAATCCATTGACGATCTATTGCAGTCTCTTTAAATAATGGGCATGAATTTGTAAGGAGAGGTTAAAAAGCAGCTCGTCACTTTTTTATAGAAGAATGCTGATTTCTTTGCTAGGGTTTCTATAGATATGCCTGGAATTGATGCAAAAGTAATGAAACATCATCTAGGTGTAGATCTAAAATGCTGACCCATGAAGTAGAAGAAGCACAGCTTTGCACCTGAGCGGCAAAAGGCAATTATGGATGAGGCCAACAAGCTCCTTAAGGCAAAGTTTATTTAGAAAGTCTCTTACCTAGACTGGATCACCAATGTGGTCCTTGTCAAGAAGGTGAATGGCAAGTAGAGGATATGCATAGACTTCATAGATTTGAACAAAGCCTGCTCAAAGGATAGTTATCCCGTACCTAGAATTGATTAACTAGTGGATGCAACTTCGGGCCATGAGCTCCTCACTTTTATGGATACCTTCTCTGATTATAACCAAATCTAGATGTCACTAGAAGATGAGGAGAAAATAATTTTTATTACTAATCATGGTCTTTATTATTATAGGGTTATGCCCTTTGGACTCAAGAATGCAGGTATGAGCTATCGACACCTGGTGAATAATTTTCAAGGAGCAGATCGACCGCAACATGGAGATTTACATGCATGATATGCTTGTCAAGAGTCGATCTTCAACAAATCATATCGTTGACCTGAAAGAAACCTTCAGTACACTCTGGAAATATAACATGAAGCTGAATCCAACCAAATATGCTTTTGGAGTAATCTTGAAGAAGTTCTTAAAATTCATGGTGTTAAGATGCGGCATCGAGGCAAATCTTGAGAAGATCCGAGCCATCCAGAAGATGACTGCTCCAAAAAAAATAAAGAAAGTTCAACACCTGATAGGAAAGGTTGTAGCTTTGAATCGCTTCATTTTGAGGTTGATGGAATGTTGCATGCCCATTTTTCAAGTATTTAAACAACCAAAGAACTTTAACTAAATCCCTGAGTGTCAGCAAGCATTTGAAAACTTAAAGAACTATCTCGGCTCACCTCCTCTCCTTGCCAAGCTTGAATCTAGTGAAGAGTTATTCTTATACCAGGCTGTATCTCTTGCTGCTATTGGAGCCATCCTGATCAAAGAAGATGTGAAAGTGCAAAAGCCAATCTACTACATAAGCCAAATTCTGAGGTGTAAAGGATTAGTGCCGCTCCCAAGCCTTGGAAGGCCACGTGAAAAGCTAGGGTGTTAGCTCTGGGGAGTCTAGGACAGGAGTTGTCTTAGGGTAGAGGTGGTGTGTAGCCCTCCATGGGCTTGTGGTTCAAGTGTGAGGACCTTGAGGGACTTGGTAGGTGCTATGAAGATCTGAGACACAAGATAGAGCAAAGGAGCTAAAGCTAGGAGAAGAATCAGCCAAGACAAGAGGCTGACACACAAACGGGTTGGCTTGGATACGCAGTCGAGCCAGCTCAGGCTGAGATTGAGCTGGCTCAGACAGCCTCAACCCAAGCTGGCTCAGACCACAATCAAGCTGGTCCTCTCAAGTAGATAGAAGACTATGTTTGGGTGAGATGCAATCAAGCCAACTCGACTTCTGATAGAGCTGACTCGACTATGGCGTATAGAATAGGATTGGTTTTTTAATTGGTCTTAGATTTGGATTAATCTAAGGGAACTTAAGACATAGTCCAATAAGATCTTAAGATGGCTAACTGATGTATGGGTCGGGTTTAAATCTAAAGGATGAGAGCATGGGAGACATGGGTGTATATGGGCTCGGTGAGTGCTTTCATGTATTGGGTTAGTCTAGGAGAGTTTTTCAATTAGAGTTTGAATTTATTAGGATTCATGGGGTATAACTGAAATCTTAGGATATATAAATTCAGGTTTTGTAACTTTTATAGTGGTGGAATCAATACAAAGCTTTTCTCCCTAACTCTCTTCTCTCTGGTTCTAATGCCAAAATTCTAGGCTCCATCTCTTTCTATTTTTTTTCTTAGATCTTCAATTTACTAGATTAACACCTAGGTTCATGCAAGAGATCAGATCTATGATTGTGGTTCTGAGCAACCATAGGTATAACAATTGGTATCAGAGCCCAGTTGAGCATGGAGGAAGAAGATCAGGTTTCAGTAGAAATTAGCAGCAAGGTTCAGATCTAAGGTTTTCTCCAGATTTCATGAGAAAGAAATAGATCTAAGGACTGCTGTCCACCATCCCTAGTCAAGGTAATTTTTAGATCTACCTATTTACTATTTTTGAATCGGTTTGATCATGGAGAACAATAAGTTAAGAATAGGATTTGAGAAGTTTGATGAAAAAAAAAGTTTCATAATATGGAAGGTTACGGTGGAGGATCTACTAGTTCAGATGGAATTGGATTCAGCCTTGGAGGATAGGCTGGAGGAGATGATAGATAAGATGTGGATGTCTTTGGAGAAAAAGGCATGTGCCATGATTAGAAATTGTCTGGCATATGAGATTTTGTATGGCATATTGGAGGAGAGGACATCCAAAGGTCTATGATTGTGGTTAGTTGTACATGGGGAAGAATATATGCAATAAGTTGATACTGAAGAAGTAACTGTATGGCCCTCGGATGTAGGAGGGGGAGGATGTTGCAGGTCATATTTAGCAATTCGATCGGATGAGCATGAATTTGCTCAACATTGGGGTGGATCTCGAAGAGGAGGACAAGAGTTTATTGTTGCTATATTTGCCACCCAGAAGCTTCGATCCATTAATAATAACATTACTGTATGGTAAGGAGATACTGGTGTACGAGAAGATCGTATTAGTGCTAAGGTCCAATAAGCAGCTGGAACTAATGATGAAGAGGAAGGTCTTCCAGGAGGGTCTCGTGGTTTTAGAGAGGCCAATGAAAGAAAAGAAGAAAGGCGAGTAGAGGGGTAGCAAGGTTCCAAGAAGTGCTTCAAGTGCGGTGAAGTAGGGCATTTTAAGTGGGGTTGTCAATTTTGGAAGAAGTGCAAGGAAGGAGAAATGAGAAACAAGGATTTCATCATTTCAGTTTTTGAAAGTGAAGAGTTGTATGAGCTCTTGGTATATCCAAGATGATTTCCAAGAGGTCCATCGAGGGCAGATGGTTCGAAGGAGCAGCGATGGTGTTCGAGGTGCAGCGACAAGCTCAGCAGTGCTGCATTGAATGGTTGGCCTTGGGTGACTCAGTTATAGAGTCAGATTTTTTTGCAGCATTATATGGACTTTGATTTCAGATGGAGCATCGAGCAGAGGTGGCTACATTGGTGGAGAGAGATATGATACAAGTTTAGAGTGGAGGGGTGCAGAGGAAGGAGCGATATCCCAGCACTAGCACTAGAAATGTATAGTTCCAGATGGAGCAGCATGTGTAGAAAGACAAGCATAGTTCTGAGGTGATCGTGTCGAGATGTGCAACAAGTGCTAGAATAGAATTGCTGTATATTCTCCAAGAAAGACAAGCATAGTTTCTAGAAAGACAAGCATAGTTGATGCGGCTGCTAAGCATAAGGGTGCTTATAATTTCCAAGAGGATGTAGAGGAGCAAGCCAAGGTATTCAATAGTGGAGGCGATCATCCTAAAGGCCTTAAAGAGAGCTCAATAGCTGAAGATGGATGGTGGTTGCAAGGTGTGCATAAGAAGCTAAGGGCATGCAGCGATAGCAGAATCATGCAGGGGGATATTGATAGGTATGCCAAGACTTGGGCATAGCAAGATGGAGATTATAAAGGATTAGTGGTGCTCTCAAGCTATGAGGCCATGGGAGAAGCCAGGGTCTTGGCTCTGGGGACTCTAGGATAGGTGTGGTCCTAGGGCTAGGACAGGAGTTGTCCTAAGGTAGAGATGATATGTAGCCCTCCATGGGCTTGAGGTTTAGGTATAAAAATCTTGAGAGGCTTGGTAGGTGCTCCGGAGACCTAGGACACAAGATGGAGCAAAAGGACCAAAGCTAGGAGAAGAATCAGCCAAGATAAGGGGCTGACATATAGGCAGGTTGGCTCGACTCGAATATATAGTCGAACTAGCTCAGGCTGAGATTGAGCTAGCTCAAACTACAGTCGAGTTGGCCCTCTCAGGCAGACAGAAGACTATGTTCGGGCAAGATGGAATCGAGCTAGCTCAGCTTCTAACAGAGCTCGCTCGGCGATGGCATACAGAATAGGATGGATTTTCTATCTGATCTTGGATTGGGATTAATCCAAGGAGTCTTAAGTCCTGATCCAATAAGGTTTTAATGTGGCTAACTCATGTATGGATTGGGTTTAGATCTAGGGGATGAGAGCATGGGAGACATAGGTGTACATGGATCCGGTGAGTGCTTTCATGTATTGGGTTAGCCTAAGAAAGTCTTTTAGCTGGAGTTTGGGTTTATTAGGATTCATGTGGTATAGCAAAAATCCTAGGATATATAAACCTGAGTATTGCAAGTTTTACAGTGGTGGAATCAATACAGTGCTGTTCTCTCTAACTCTCTTATCTCTTCTCTCTAGTTCTAGTGCCAAAACCCTAGGCTCCATCCCCTTCTATCTTCTTTTTTAGATCTTTTTTAGTTTATTGGATTAACACCTAGGTTCATGCAAGAGATTGAATCTATGACTATGGCTCTAAGTAGTCATAGGTATAACATGAGGGATGTAGAGACAAGGTATACTAAATTAGAAAAGCTATCCTATGCTCTCTTGATTGCAGCAAGAAAGCTCTGACCCTACTTCCAAGGACACATGATAAAACTCCTCATCGATCAACCCATCAAGGTAGTTCTCCACCAGTCCAATACCTCTGGAAGAATAGCAAAATGGGCAATTGAGCTCACACAATTCGACATCAAGTTTCAACCTTGGTCGTCAATAAAAGCCTATAAATATTGGTCGACTTCATAGTAGAATGGACCATCCCAGACCCAACCAAACTTGAGCAACAAAAAGCTAGCACCGCTAATTTGCAGCCAAACTCCCCTGAAGAAAGAATAGATCTCCCTGAGGACTTTTGGGCTCTGCATGTGGATGGTTCATCTAATACTTCTAGAGCAGGCATAGGCTTAATTCTTATCAATCCAGAAGGAGTTGTTGCTAAATATGCATTGCGCTTCGAATTTTCTGCTACCAATAATGGAGCAGAGTATGAAGCATTAATTATCGAATTGATAATAGTTAAGGAATTGGGGGCAGACCATGTGAAGGTCTATAGTGATTCTCCATTAGTGGTGGGATAAGTCAATAGCAGCTATGAAGCTTTGGAGGAAAGTATCAAGAAGTACTTGGGCAAAGTAAGAAGCTTAACCTCGTTCTTTAGCAGCTTTAACATTTAGCAAATTCCAAGAGCAGAAAAACACTAGGGCCGACCTACTATCCAAGTTAGCTACTCTAGCCCCAAATGAATTGCATAAAGAAGTCTTCTTTGAAGTTCTGTAGCATCCAAGTTTAGAAGAATCCAAAACAAAGATGCAAGTAGGCCCTAAACCCAACTAGATTGATCATTTATCTTGTACCTCAAAGATGGCTTCCTTCCCAGGGATCCTAAAGAAGCTCGAAAGTTGAGAAATCAAGCCTTCCATTATGTCCTCTATGAGAACAAATTGTATAAAAGGTCTTACTCCTTGCCACTTCTCAAATGCCTTCGACCATTAGAAGCTGATTATGCCCTAGAGAAGTTCATGAGGGAGTTTGTGGGAACCACCTTGAAGTTAGATCATTATTTTACAAACTACTTTGGCAAGAATATTATTGGCCGACTATGCAGCAGGATACCACTGACTATGTGAGAAGATATGACCGGTGTTAGAGAAACATCAATATTCAAAGATAGCTAGCCTCTCAGCTCACACCTTGAAGTGCTCCATGGCCATTTGCACGGTGGGGGATGGACATACTTGGATCCTTTCTCATAGCATCTAGATAGCAAAAATTTCTCTTGGTAACAGTGGACTACTTCACCAAATGAGTTGAGGCCTGGCAAAGATTACTAAAGCTAAAGTATAGAATTTTGTCTAGAAGTTGATAGTCTACAAGTTCGGCCTACCTCAAACTTTAATCACCAACAATGGGTGCCAGTTTATAGGAGCAATGTTTACTAAATTCTGTGAAGATCTGAATATTTTCCATCATTTCACATCTGTAGCCCAGCCTTAAGCAAATGGTGAAGGGGAGGTAACTAATAAAACTCTACTATAAGGAATAAAGGCCATACTCGAGCAAGTGAAAGGAATGTGGGTGGATGAGCTCTACCACGTGCTTTGGTCTTATAGAACAACTCAAAGGTTACCAACTAGGGAGACTTTATTTGCCTTGGCTTTTGGAATAGAGGCAGTCATTCCAATCAAGCTTGGGCTCCCATCAGCATGGGTTCAATGCTTCAATGAATAGAGTAACTCATAGAATCTTAGGGCAAACTTGTTGGAAGAAAAGTGAGAGAAGGCTCAAATTCGGATGGTAGGTTATAAACAAAAAGTGGCTCACTACTACAATTTCAAAGTTAAAAGTAAAATCTTGAAAGTTGAGGATCCAGTGCTATGATTAGCAGACACTTCTTAACCACAAAATTAAGAAAAGCTCACTTCAAACTGGAAAGGCTCGTATGAGGTCATGGAAATCATCCGACCAAGAACTTATTATTTGAAAGAGCATGGAGGGGCTATACACTTGCAATTCTAGAATTCAGAAAATCTATGAATGTATTATCAATAACCTTATTTCAATAATTTTTTTTTTTTATTTTAACATTCTTGTCTTGGTGCAAATTATGTGATGATAAGGAATAATCCAACCAAACTTCATTCTTAAATGAAGTAGAAGGCCTTTGATTATTTAAGATAGAAGGTTAACCTCATCATAGCAAGGATGAAGGCCTCTAGTAATTTAAGATAATGTTCTCCTTCAAACAATCATTAAAAGTTGTCTCGACTGAGCCAAATGTGTTTGAACTCACTTAGGAACCTTTACTTGATCCGACTGGAGCTTGTTCAGGTCAGAAAAGGATTTATCTTAATTTATGAGATAAATTTGAGATAACACCTGCCATTTTTCGTCACCTGCTAAATCTTGTCTTTTGACTTTGGTCAAACGTTGATCTTTGACACTTAGACATCTGTCCATGTATCATGCATCCATAGGAGAGAGCTTTGACCCTTGTCCCTCTGCTAAATAGTAGAAAGGCAAGGGGTGCATGCCTAGGGTGGCATGCACCCAAAGAGGATAAAGATTGGAGTCCCATATGGATGGGACTCCAGTTGCTTCATGCATTCAACTTGGGTGGCACCAAAGACTCTTCTTTGACCAGTCTTGGCACCACCTAAGGACGTTTGTGAGGGACTCTCATCTGATTGGATTAGATAATGTCATCCCGCAAATCAGATTTAGATCTATTTGCATGAAGAGCCATAATTGGTCGGGATGATGTGGCACAACATGGTGCAGCAAGGTCTATATAAATCCTGTCTACACCTAGGATTTAGATTCTCAACCCTTTGCCCATGCCACAAGGCTTTTCTCCATTCCTCTCCATGCTATCTTCAGGTGCTCTCTCTCCTCTCCATGCTCAAGAAGTTTTGGGCTTGAGTTTGGTGTGATCTAAGCAAGAGAAAGGTGACAAAAAAGAAGTAGGCAGCATTGCTGTAAGAGACAACACTTGATCTTCAAAAGGAGTTTTGAAAATCTTCAAGATCAGATCTAGATCTGATCTTTAGAGTACAGATTGAGAAGGAGAAGATCTCTAGATCCTGCCCAAGTGGATACCGATAGAAGCCAGGTGCTTGCATGGCTTCATTTAGAACCTCAGGCAAACATCGGGATCATCATAGAGTAATAGGGTTACCCATTATAAGATACAATTAAATTAGATTTAATTTATTTTATTTTTATTTTATTTTATTAGATCAATAAAATTAGATCTGGAGAATCTCAAATTTGATTTAGATCTAAGAGAAAAATTTTTGAAATATCTTTCTTGATCAAATCAAATCTGAATGAACCTGATCCAAAAAATGGGATTTTTTCTTCAACCGATATCAGAGCCAGGTTCCATAATTATTTAGATCTGATTTTAATATAATTTTAATTTGATAATTAGATAATTTTAGATATCACATTAGATGTGATTAGATCTAAAATTAAAAATTAAAAAAATAAAATAATCTAGATCTAAGATGTATGATATGCATGACTAGACTAGAAATAGAATTGTTATACGTGTAGTCTTGGATGATCATAATTTTAATTTGATTAATGATAATTTTAAATCTATTTATTTACTATTTTTTGATATTCTAAATATTATAATTAGATCTAAAAAATAGAAAATAAATTTATTTAATTTTGTTCATATGAGATATGATAGATCCATGTTTAGACTAGTTGTAGAATAGTTTTAAAAGGTTATCTAGAATAAATTTAATTTGATATGATCAAATATAAATTTTGTTTTTTAGATATTTATGAGATAATTTAGATCTAAAAATGTGCATGATAGACACATGAGATGTATGCAAAACATATTTTTAAATTAGATCAATTTTATATATGTGATATATATGTAGATCTAACTAGTTTTGTAGATTCATCATATTTTTGATTAAGGCATTCCCCTTGGCCGTCTAGTTATAAGAATAAAGTAGGATTTAAAAATCCTCTCCTTCGATTTGATGGGGTGTTCTTATGATGTGTAGGGGTGCTGTGCGTTCATCTTTAATCATAAATTAAAAAAACTTATTTTCTACAAAACCCTAGATCTTGAAATCCTAGGATTTTATTTACATATTTTGTTTATGAAACCTATACTAAATTAAAAATTAAGATTACAAAATATATTAGATCTAAAATTGAGAATTTTAGATCTAAGACATATTCATAAAATTGGGTTCAGACTTGGGTAGCTCAATTAGGTTTAGCGGTTGATCAAACCAAATTAAGAGTTGGTTAGATAGAATCAAGAGTGCTTAAATTGACCAGCCTAACAGAATTAAGTCTGGGTCAAGGTCGAGTCACATGAGTGATCGATCAAGTTAAAACTTAATTAGGCTCAGTGGTTAGAGTCTAGATTGTAGGCTAATCCAATTGGTTCTGGCTCAATAATTTCGTGTTTAAGGTAAGTTTGGTAGATACGACCGACTGATTTTTAATTGGGAGCTACTCGAATCAAATGCATTCTTGTCGAGTTAATGGCATATCCCTTCCATAGGTCTCAGTTACCCAACCATATTTGTTGGCTAATAATCCAAGCTAACCCATGCCACTAGGTTAATCATAATGGTTATGGCTATGTCAAGTCAAGTTTAAAGAGACCTAAATCAAATCTCCCTAAAAAAAATTAAGTCTAAGGTCTTCCACCATTGTAAATGTGCGGACCCTTTCTGAGGTTGATTGTTCTCGGCTGATCATAGTGGTTCAGTTGCATCAGGAAGATGCAACCATGTCTATTAGTTATTGGATGCTATAGGCTGGAGGATGGATTGGGCTCAATATTTTGGATACGGTGAGAGAGACCCAATTAGAAATGCAATCTATGCAAATGGTGGGTCTGACTTAACTAAGGAGTGGATCAATATTTCGGACACGACGAGATTCATGAATTAGAGACCAAGCATGGGTGCACCATGATTAGAGAATCATTGAACAAGAGTTGTTCACTCATTGACTAACCATCACTAAAAACTATTAGATGAGGTGATGAGTCAGTTGGTGGGACTGCACCACCCACTAGAAATCATTAATCGTGGAGATTTTTGCATCTCTACAGAGGAAGTGTAGGGATCCAAGAAAATAGTGGGAGCTAATTTGTTTAAAAATCAAACTTCTAAATAAATTGTTCAAGTTTTAATTACAAAATTTAACTAGAAACTTTGACTCTCTACAGGAAAAGAAAAATGTCTACATCCAACTGACTAGCTTGTATCTTGGACACCCATAGACTAACCGGATCCAATTATAAGGATTGGCTCCGAAATTTCAAAATTATTTTGGATTTCGAGAAGTTAACTCATGTATTGGACCAGGATCCCTCCACCTTACCAGCCAGTCCGTCCGCTAAATAAAGAGCATCATTTGACAAATGGACGGATGAAGATAACAAGGTCAGATACTACATGTTGGGCTTGATGTCTGATGAGTTTCAGTGCCAACATGAAGATTTCAAGATTGCCCACCAAATGTTGGCTCACCTGCAAGAGTTGTTTGGTGAATAGAGTCACGCAGCCAAATATTAGGTCACTAAACGACTTTTTAAGGCTAAAATACGTGATGGACAGTTAGTCCAAAATCATTGTCTGATAATGATCAAGGATTTGAAAGAGCTTGAGAAGTTCAGAGTGAAGTTAGATCAGGATCTATAGAATGACATAATTCAGCAATCCTTGACTGATGCGTATGGGCAGTTCATCATGAACTACCATATGCATGAACTTCAAAGTACTCTGGCCAAGCTTATGAACATGCTGGTTACCACTGAGCTTTCTATGAAAGGTTCTAAAGGCTCAGTACTTGCTATGGAATGGACTTCTTTCAAGAGAAAGTCTTTTAGAAAGAAGAAGAAGTCTATGAAAAGACAGAAGGTGGAAGATGGAAAGAAAAAGAAGGTAGAGCTGAAGAAGAAGGCCGCTAATAAAGAAAAGTATTTCCATTGTAATACTGACAACCACTAGAAGCAGAACTGCCTTGTATACCTGGCCACCTTGAAGAATAAGAAGGAGACAGGTCCTTCTGGAGGATGCTCCTTATTGAATCTAATTTTACGATTTCTTTTGCATCCAATTGGATGCTTGACTCTGGTTTTAGTACTCATTTGTGCACTTTCATGCAGGATCTTGAGGATAGCAAAAGAGGCCGAGGGATGGTGAGATGATCCTACGCATCGAAAATGGAGCAAGAGTTGCTGCTATGGCCGTGGGAACCTACTCTCTTCGACTACCATCTGGCTTAGATTTAGTACTTAGAGATTGTTATTATGTGCCTGTTGCAAGCAGGAATTTGATTTCCATTTCATGTTTAGCACAAGAAAGCTATGTAATTAGTTTTCTTAAGGACCATTGTAATATTCTTTATGAAAGAAATAAAATTGCAAGTGGTTTCCTCATTAACAGTCTCTATGAGTTACATATTGATGTATCTATTTTTAATATCGAGCAAAATATGAATGCCATAAGATCAAAATGACCCAGGGATAGTCCAAATGATAGGTATCTATGGCACCTAAGGTTAGGTCATATAGCAGAAGATAGGGTTAACAAATTGGACAAAATCAAGCTATATTGAGTCCATTGACTTTCGAGTCATATCCAATTTGTAAATCATGTCTTCAAGGCAAAATGACTGAGCTCCCTTTTGTAGGACATGGGGAAAGGGCCATGGATCTACTTGCCCTAGTACATATTGATGTGTACGGCCCATTTGATGTGTCGGCTAGAGGCAACTTTGTCTACTTTATAACCTTTACTGATGATTTATCTCGGTATGGGTACATGTATCTTATGAGACACAAGTCTGAAGCTTTTGAAAAGTTTAAGAAATTCAGACATGAAGTCAAAAAGCAAACTTTAAGGTTCTTCGATCATATCGAGGACGTGAATAACTTAGTCGAGAATTCCTAGACTATCTCAAGCAAAATGGCATAGTCTCTGAATAGACTCCACCTAGAATACCTCAGCTCAACGGGATTTTAGAATGGAGGAATTGGACCCTATTAGATATGGTCAGATCCATGATGAGTTTCACAAACCTTCTTGATTTTCTTTGGTTACATAGTTTGTAAACTGCCATATGTATACTGAATAGGGTTTCCTCTAAAACCGTTTCTACCACACCATATGAGATATGGTATGGTAAGAAACAAAGTCTATGTCACCTCAGAATTTGGGGTTGTCTGGCTCATGTCAAGAGACAACAGACGAACAAGTTAAAGTATAGATCCTTTAGAGCTTGGTTCATAGGATATCCTAAAGAGTCATTTGGATATTATTTCTACATTCTGAAAGATAGTTTATTCAAGATGGTAAGTCGACATGCCGTCTTCCTTGAAAAATAGTTTATTCTAGTGGTGGCATCAGAAGGCAGATTAGGCTCGAGGAGAAAGTCTCCCAAGAGCAATGAGCTAAGGACCCTATGAAACCCAATTAGATTGAGCCAGTCCAATCACTACCTCATCTACCTCAGATTAGAAAGGATTTTCCATCCTCATAGAAGATACTTAGGTACTATTTCAGAGGACGTAGAGGAATTGTTGTTCCTCATGAGAAATGGGATTCATGGTGATGACCCCAAAATTTATGACGAGACGATATTAGATATCGACTCCGAGAAATAGTTAGAGGCAATGAAGTTAGAGATTGACTTAATGCGCTCGAATCAAGTCCGAACCTTGGTAGATCCACCTGAAGGTATAGTACCTATTAGATGTAAATGGATCTACAAGAGAAAGATAGGTGCAGATTGAAATATGGAGACATTTAAGGCTAGGTTAGTGGCAAAAGGGTATAGTCAGTGCGAAGGCATTGACTATCAGGATACCTTCTCGTCAGTAGCCATGCTAAAATCTATCCACATATTGCTTGCTGTTACAGCAAATTTTGATTATGAAATATGGCAGATAGACGTGAAAATGACCTTCTTAAATGGATATCTGAAGAAACATATCTATATGGAATAGCCGTTAGGTTTCACATCCAGTGACATTGATCACAAAGTCTACAAGCTGCAAAGGTCCATCTTAAGCAAGCATCTCGAGTTGGAATGCTCATTTCAATGATGTGATCAAATTATTTGGATTCATCAAGAACGAGAAGGAACTGTGTGTATTCAAAAAGGTCAGTGGGAGCGCTGTTGTCTTCTTCATACTATACGTAGATGACATCCTCCTTATTGGGAATGATATTCCCATGTTGATCACAGTTAAAATATGGTTATTAAAAGAGTTCTCTATGAAAGACCTAGGAGAAGCATCCTTTATTCTAAAAAGTAAGGTCTATAGGGATAGACCGAATAGGATGCTGGGACTCTGGCAGAAGATGTACATAAAGGAGGTACTAAAAGAGATTTAGTATGGAAAACTCCAAGAGGGGATTGATGCCCTTCAGACGTGGCATTCATCTCTCCAAGAAGATGTGTCCCAACACACCTGTGGAGATTAAATGCATGAGCAAGATCCCTTATGCTTTGGCAATAGGGAGCCTCAAGTATGCCATGCTATGTACACGATCTAATATCGCCCATGCTGTGAGTATCATGAGTAGATATCAGTCAAATTCAGGTGAAGAGCATTGGACTTCTATGAAATGTATCCTTAAGTACTTGAGAAGGACTAAGGATATGTTCTTGATTTTTAGTAATGGAGAACTCCTGGTCCAGTGTTATATAGACTGAGATTTTATGTCTGATATAGATGATCGAAAGTCGACATTTGGTTGTTTGTTTGTGTGTAATGGTGGTGCTATCAGCTAGAAGAGTTCAAAGCAGACAATGATAGCAGATTCCACCATGGAAGCAGAGTACATCGCTGCATCGAAAGCTGCAAAGGAGGCATTCTAGTATAAGAAGCTCACCGTAGAACTTGAAGTGATGCCATCAGATGCCGTCCCTCTATACTACGGCAATAATGGCGCCATAGCCCTAGCTAAGGAGCTGAGGTCTCACCAAAAACTCCAAACACATCGAGTGGCGATTCCATCTCATTCGTGATAACCATGAGAAGGGTTACGTCAAAGTGAAGAGAGTTGACTCTACGAATAATGCGGCAGATCCACTGATGAAGCCTTTAGGCCAACGGAAGATCGAAGCCCACCTTGAGAAGATGGAACTTACATTTATAGCCAATTGGCTTTAGGTCAAGTGGGAGTTTGTTAGATGTGTGCCCTAGAAGCTAGAATGGCTAACACTTGTAATATACTTCTAAGGGTAATTTTATAATTTTGACTGTAAATTAGTAAAAAGATTATTTTTTATCATAGTATGTATTTAAAGTGTATGTGATACATCCTTTGAATTAATAATAATGACAATTCATTTTTTTAAAGAGTTAGAAATTTAAGACATGAATTTTCATAATTAACCCATAAACCACTCCCGACCGTAGGATCATCACAAGGATAGTGATTGATTCGGAAGGTTGGTGTATGATCGCTTTCTTTGAATAGATGAGTCTTGAGTCTATGGTGTGGAGACACCAGAGTGAGAGTACAGGTACTCGTTAGAGAATGAGGACATTGAGTGTGACCACCTCGAGCATTCATAAGGAAGTCTACCTTCTCATCGATGACTGGCTCAATGTTGTAGTAGTGTGTCTGGTTCTTTGGATTGAGGTGCATCGATAATTCACCTTGAGGGTGTTGTAGTTTGACTATACCATAACTTGAGCTTCTAGCCATTCGAAATCTTGAGGTGTATATTGGCTATTGTAAGTTCATTGTAGGAATTGGATTGCACCAATAAGGGATCTATATACCTCGATAGATAAGGAGTAGTCTTATGATGATCATGAGAATCGAGTCCATAAGCCCATGACCATAGTAGAGAGAAGATAATAGAAAGAGTTTCTATAAAGGGTTTCACACAGGATTCGAATCGAATGATTAATTCATATGACAGATATTGGATTTGACGAGTTCACCTTGACCTAATCTTATTGGGGCTCAAGATAGAAGAACCCAATCACACAGGTAGCTGCACTGAGAGGTTCACTTTCAGTTTGGATGGGTTGCCACCATATATTGCTAGGTGTCACTAGTGGATTTTGGGAGCAATTAGAATGATTTTGATGATTGATCATTCTAATTGTATGAATCAGAAAAGTTCTGATCCATCAAAAGGTATTTCGATGATGTCGATGATGGAGATCAAGACATGTCCCATTACCATACGAAACTGAACCTAACTGGATCACATAAATAAGGGTTTGGATCTGCATGTCATCAATTAAGCTAACCTAATTCGATTGATTTGGATTAGATCCAATCAGGTTCAAGGTAATCGTGCTAGCATACGATTGAGCCTAACTTTCTCCTTCTATAATCATTCTGATTCATTGCAATCGAGTCGAATTTGATTTGACTCATTCTTGTATCTTGAATGAGTTTATTTTTATTTGACTGAAACAAGTCCAGGTCAGATTAATTATGAAAATTAAATTCATTCCTAGTGCAATTGGACTAGGGTCAATAGTTGACCCAATTAAGAGAATTGAGGGTCATATGATCAGAGAATTTTAGAAATTTCTATAGAAGTTATTTTGCTCTAAGTCTTGGATATATGATATGACACGAGTTATACTTTGGGTGTGCAAAATTTTGTGATTTTTGAAGATGCCTAGATTGGGTTTTGATAGAGTCTGATTTGGATCAAACTCTTGAGGGAAGAGTTCTAGACGCACATGGACTCTTCTTATCCTTTCATGCCGCCACCTTCCAGATAGATTTTTGGCATCAAAACTGATGGGATTTGGGATTTTTCATGGAGATCAGGTCCAGGAGTCCCAATGGTTGAATTAATAAGGTTTTTGGTCAAAAAGGGACTCTTTATAGCACTATGTCTAGTATAAGAACTCTTCTCACAAAATTGCCTCAATATAATTTATTTTTTTCACACCCAAAAGAGCCTTCCCTCTTATATCCAAACCCCTTTTATCCTTTCTCTCCCTCTCGTCTACATGCCTAAAAAGTTAGGCACAAATCTGAGTTGAAGGTCCAAGATTTTTGGCACAAGATTTAGCATCTACATGACGGTGTTCGTGAGATGAACAGGCTGCCCTCAGAAGTTATTCTGAAGGTTTTTTTAAATTAGATGCAGATCCAATTTTTGGAGGAGAGATTCATGAGGAGAAGACATTCAGATCCTGCCTGAGTAGATATCGATAGAGGTCAAGTGCGTACGTGGCTCCTTCCAGAATCTCAGAAATCAATAGGATCATCGTAGGGTAATTAGATTACCAAATCAGGTACTTGAAATTAAATCTGATTTAATTTTTTTTTAACTTCTAATATTAGATCTCTATGATCAAATTTGAGAAGTCTCAGATTTAATTAGGATTTTAAAAAAAAAATTTAAAATATTCTTTCAAATCCAATTAGATCTGAATGATGCTATGCGGGGAAAATAGGTTTTTCGTTCAAATCAGATTGAGAGCAAGTTGAATTTTGAATTCAACTAGCGTTGGTTAGTTCGATTGAAACTTCCCAACTCTCTCTCATTTTCATCTCCACGCCTAAAGCTCTTTTTCTGTTGCATATTTTTGTGCATTCTAGGGATGGGCACACGGAAGGAGAGTCCTTCTGCACGTCAACCTATTGGGAGCAAAGGACGATCTATGTGAGAAATCAGATGAGAGGCCTTCGGTGTGCATGAGGTATCGAAGGATTTCTATGAGACAGAAATCACAGAAGGGTGCTACCTTCTGGGCATGAGGTTTTTTCCAAAGAGAGAAAGGGATCAAGGTTCTAAAGGGTGAGTGCTAAATCCTAGGGTGGGGACTCTAGGTTTGGGTGGAGAGTTTGAGTGCCAGATCTCCACCAGCTTTCATCACCATGTCATCTTCCTCGATTGCATCTTCTGATTTCTGGAGCATCCGGAAGATCAGTAGTTCATTGATTTTATCGATGAAGGTTGGCTATCGAAGGTCCTAGAGAGGAGCTAGTACTCTAGAGGGGCTGATCAGGACCGGGGGTTCCATGTGGACTCACCGTAGAGGCCAGAGACGTGTGCGGCTGTAGTGTGACATGGGAGTGATTTTTTGGTGGATCCAAATTATGGTGATTATCTATCCATGCATTGAAAGTATGCTCTGAACATAGATCGATCAAGAAATGCAACTTGCTAATCTATTATATTTTATTTTCTTAATGCATATTAACATGTCAAAGATCCTAAAGTAGGATTTTATGATTAGATTATAGCATGCAAAAAATTAATGTAGATTAATTTAACTTTTGCTATCATTTTTCAAAAAAGTTTTCAAAAGCATGCTCAGAACTTTGCTAAGTTTCCTTTAGATGGAATCAAAGCAACAGGTTGCTCGACATATTTTTATATAAATTAGAAAGATTTAATGTGTAACACAATGATCGCACAAACCGTAGGTTGTCCTGCTATAAGATTTACCCCTTATAGTGGAGAGGTTGTCCTGGTACGTTGTAATCTATAACATTGATCATGAAACTTTTAGATATGATCTAATAATTTTTTATGATATATTTTTAATTGATTTTAATCTAAATTTCATCATGAATTAGTGGTTTAGATTAGATCTAAATATTTCTTGATTTTTTATGTAATGTACATAGGTTTAGATTAAACCTGAATAGGATCTTATGAAGGTTCTGCTCGCTAGTCGAGCTAGTTATCTCAGGATTTGAGATAGCTTGACCATCGTGCCAACCTGAAATGATCTCTGGGCTATTGCTCTAGCTGGCTTAGTCAGGAACCAGGCCGACTCAGCTTTTACTCGGGCCGGTTAGGATTGGATCCGAGCCAACTCGATTGAAAGTCGGCCTTCTAGATTTTTGCTCCAGCCACTGTCTTAGAAATCCAGTTGACTCGGCTTATGATTGGGCCGGCTCTGATGGGATCCAAGCTAGCTCGACTAAATATTGGGTTTCTAATTTTTTTTGCTTAAGACGGCTATCTCAGTGACCAAGCTAAGCTTGGCTTCTACTCGAGCCAGCTCGAATGGGATCTGAGCCAGCCCGATCGAGAAGTTGGCTGAAGCTATTTGATGGCTATTTTTGATTGAACAAACCTACAACTAGTGCTTGTTTGTGAAATAAGCTGATCGATTTTTGAAATGAGTTGACCTATTTAGTGAAATAGTGCTAGGTTGTAAAGAATTTTTCAAAAATTAAAAATTATTTTTGGAATGCTGAACCCTAACCCATCAGCCCAAAACTTAATTAAAGAAATTAAGAGTTGTCAAGTAGGATCTAGAATTATGAATTAAAGATCCTAAAGATAAATTCATAATTCTATGGGTTAAAGGGTTAGATGAATTAGGGCCATTAATTGGATTAGATCTAAGGTTTGTTTATGAATGAATTAATCTAGAGTAGTTGATCAAATCTAACCAAGTGTTGACTTAGATTTGGTCAAGGACACTCTAGACTCAACTTCAATAGTTGTAGCTGAATGAGTCCATGTCTTTAATGAGACTGAGATGAACTTAATTCATGGCTAAGCGGTCTAGCCCATAATTACTAGGATGATCTGATTAAACCTAATTAATTAGTTTTTGTCTAAGGTAAGTCTGACAGTTCAAACTAGTGGTTTTTTTAATTTGGAGCTACTCGCACTGATTCGATCTTTGATGAGTTAATGGCATATCTCTTCCACTAATCTCACTTACCTGGCCGACATGATCAATTAGAATTTGATTAGATCACTTAGTGATTCGAGTTGATCCATGTCACTAGAAATTAGTTTGACTGATTTTAATTCAGTAAGACTGAATTAGGCGCCCATGGACCGAAATTGATCCTCATCCTAATTAATTGACTTGGTGAAGTCAGTGGAAGGATTTGACTTGGTGAAGTCAGTAGGAGAAATATAGTTCATGTCCTTTCTATCTCAAATCACAAGTAAATTAAATCCTCTAAATTATTAGATCGTTAAAATGATAAGGTTATAGGGATAACTGAGTCAAAGCCTCCCATCAAGGTGAATAGTAATAAGTCCAATTTTCTAGGTGCACATTGGAGGTGCTTTACACCCAATATTCATCTGAATATTGAAATTACTGTCTATCATATGATGATTAGGTTACACTCTCTGAGTGGCAAATAGGTTAGCTAGAGCTTTCCTCAGGCTTGATTTTCATTCGCTTGACGCACCGAAGTCAATCATGTTAGTGGTTGGACCTAACCAGACCATTTCATTGGAGGCTAAAAGCCTACTGATTTGATTTCTAGGGCAAAATCTAAATTACTAAAAATTATTTGGAGAAACAATTGATTGTGAACCTACCTGTAGATGCATGTGGGTTAGCTAGAGCTTTTCTTAGGCCCATTTGTATTCTATGTGGATTCTATTATCCACTAAGAAATTAGTGTAATTCATCAAATTGGAGGTAAAGGCTACCAATTTGTTTAAAAATAGTGGGAGGATGTTTAGACAAAAATTCAAGTCTTTAGAATTAAATAATTTGAGTACTAATATGGTCTCATATTTTTCTTTCAGATAAATAGAATGGCTAGTGCAAGTCTGCTCCGTTTAATATTGGATAGAGACAAGCATTTAGGTCCTGAATATGGGGAGTCTAGTATTGACCCTAATCAGATACACCCAAAGAGGAATGGTCCTCTTGACATGAATAGGCTAAACAGAAAAAATCAGTAAGTAGTTGCTGGTCAAGACTGTTTTATGATAACACCTAATTTCTCTATTTATGATATATCTACCTGCGTATTGGATACTAGGAGTTCATTTTACATATTCAATTCTTTGCATGGACTTCAAATTGATAGAAAGTTTGAGAATGATGATAGATTTCTTAATGTTGGAGATGGAAGTAAAGTTTCAGTTCTAGCATTGGAAACTCTTGAGCTATTTTTCAAAAATAATAATGTTGTTTGAAGTGACTGTCACTATTGCCCATCTTGTATGATAAACATAATATCTATTGGGCTTTTGGTCCAAGATTGTTATTATTTGTCAATAAAAGGAAATTATTGTGATATCATTATAAATGGTATTATAGTAATGCAAGGACAATTAAGAAATGATATTTATATTTTATCACAGCCTATTAGTATAATGTACACATCAAATAAATGTTCTAAACTAGATGTTATTACTAATAATGCCTATCATTAGCAATGTCGGTTAGGTCATATAAATAAGAATATGATCAACAAGTTAGTCAAGGAGCATATCCTTGATATCGATGATTATGAATCATTGACTATCTGTGAGTTCTGCCTTCTTGGTAAGATGACCAAATCATCTTTTACTACAAAAGAGTGAAAAGACCATTGAGCTTCTTGGTCTAGTACATACTGTTGTATGTAGATCTAAGAACATATATGCTAGAAATGGATTCTACTACTTCACTATATTTACTAACAACCTAAGTATGGATATGTCTATCTTATGAAGAGTAAATTCAATTTGTTTGAAATGATCAAACGATATCAAAATGTAGTAGAAAAATAACTTGGAAAGAGTATTAAAGCTCTTCGATCAGACTGAGAAGGTAAATATCTCTCCAATGAGTTCTTGACATATCAAGGAAAGAATGAAATTCTCTCATAATGAATCTCTCTTGGAACACCACAGCATAATAGTGTATCCGAAAGGAGGAATTGGATCTTGTTGGATATGGTTCGATCCACGAAGGGGTTTAAGAGTCTTCCAATTTTTTGGGGGGGTTATGCACTCGAGACTACTTGTTTTGATTTGAACAACATTTTGAGTAAGCCTATTGTAAAGACTCCATATGAGATATGGACTGGTCGTAAGTCGACACTCGCTCACCTTAGGGTTTAGGGATGTCCAGCTTATTTAAAACATTTACAGCTAGAAAAACTTGGACCTAGGTTCGATAAATGCATGTTTATAGGGTACCCAAGAAAACTAGGGGATATTACTTCTTCCTTGCTGAAGAGAAAAAGATGTTCGTAAGCAATAGGACAGTCTTTTTGGAAAAGAAGTTCCTTATGGAAGGAACAACTGCCTCTAATGTTGAGCTTAGTGAAGTTCGATAGGTAGAAAAACCGACACATTCTAGTGAACCTACAGAAATAGATTTAAAATAAGATCAAACCCAGAGCCCATTGTAGAGACACCCTTGAGGAGATCCGATAGAGTATCGTATCAACCAGATAGATACTATGGTTTCTTAGTCTAGGATGGTGATCCTATTGAACTCAATGAGAACGACGAGGATCTGATCACCTACATGGATGCTATGTAGTGGACCAACTCTGATAAGTGGCTAGAAGCCATGAAGTCTGAAATGGAGTTCATGAAAGTCAACAGTGTATGGACATTGGTTGATCAACTTGAAGGAATAAAATCCATTGGGTGCAAGTGGATTTTCAAAAGAAAATGGAACACAGATGAAAAGATGGAGACCTATAAAGCTTGTCTGGTTGCTAAGGAATATCGACAATGTTATGGTATTGACTATGGAGACGTTCTCCTAGTGGCAATGCTCAAGTCCATTTGGATTATGCTTGTTATAGCAGCATATCAAGACTATGAGATCTGGCAAATGGATGTGAAAATAGTTTTCCTGAATGGAAAGCTGGACGAAAAGATATATATGATATAGCCTAAGGGTTTCACATCCACAGATGAGTCCAAGATATGCAGGCTTTAGAGATCCATCTATGGATTGAAGCAGGCATCTCAGAATTGGAACATGTGTTTTGATAAAGTAATCAGAATGTATGGCTTCATTAATAATAAAGAAGAAAGGGTGCATGTATAAATGGGTTAATGATTCTATAGTTGTATTTCTTATATTGTATGTGAATGATATTCTCTTATTCAAAAATGACACCCCTGCATTACAAGGAATAATGGTTTGGCCATCATCTCAATTCTCTATGAAGGACTTGGGAGAAGCTTCTTACATCTTAGGAATGAAGATCTATAGAGATAGATCTAAAAGATTGCTTGGATTATCCCAATCTATGTACATTGATACCATACTGAAGAGGTTCAGCATGGTGAATTCCAATAAAGGCTACTCCTGATAGGCCATGGAATTTCTTTCTCGAAGAGGGATTGTTCGACAACTCCTCAAGAGAGTAAGCGTATGAGTAGAATACCATGTGCTTCAATAGTGTATTCCTAATAAAAACTCTTTCTATCATCTTCACTCTGCCATGGCCATGGGCTTAAGGACTCAATCTCATGATTATCATAGGGCTACTCCTCATCTATCGAGGTAGATAGATCTCCTTATTGGTGCAATCTAATTCCTACAATGAATATGCTATAGCCAACATACACCTTAGGGTTTCGAATGGCTAGGAGATCGAGTTATGATGTCGTCAAACTATAACACCCTTAAGGTGAACTATCGATGCACCTCAGGTCAAAGAACCATACACACCACTACAGCATCGAGTCAGTCATCGACGAGAAGGTAGACTTTCTTATGATTACTCGAGATGATCATGCTTAGTGCCCTCATTCTCTAATAAGTACCTATACTCTCGCTCAGGTGTCTCCACACCATAGACTCAGAATATGAACCTAAGAAAGCGATCGTACACCAACCTTTCAGATCGATCACCATTCTCATGGTGATCCTACAATCAAGAGTAATTTATGAGTTGATTATGAAAATTCATGTCTTAAATTTTTAGCTCTTGAAAATATGAATTGTCATTACCATGAACTCAAAGGATGTATGACAGACACTTTTAAATATACACTATGATAGAAAATAATCCATTTATTAATTTATAGTTAAAATTATAAAATTATTCTTAGAAGTTGTTGGTGTAGAATCTGGTTGACGTCGGATTGAGTTGGAGTTGGGGAGGAAGAGGTTGCCATGGTGACCTATAAAATAAAGTCCTATCCGAAGTCGGTGGTGGTGGCTCCGGCAGGACCCTCTGATGATCAAGTTAGCTCTTTCAGCCAACAAAAATGGAGTGCTCAGACAAAAATTCAGCAAAATTTTTGGAAGGAGAAGAGCGCTTAAAGAAAACGTATCTGGAGGGTTCCTTTTTATAGACGGAGCCTGTATAGCCATAACCGTTTGGTAGTAGGTCGCTCAAAGCCATGAAAAATTTATTACCATAACCGTTCGGTAGTGGGCTGCTTGAGGCCACGTGGAATTTATTACGAAGAGAGGTGTCATCCGTTCGTTGAGATTTAATAGTCGAAGTTAGGAGGAAGCAGGCATTGGTTGGTGAAGAGCTTTGACATATGTCAATTCTAGAGGAGTTCGGACTCCTAAAAGGAATCGGCTAGAGGAATACTACTTGAAATCTAGAAGTAATTCGCTGGAGGAATCCAAATAGAGTTCGACTGATGGAGAAGTCCAGAAGGAGTCCGATTGGTGGAGAAGTTTGGCTAAAGGAGAAGTTCGAAAGGAGTATGGCTCCTAGAGGAATCCGACTGCTGGAGGAATCTGACTGAAGGAGAAGTTCAAAAGGAGTTCAGCTCCTGAAGGAATCCGACTGAAGGAGAAGTTCGAAAGAATTTTAGCTCCTGGAGGAATTCGATTGCTGGATGAATCCGACTGAAGCAGAAGTCCGAAAGGAGTTCAGCTCCTAGAGGAATCTGACAAAAGGTGAAGTCTGGAAGGAGTTTGACTCTTGGAGGAATCTGCTAGAAAAATTTGATTGAAGGAGAAATTTGGAAGGAGTTTGGCTCCTAGAGGAATCCGACTGAAGGTGAAGTTCGGAAGGAGTTTGGCTCCTGAAGAAATTCGACTGCTGGAGGAATCTGACTGAAGGAGAAGTTCAGAAGGAGTTCAGCTTTTGGAGGAATCCGACTAAAGAAAAAGTCCGAAAGGAGTTCGACTGCTGGAGAAATTCGACTGAAAGAGAAGTCCGGAAAGAGTTCGACCACTATAGGAGTTCGAAAAAAGTTTGGCTCCTAGAGGAATCCGACTAACGGAGAAGTCCAAAAGAAGTTTGGCTTCTGGAGGAGTTTGGCTGCTGGTGGAGTCTGGGAGGGGTTCGGCTCCCGGAGGAATTTGGCTGCTGAAGGTGTCTGGAGGGGTTCGGCCATTGGAGGAAGAATTTTCGATCGAAGCTCTTCCGTGATTACCAGTTACATTAGGCTAAGCATCAAACTAGACTTCTGTTGGAGCGGGATTTATCCCCAATACTAGTCCTCCCACTCTCGAGTTCGAAATTTGAATGAAGAGAGTACAAAAAAGATGACTGCCGAAGTTATTTTTTGGGCTCTGCCCCCGTTGTGGTTGAAGCTCGGGGGAGATCTTATCTTTGGTTGAAGTTGAAGCTTGAAAGAGATCTTATCTCTCATGGAGGTTGAGAGAGATCTTATCTTCTTTTGAAGTTAAAGCTCGGAGGAAATCTTATCTCCAACCAAGGTTGAAGCCTGGGGAAGATCTTATCTCCGACCGAGGTTGAAGGAGATCCTATCTTTTATTGAAGTTGAAGCTCGAGTGAGATCTTATCTCCAGCCGAGGTTGTAGGAGATCTTATCTCTAGTTGAAGTTGAAGCTTGGGAGAGATCTTATCTCCTACCGAGGTTGTAGAAGATCTTATCTCCTATTAAGCTGAAGCTCGAGGAAGATCTTATCTCCAGTTGAGGTTATAGGAGATCTTATCTCCTGTTGAAGTTGAAGCTCGGAGGAGATCTTATCTCCAACTGAGGTTGAAGGAGATCCTATCTTCTTTTGAAGTTGAAGGAAATCCTATCTTCTTTTGAAGTTGAAGGAGATCCTATCTTCTTTTGAAGTTGAAGCTTGAGAGAGATCTTACCTCCAGTCGATGTTGTAAGAGATCTTATCTCTTGTTGAAGTTGAAGCTCTCGAGAGATCTTATCTCGGGTTGAGATTGATGGAGATTCTATCTTCTTTTGAAGTTGAAGCTCGAGAAAGATCTTATCTCCTGCCGAGGTTGTAGGAGATCTTATCTCCAATTGAAGTTGAAGCTCGGGGGAGATCTTATCTCCAACCGAGGTTGTAGAAGATTTTATCTCCTATTAAGGTTGAAGCTCGAGGGAGATCTTATGTCTAGTCGAAGTTGTAGGAGATCTTATCTCCTGTTGAAGTTGAAGCTTGGGGAAGATCTTAGCTCCTGTTGAGGTTGAAGCTTGGGAGAGATTTTATCTTCAGTCGAGATTGTTGGAGATTTTATCTACTGTTGATGTTGAAGCTCAGGGAAGATCTTATCTCTAGTTGAGGTTGTATGAGATCTTATCTCCTATTGAGGTTGAAGCTCGGGGGAGATCTTATCTCCAGCCAAGGTCGTAGGAGATCTTATCTCCTATTGAGGTTGAAGCTCGGGAGAGATCTTATCTCCAATCAAGGTTGTAGGAGATCTTATCTCCTATTGAAGTTGAAGCTCGGAGGAGATCTTATCTCCTCTTGAGGTTGAAGCTTTGGGGAGATCTTATCTCCAGCCGAGTTTGTAAGAGATCTTATCTCCTATTGAAGTTGAAACTTGAGGAAAATCTTATGTCCAGTTGACATTGTAAGAGATCTTATCTCCTGTTGAGGTTGAAACTTGGGGGTTGAGGTTGTAGGAGATCTTATCTCCTATTGAGGTTGAAACTTGGGGGAGATCTTATCTTCAGCTGAGGTTGTAGGAGATCTTATCTCCTCCTACTGAAGTTGAAGCTCGGGAGAGATCTTATCTCCAGCCGAGGTTGTAGGAGATCTTATCTCCTCCTATTGAAGTTGAAGCTCGGGAGAGATCTTATCTCTAGCCGAGGTTGTAGGAGATCTTATCTCCTGTTGAAGTGTTGGGATCGTCAGTACGGCCTCTCTCTCCATCTTATCTTATATCGACGAGGTCTTCGACTTACTCATGTTAGGATGAGGTTCTCCTCCTATTCCTAACATGGCCACTTTTGATTGCTTTTCTTCTATCATCACATAGTTTTTGCACCAAGAATTAATAATATTGAGATGAAGGAATTTTATTGAAGAAAAATTACTGGTAGTACATTTTTAGATTTTTTGAATTCCAAAATCATGGGAGCGATGTTCCTCTGAGCTCCTTCAGGCGATAAGCTCCAGACTGGACGACCTCCTCTATTTCATATAGGTCTTCCCAATTTAGGGCAAGCTTCTCTTGGCTCTGAGGCTGAGAGATGGCGGCTCGCCAAAGCACTAAGTCCTTTGGAGATAGTGTTGTTGATGTCAAGAGGCGGTCGATCTTCTTGTTGTTCCTCCCTCCTTAGTGATTCTGACTGCGACAATGCCCTTGGCCGATCTTTTCTTACTTAAGATTGGTGTCTGAGGAATCGATCTAGCTAGCCTCTCCTGATGAGCTCCTCGATCTCGTCTTGGAGCTGAATGCATTCTTTAGTATCATGGTCGTGATCATGATGATACAAACAGTACTTGCTTTGATTGCGCTTGTTTGGAAAAGATCGTAATTCTTCTTCTAGGGGGAGAGCTTCTTCACATCCTTCTATCGGGGCTTCTTTGATGATGAGCTTGAGGAAGAGTTCGGGCTTGCTTGTGCTCGGGTGGAGTCCATGAGCATGGCTGAACTTCATTCGGCTCTCTATCAGCTGTGGGTTTATTAGACTTGCCCGCCTACCGCTCTCCTGTGGCTTCCTCATCTTTCAATCTGAAGGCTTCTTCCGCTCGAGCATATCCCTTAGCCTGAGCTAGCAGATCGGCAAAGTCCCTAGGGTACTTCTTCTCCAGGGAGAACAGCAAATCATTCTTCTGAAGGCCACCCTTAAGTACGACCATTGCAATAAACTGGTTTAGGTTCCAAACCTCCAATGTAGCAACATTAAATTGGATGACGTAAGCTTGAATAGATTCTCCCTTTTTCTGCTTGATATTCATCAGAAAATCCAAACCTTGGTGTGGACGTCGGTTGCTGACAAAGTGAGCTGCAAACTGATGGCTCATCTAGTCAAAAGAGAAGATCGTACCTAGCTTCAATGCCGAGTACCAGTTTCTTACTGCTCCCTTTATGGTAGATGGAAAAGCTCGGCATAAGATGGCATCTGGTATGCCATGGAGCAGCATCATGGTCCGGAAGGCCTCCAAGTGATCGACCGAATTTGAGATTTTGTCATAGCTTTCAAATTGGAGAAGCTTGAAGTTCGGCTGAATGGGCTCTTGTATAATTTGGAGAGAGAAAGGAGGGTCAGTGCAAATATTATTACCATATGAGGAGGGAGTATGATGGAGCTCTTCGATTCATCGGCTCATTTCCTAGAGCCTTTGATTTAGGAGATCTTCATGATTGTTGATCTCCAAAGTTTTCTGGTGGGATAGAGGCAAAGCTCCCCCCTGGGTCGAGCCATGGTCCGAGCAAGGGCTCTCCACCCTCTGCTTCTCCTTTTCGTAGGTCACTGGTTGGCTACCCCAAGTCGGCCATCCCCCGACCGAATCATGGGGTTCCAAAGAAGCCTGCTCTAATCAAATTGACGCTGGAGCCTGATGATGTATGGCTTGCACCACCTCTGTGAGATCGCAAACCTACTGGACCAACAGGTTGAACTGCCCTACATCCACCATGGCTGTAGGTGGCACTTGAGTTACCAGAGCTGAAGCGGGAGTGGATAAATTTGGATGGAATTTGGCTGCAGAGGCCATTGATCATCGGGTCGAAGCTTTCCTGAAAAACATTTTTATCGAAAAAAACTCTAGAAAAAAAGAAGAAAGATCGCTATTGAGCACTCCTTTAAGAACAAGAAAACTTTAGGAACAGAGGTAACCCTTCCTCTAGCATTAATTCTATTGGTGCAGAATCTAATTGATGCTGGATCGAGCTAAATTTAGGGAGGAAGAGGTCGCCGTCGGTGATCTATAAAACAAAGTCCTATTCAGAGTCGTTGGTGGTGGCTCCGGTAGAACCCTTCGATAATCAAGTTAGCTCTTCTGGCCAAAAGAAATGGAGTGCTCAGGCAAGAATTCAGCAGAGTTTTCGAAAGAAGAAGAGATCTTAGAGAAAACGTATCTGGAGGATCCCTTTTTACAGATGGAGCCTATTAGATGTAACCGTCCGGTAGTGGGCTGCTTAGGGCCATGTGAAATTTTTTACTATAACCATTCGATAGTGGGCTGCTTGGGGCAACGTGGAATTTATAGAGTAGGTGTTGCTCGTTCGTAAAGATTTAATAGTCGAAGTTTAGAGAAAGCAAGCGTTAGTTGGTGAAGCGCATATGTCAATTTCGGAGGAGTTCGGACTCCTAAAGGGAATATGGCTAGAGGAATACTACTTGAAATCTGGAAGTAATTCGTTCAAGGAATCCGAATGGAGTTTGACTGATGGAGAAGTCTAGAAGGAGTCCGATTGGTGGAGTAGTTCGATTGAAGGAGAAGTTTGAAAGGAGTCCGGCTCTTGGAGGAATCTGACTGCTAGAGAAATCCAACAAAAGGAGAAGTTCGAAAGGAGTTCGGCTTCTTGAGGAATCCAACTAAAGGAGAAGTCAAGAAGGAGTTTGGCTCCTGGAGGAATTCGACTGAAGGTGAAGTCCGAAAGGAGTTTGGCTCCTGGAGGAATCTGCTGGAGGAATTTGACTGAAAGAGAAATTTAGAAGGAGTTCGACTCCTAGAGGAATCCGATTGAAGGTGAAGTTCGGAAGGAGTTTGGCTCCTGGAGGAATTCGACTGCTGGAGGAATTCAACTGAAAGAGAAGTTCGGAAGGAGTTCGGCTCCCGGAGGAATCCAATTGAAGGAGAAGTCCGGAGGAGTTCGACCACTACAGAAATCTAGGAGAAGTTTGGCTCTTGAAGGAATCAAACTAAAGGAGAAGTCCAGGAGTTCGGCTCCTGAAGGAGTTCGATCACTGGTGGAGTCCAATAGGGGTTCAGCTTCTGGAGGAATTTGGCTATTGAAGGAGTCTGGAGGGGTTCGACCGCTGGAGGAAGAATTCTCAATCGAAGCTCTTCTATGATTACCAGTTACATTAGGCTAAGCATCAGACTGGACCGGTGGGAGCGGCGTTTATCCCCAACAGAAGTGTATTACAAGTGATAGGCAATCTGGCTTCTAGGGCACACATTTAACAAACTCCCACTTGACCTAAAGCCAGTTGGCTACAAATCTAAGTCCCATTTTCTTAAGGTGGGCTTCGATCTTCTGCTAGCTCAATGGCTTTGTCAGCAGGTCAGCCACATTATTTGTAGTATCGACTCTCTTGACCTTGACGTATCCCTTCTCGAGGTAATCGCGGATGTGGTGGTGTCGTCGCTCGAAGTGCTTGAATTTTTGGTGAGACCTCGACTCCTTAGCTAGAGATATGGCGCCATTATTATTGCAGTACAGAGTGACGGTATCTGATGGCATCACTTCGAGCTCTGCAGCAAACTACTTGTACCAGAATGCCTTCTTTGCAGCTTCCAATGCAGTGATGTACTCTGCTTCCATGATGGAATCTGCTATCACCATCTACTTGAAACTTTTTCAGTTGTCAGCACCACCATTACAAATAAATAGACTTCCAGCTATCGACTTTTGATCATCTATATAGGACATAAAATCTGAGTCGTATACCCCTGGACCTGGAATTCTCCATTACGAAAGACTAGAAATATATCCTTAGTCCTTCTCAAGTACTTAAGGATACATTTCACAGAAGTCTAGTGCTCTTCACCTGGATTCAACTGATACCTACTCGTGACACTCACAGCATGGGCAATATCTGATTGTGTACATAACATGGCATACATGAGGCTCCCTATTGCTGAAGCATAAGGGATCTTGCTCATGCATTCAATCTCCTTAAGTATTTTGAGACACATCTTTTTGGAGAGATGAATGCCAAGTTTGAAGGGCACCAATCTCCTCCTGGCGTTTTCCATGCTAAACCTCTTTAGCACCTCCTCTATGTACATCTTCTGTAATATTTCCTAGATCTTTTATGGAGAATTCTTTAGACAACCACATTTTGACCGTAGTTAACATGAAAATATTATTCTCAATTAGGAGGATGTCATCCACGTACAGTGCAAGAAAGACAACAGTGCTCCCACTGATCTTTTAGAAAACACCGGACTGCTTCTCATTCTTGATGAATCCAAATGATTTGATCACATCATTGAAATGAGCATTCCAGCTCTGAGATGCTTTCTTAAGTCCGTATATGGACCTTTATAGCTTGCAAACCTTGTGATCAGTATCACTGGATGTGAAATGCAGTAGCTATTCCATATAGATATCTTCCTCAAGATATCCATTTAAGAACCCCATTTTCACGTCCATCTGCCATATTTCATAATCAAAATAGACTGCAACAGCTAGCAATGTACGGATGGATTTAAAAATGGCTACTGACGAAAAAGTATCCTGATAGTCAATGCTTTCATGCTGACTATAACCTTTCGCTACGAGCTTTGCTTTGAATGTCTCTACATTCCCATCGGCACCGATATTTCTCTTGAAGATCCATTTACACCCAATAGATACTATAGCTTCAGGTGGATCTACCAAGGTCTAGACTTGGTTCAAGCGCATTGAGTCAATCTCTGACTTCATTGTCTCTAACCATTTTTCAGAGTCGATATCTAATATCGCCTCATCATAGGTTTTGGGATCATCACCATGAACCTCTTTTCCTGTGAGGAACATTTTCTCTATGTCCTTTGAAATAGTACCTAAGTACCTTTCAGGAGAACGAGAAAACCTTTTTCATCTACGAGGTGGATGAGATAGTGATTTGACTGGCTCAATCTAATTGGGTTCCATAGGTTCCTTGGCTCGTAGCTCTTGGGAGATTTTCTCCTCGAACCTAATCTGTCTTCTGATGCCACCATCTTGAATAAACTATTTTTTAAGAAAGATGATGTGTGGACTCATAATCATATTATGATCTTCTAAAAGATAGAAATAATATCCTAATGACTTTTTAGGATATCCTATGAATCGAGCTCTAAAGAACCTAGACTCTAACTTGTCCACCTGTTGTCTCTTGACATGAACCGGACAACCCTAAATTCTGAGATGACTCGGACTTAGTTTCTTACCATGCCATATCTCATACGATGTTATAGGAACGGTTTTAGATGGAATCCTATTCCATAGATATATAGCGGTCAACAGACTATGTCCCTAAAGAAACTCAGGAAGGTCTATGAAACTCATCATGGATTATCTAATAGGGTCTAGTTTCTCGAGCTTCTTTCGGATCATGAGAAAGAACTCCCACTTTGAGATAGGCAACTAATGGGTCGATCCAGCTCGGCTCGAGCTCTATCTGCATAACAAGCTATGATTCCTCTTAGCTTGGGCATTTAGAAGTTTCAAAAAATACTTCTTTCGATGGTTCGACTGGGGCTAAAGTGGCCAATTTAGAGAGAAGGTCAACTCTTATATTTTCTACCCTCAGAATCTATCGAATGCCAAAACTATCCTTTACTTTCTCAAATCCTTTACTTTCTCAAGGTATTTCATTATACTTTCCTCCCGTGCTTCATAATTGCTACTAACTTAGCCGACCACTAATTGAAAATCACTGTAGACTTGAAGCCGATCTACTTTTAACTCTCTTGCTATTTTTAACCCAACGATCAGTGCTTCATATTCAGTCCCATTATTAGTTGCAGGAAATTCGAAGCATAGTGCATATTCGGTGATGACTCCCTTGGGGTTGACTAAGACCAACCCCATGCCTGCTCTTACGGAGTTGGAAGAACCATCCACATACATGGCCCAAAAACCTTTGAAAAGGTCGGCACTCTCTTCAGACAGGCTCGGTTGCAACCACAGGATGCCTGTCTCAATCTATTTAAGCTCGGCTTCATCTAAAATGGTACATTCTACTATAAAATCTAATAATATATGAGCTCTGATCAATGACCGGGGTTGATAATTGATGTCAAACTCCATGAGCTCGATTGTCCATTTCATAATTCTATCGAAAGCATCCGTTCGATGAAGGACTGCTTTTATTGGTTGATCCATGAGGACCGTTATGGTATGTTCCTAAAAGTAAGGTCGGAGTCTCCTGGCAGCAATTAGAAGAGAGTAAATCAATTTTTCTAACCGAGAGTATTTAGTTACTACATCCCTCAGGACCCGACTTACGTAGTAGACTGGTCACTGCATCTTTGCTTCCTCTTTGACCAGGACTGCTGCCAAGGCCATCGAAGAGATTGCTAGGTACTAGAATAATTCTTCTCCAGGTTCAGACTTTGCTAGTAGTGGGGGTAAGCTGAGGTAGTTTTTGAGCTCCTCAAATGCCCATTGGCACTCCATCATCCGGCAAAAGTTCTTTGGTTACTTGAGAACTTGGAAGAAGGGCATACATCGCTCGATCAATCTCGAGATGAAGTGATTTAGGGATGTCACTTTTCCAATCAGGTGCTGAACTTCTTTGATTATTTTTTGAGCAGTTATCTTCTGAATAGCTCGGATTTTCTCTAGATTTACTTCGATCCCGCGCCTTGACACTATAAACCCCAGAAATATTTTCGATGTCACACCAAAGGTGCACTTGATTAGCTTCAGCTTCATCTTGTACTTTTTGAGTGCACTGAAGGTCTCTTCGAGGTCAGCGATGTGGATTATTAAAGCTCAGCTTTTGACAAGCATGTCATCCACATACACCTCCATGTTGCGGCCGATCTACTTCTTGAAGTTCTTGTTGACCAGGTGCTGATACATTGCCCCTACATTCTTGAGTCCAAAAGGTATAATCCTATAATAGTAAAGACCATGATCAGTAACAAAAGTAGTCTTCTCCTCGTCCTTCGGCGCCATCCGTATTTGGTTATAGTCGAAAATGACATCCATGAAGGTTAGGAGCTCGTGGGCCGAGGTTGCATCTACTAGTTGATCAATTTTGAATAGAGGATAGCTATCTTTTGGGCAGACTTTGTTTAGCTTTTTGAAGTCTATACACATCCTTCACTTACCATTGGTCTTCTTGACCAGGACCATGTTAGAGACCCAAATCAGATAGCTGATTTCTCGAATAAATCCAATGTTGAGAAGCTTATCGACTTATTTTGCTATTGCCTTCTGCCTTTCTAGTGCATGGCCGCGAACTCTTTCTTTCACTGGTCGATGCTTAAGATCAACGGCCAACAGATGTTCCATAACCTCAGCATCAGTTCCAGGCATATCCATCGAAACTCAGGCAAAGACATCGATATTCCTTCATAAAATGGCGATGAGCTGCTCTCGAACTTCACCTTCTAGATTGGAGCCAATTTGCACTGTATGCTCCACATTTTCATTATTCAGGGTGATGGTCATAAGATCTTCAATGGGCTAGTCCCATTCTTCAGCAAGGTCATCATGGACATCAAGTCCATCAACTATGCAGGGGTCAAGTCGAGTGTCATTTTGTAAGGCGATGGAGTAGCAGTGCTGGGCTAATGCTTGATCACCTCTGATTTCACCTATTCTGTTGCTAGTTGGGAATTTTATTTTTAGATAATAGGTCGACACTACGGCTCATAGTGCATTCAAACCAGATCGGTCGAGGATTGCATTGTAAGTGGAGGGGGCTTTTACCACTAAAAAGTTGACCCATACCTTGGGCTGCTTTGGATACTGTCCTACAGTCATGGCTAGAGTTATCATTCCCTCCACTAGCGCAGCATCACCAGTGAAGCTGACCAAAGGGGAGCTTATGGGTCCCAGGAGATTATCGGGTATGGACATTTTAGAGAAGGCATCATCATACAGAACGTCAGTGGAACATCCATTATCTACAAAACATGGTGTACATCATAATCAACAATGTTCAAAGAGATTACAACCATGTCGTTGTGTGGAAATCGGACTTCTTTAGCAACCTTGTTGGTGAAAGCGACGGACTCTTCAGTTCTTCGCCTCTTCTCGGGCTCGGCTGACCCGCTAGCCTCCCCTCGCTGAAGTCCATCAGAGATGGCGTTAATGAAAATGATCGGGGGCCGATCTTCTCGCTGCTCCTCACCTCTCGGTGGTTCTGGTAGTAGGGGTGCTCTCAACCGATCCTCTAGTCCTTCCGACCGATATCGTAGGAACCGGTCAAGCCTACCACATCTGATGAGCTCCTCAATCTCCTCTTGGAGCTAGATGCACCCTTCTGTATCATGACCGTGATCACGATGGTAGAGGCAGAACTTGCTAGGATTGCATTTGCTGGGGTGAGTGTGCATTTTTTTCAGTCTCGGCAGTTGCTCTCTGATCTCCATCAGTACTTAAATTTTTGGAGCATTGAGAGGGGCATAGTTGTGAAATTTTCTAAAGAGAGAGCTCCATCGCGCCCTTCTATTTGGGCTTCTTTGCCTCTGGGCTCGGGTAGGGGTTCGGGCCTGCTTACGCTTCGGAGGAGTTCGGGAGCATGGCCGAGCTCTGCTCGGTTTCTCTCCAACCACCAGCACATTTGGTTCACCTGCCTGCTGCTCCTAGGCGGCTTCATTATCCCCGGCCTTAGAGGCCTCTTCAGCTTGGGCATAACCTTTAGCCTGAGCCAGCATATCGACAAAGTCCCTTGGGTACTTCTTCTCCAGGGAGAGCAACAAATCATTCTTCTGAAGGCCGCCCTTGAGCACAGCCATTGCAACAGACTAGTCCAGATTCTAGACCTCTAATGTAGCAGCATTAAACTGGGTGACATAAGCCCGGATAGATTCCTCCTCCTACTTGATATTCATTAAGGAATCCAAACCTTGGTTGGGACGTTGGCTGCTAATGAAATGAGCCACAAACTGATGGCTCATTTGATCGAAGAAAAAGATGGTACCTGGTTTAAGTGCCGAGTACCAGTTCCTGGTGGCTCCCTTGAGGGTGGATGGAAAAGTCCGACACAAAATGGCATCTGGCATGCTGTAGAGCAGCATCATTATCTGGAAGGCCTTTAGATGATCGATCGAATTGATGGTCCCATCATAACTCTCAAACTATGGGAGCTTGAAGTTCGGCAGAATTAGTTCCTACATAATCTTCTAAGAAAAAGGAGGCTCAGTGCAAATATCGTTACTGTGGAAGGAGGGAGCATGATAGAGTTCTTTGATTCATCGGCTCATTTCTTGAAGCCTTTGATCCAGAAAATCTTCACGATCGTTGAGGGTTTTCTGATGGAATGGGGGCAAAGCTTCCCCTAGGATCAAGTCATGGTCCGAGCAAGGGCTCTCCACCATCTACTTTCTCTTTTCGGAGGTCACCAACCAGCTAGCCCTAGTCGGCCATCTCTAGATCGGATCATGGAGCTCTGGAGAAGCCTGCTCTGACTGAATTGGTGCCGGAACCTATCGATGCATGGCCTGCACCACCTCCATGAGATCGTGAACCTATTGGACCAGTAGGTTGAACTGCTCCACATCCACCATGGCTGTAGGTGGAGCTTGAGTTGTCGGAGCTGAATCGGGAGCAGATAGATCTGGAGGGATCTAGCTGCAGAGGCCATTGACCGTTGGGTCGAAGCTTTCTTGGGAGGTATATTTTTCAAAAAGAACTCTAGAGAGAAAGAAGAGAGATTGCTGCTGAGCACTCATTTAAGAACAATGGAACCTCAGGAATAGAGGGCCCTTCCTATAGCGCCAATACAGTTGGTACAAAATCTGGTTGCCATCGGAGAAGTGCTGGAGTCAGAGAAGACGAGGTCGCCGTCGATGATCTGCAAAACAAATCTCATCCAGAGCCTGGGGTGGTGGCTTCGGCAAGACCCTCCAACGGTTAAGGTAGCTTTTTCGGCCAATAGAAATGGAGTGCTCAATTAAGAAAGTTGTAGAGTTTCGAGAGGGAGAAGAGAGCTTAGAGAAAATGTATCTAAAGGATCCCTTTTATAAGCAGAGCTTGTAACAAACTGATAGTGACAGCCGTAACTATCGGGTAGTGGGCCACTTGGGGCCATGTGGAGTTTGTTACGAAGGATAGTGTTTATTGTCGTGAGGTGCCAGTCCGTTTGAGATTTGATAGTCAAAGTTCGGAGGGATGGGCATCGGTTGGTGATGACCTTTGGGCTATATCAATTCTAGAGGAGTTCGGACTCCACTAAGATAGTTCAGGTGCAGGTCGGTTCATGCCGTGTACAGGACCGGACTCATGCGGAGACCTTCCTAGATGACTGTGGGAAGTTTGGCCGCTTGAGGAGTTCGAAAGGGGTTCGACCATTGGAGGAGTCGGAAGGAGTTCGGTTGTTGAAGCGGTCTGAAATGGATTCGGTCGCTGGAGGAGTCCGGAAGGAGTTCGGCTGCTGAAGGGGTCCGAAAAGGGTTTGTTCACTGGAGGAGTCAAGAAGGAGTTCGGTTGCTAAAGGGGTCCGTAAAGGATTCGGCCACTGGAGGAGTCCGGAAGGAGTTTGATCGCTGGAGGGATCCCAAGAGAAAAAACTCTCGATCAAAGCTCTTCTGTGGTTACCAGTTACATTAGGCTAAGCATCAAACTGGACTTCGACAAGAGTGGGGTTAATCTTCAACACCACCTAACCAACTATTGATTTGATTTGAACAATCGCTAGACCTAATTGAGCTACCTAAGCCCAAACCTAATTTTATGAATATGTCTTAAATCTAAAAGTTCATAATTTTCAGATCTAATTAATTTCATAGTCTTAATTCTTAATTAAGTTTTGAGTTCATGAATAAAACATATAATAAAAATTCTAGGATTTTAGGATCTAGGATATTGCAGAAAAATAAGTTCTGATTTTTAATTAAGGACGAACGTGCAGCACCCCTACACGCCATAAGAACTCCCCATCAAATGGAAGGAGAGGACCTTTAAATCCTACTTTATTCTTATGACTGGACAGTCATGGGAAACTCTTTAATCAGAAATATAATATTTTTACTACAAAACTAGATAGATCATATATCACATATAAAAAGATCTAACAAATACATGTCTTGCATACATCTCATGTATCATCAATATGCATACTTTTAGATCTAAAATATCACATATTAAATCTAAAAAATAAAATTTTAAATTTAATCATATCAAATATAAAACTATTCTAGACATCTTATAGAACGATTCTATGACTAGTCTAAGCATGCATCTTTCATATCTCATATGAATGAATCAAAAATTAAAAAAATATTTTCTATTTTTAGATCTGATTATAATAATTATAACATAAAAAAATAAAAAATAAATAGATCTAAAATTATATTTAATCAAAGTAAATACATGATCATACTAGACTACACAAAAAACTATTCTATACCTAGTATAGTCATGCATCTCCTCCATATTAGATCTAAATTATTTAACTTTTAATTTTCTAATTTTAGATCTAATCATATCTGATGTGACATCTAAAATCTTTTAATATCAGATCATAATCAAAAATAAAATTAGATCTAAGGTAGATCTAAAGAACTACTAACGCAGCTTTGATACCAGTTGAAGGAAAAATTCTATTTTTTGCTGCAGGATCGTGCAGATCTGATCAGATCTGAGATAATTTTTTTAAATTTTTTTTAAATAAGCTAATCAAATCTAAGAGTTCTTAGATTTGATCATGATGATCTAATATTAAAAATTAAAATTAAAATTAAATCAGATTTAATTTCATACCTTGTTTGGATAATATGATTATCCTGCGATAATCCTGATGTTTCCTGAGGTTCTAGATGGAGCTACGCATGTGCCTGACCTCTACTAGTATCCACTCAGGAAGGAACTAGATATCTTCTCCTCACAAATCTTTTTTCCAAAGATCAAATCTAAATCTGATCCGAAAGTCCTTCAAAAAATTTCTGAAGGCAACATGTCCATCTCACGAACACTGTCATGTAGATGCTGAACTCTTCACAAATTTGATTGGATCTTCTTCTAAGATTTATGTCTAACTTTTTAGGCATGTAGAAGAGTAGAAGAGAGAGGACAGAGGTGGCGTAGACTATCTAGAATGGTAGCTTTTGGGTATGAAAAATATTTCTACGTGAAGAGCCTTGGTGCAAGGGTTCTGATGCAAAAGCTTAACACCAAGTTAGAGTCCCACTTTGAGCAAAACCCTTATTTTTTTGACCATTAGGACCCTAGACCTAATCTCCATGAAGATCCCCAGATCCCATCTAATTATAACACCAAAAATCAATCTGAATGGTGGCAGCATGAGTAGATAAGGAAGAGTCCACTGTGCCTAGGACTCATCCCTCAAGAGTTTGATCTGAATCAAACTCTATCATAACTCAGTCTAGATACCTTCAAAAATCATAAAATTTGGTTCACCTAACATATATTTGATTCTCTATTACATATCCAAAAATTAGATCAAAATAATTTTTACAAAATTTTCGAGAAGCATTTGATCAGGTGACCCTCAATTCTCTCAAACAGGTCAACTTTTGATCCTAGTTGAATTTGACTATGAATGGATTTAATTTCTATAATTAATCTGACTTGGACTTATTCCAATCAGATAAAAATAAATCTATTCAAAATACAAGAATGAGTCAAATCAAATTTGACTTGATTGCAATGAATCAGAAAGATTTCAGAAGAAGAAAGTTAGGCTCAATCGTGTGCTAGCACGAATATCTTGAACCTGATTGGATCTAATCCAAATCAATCGAACTAGATTAGCTCAATTGATGACATCCAGACCCAAATTTTTGTTTATTATGTTATCTAGTTAGGTTTCAATTTTATATGTTAAAAAGATATGTCATGATCTCCATCATCAACATCATCAAAACATCTTTCGATGGACCAAAACTTTCTTGATTCATACAATTAGAATGATTGATCATCAAAATCATTCTAATTGCTCCCAAAATCCATCAATATATGGTGGCAACCCATCAGAATTGAAAGTGAATCTCTCAATGCAGTTACCTGTATGGTTGGGTTCTTTTATCTTGAGCCCCAACAGGATTAGGGTTAAGGTAAACTCGTCAAACCCAATGTCCGTCACATGAATTATTCATTCAATTCAAGTTTAATGTGAAACCCTAATAGAAACTCTTTCTATCATCTTCACTTTGCTATGGCCATGGGCTTAACGACTCAATCTCATGATTATCATAGGACTTCTTCTTATCTACCAAGGTAGATAGATCGCCTTATTGGTGCAATCCAATTCCTATAATAAATATGTAGCCAACATACACCATAGGATTTCAAATGGCTAGGAGACCGAGTTATGACGTAGTCAAACTATAATACCCTCAAAGTGAATTGCCAATGCATCTCAGGTCAAAGAACCATACACACCACTGCTGCATCAAGTCAGTCATCGATGAGAAGGTAGACTTTCTTATGACTACTCGAGGTGGTCATGCTCAGTGCCCTCGTTCTCTAACAAGTACCTGTACTCTCACTTCGTCTCCATACCGTAGACTCAAGACACGTCTATCCTAAGAAAGTAATCGTACACCAACATTTTGGATCAATCACCATCCACGTATTGATCCTATGGTCAGAGGTATTTTATGTGTTAATTATGAAAATTTATATCTTAAATTTTCAACTCTTGAAAATATGAATTGTCATTACCAACTCAAAGAATATATCATAGACACTTTTAAATACACACTGTAATAGAAAAATAATCTATTTATTAATTTATAGTTAAAATTATAAAATTATCCTTGGAAGTGTATTACAAGTGACAGCCAATCTGACTTCTAGGGCACACATCTAACATCTAGTTCACCCGAGTTTCCTTTCTCTTCATTCTGGTCTTCATCTCCTTGCTTCAGAGTTCCAGTGGCTTCCACCATTTTCTTCGATTCCTAGGAGTTCTCCCACTTGATTTTCATCGAGCTCGCCATCTCCCCGTTCTTTCCTATCGATTTAGGTTAGTCTTTGATCCCTCCTTTTGATTATTCATACATTTTAGCATCTTTGTCCATTTAGTTCCTTCGAAAGTGTCTTGAATCTCATTTTTCTTGATTTTTTGGGAGATTTTTCTAACTTAGTTTGATCTATATGTCCGTCAAAGGATCCTGGTCAACTTATTCTGGGAGCTCGGCCCATCTAGCATTGATGGATCTATTCCATAAGGACTCCAAACCCGTAGAAGTATTTCGACCATCTTTCATTCCTAACACCATTTCCTATAAACTTCGGCATGAAGACCTCTCTCTTTGATCAGGATCTAGTTTGGATTTTCTTATGAGTATGAGCTCAAACATCTTGGCCCCAGCGATCGAGCCGGCTTCCCTCCTCCAGGCCGAACCTGCTTGTATGTCGAAACCCTCCATGCAGGATTTTGGCTACCAATACCCTCTTTTGTAATAGCCTTGTTTAGGTTCTTAAATATCTCTCTCACATCCATGGCTCCGAACTCATTTAGGTTCATCATAGGATTTCTATCTTTGTGCATCATGGTTGATATCCAACCTACCATTTTCCTGTTTCATAATTTCTTCACTTTTAAACATCATCCTATCGCAAAGAACTGGTAGTATGTTCTTCCTAGTTTGGCAAGAAGGGGTTGCTTAAGGGCACCCCTTTTCCCTTAAGCAAGAAGGTGTTGCTTAAGGGCACCCCTTCTTCCTAGTTTGGAGAAATTCTTTTTTGTTTCATGTTCTTTTTAAGAGTTAGGACTTCCTTCCTGGGAGGATATAAGGGATTCGACCCGCCAAGCTCCCAAGCTCGAGAAAAAAGATCGAGACTCGACTGATAGACTGAAGAACTACCAAGCTCTCTTGATCTTCGGACTTCTAGATGATCATACCATATTTAGCCTTGATCTCAGTCCTCTTGACCTGGCAGGTCATCCTTCGTAGCCAATCGATCATACATTATTTTTTCTTTTTCTGACTTTTAACTTTTTCTATTGTAGAGATGACTCCTAAAGACCAAAATTGCTTGATAAAGAAAATCATGTCTCTTAAGAAAAAGGGCAGCGCTGCCGCAGAACCTTCGAAGAAGGCTCGCATTGAAGAGCTAGTCCTGGCCACACTGATCTAGACAGTGCCTACCCCAGAGTCTGACGTGGGAGCATTGAGTCCAGCCATGCTTGACGCGGTTGCCTCCTTTGCATCTCTTGTGTGGAGGCAAGTTGCAGAGAAGAGGAAGAAGGAGAAGAACGCCATCACAAAGATAGTTAGGACGAAGGTCAGGTGCTCTAGCAGCGATAGCTCTGGCCAAGAGTAGAATTCTTTAGATGATCGAGAGGTCATCCATTCTTTGATGTAGGGCAGCATTCTTCCGTACATCATCAAAAAAATTGATTCGGACGGAGGATGCGGAGAGATTCAATGAGTCCTTCACTGCCTATCTTGAGGTAACCAACTTTTCCAATCTTGTCTGAATAGAGGATGTATTTTTAAAATTCTGACTTAATTTCTTTTCATTCTACAGCTGGGGCATCACTTGTTTGCCCATCCAAGCTGAGGTTTCTAAAGCTCTCTAGGAGGACCAAGCGGAGATCGAAAGGGTTTGGGCCGAGGTCGATTGTTTAAGAATGGGCTTGGAGGTTCAAACTATCGAAGTCGAGCATCTTCATGAGGCACTGAGGAGGGAGGAAGAAGCAGTAGTAGGGTTGAAGGTTGCTTTGACCCTAGTCGAGGAGAGGAAGAAGAAGATGGAAGAGGAGATCGGCATCGAAAGGGAGTGGGCCATTTGATGACTTCAAGTCCTCCAAAGCCATGGAAGACATAAAAATTGCCTTCACCAAGGAGGCCTTTTTAGAGGGATTCTAGATCTGCATGAGGATCGTGGAGAATTTTTCGAATGCAGATCTCAACCTTCTGACGGACGAACCTAATGACAAAGCCGGTCCTTCCAATGCCAGTACAAAAGTTGGCACTACCTCTCTCGTTGCCAAACTTGCTTCAGAGATCTTTGAACCTACTGCAGTAGCGCCTGAACTTGCTCAAGAGCCAGAGGCATTAGAGAATGCTCTGACCTCATTTACTACTATTCCTCTCAAGATCTAGAATTTTCAATAGTTTTACTTTTTTCTTTTTTCTTTTCAATGTATGCTAAACATTTTGAGAAATGAAAATCAGCTTCCTTTTTTTTTTGCTTGTGCTGTGGTGAGTATTGTTCAGAATCCTTCTAGGGACTGAAGTCAAGGCCAGTCATCTCCAACCGATGTTGAGCCACTATATCAAGGTATCTATGACCCATAGTCAAATGATTAAAGAGAAAAATCCATCATCTGAAGAAGAAGTTGAAGAAGATGAAAGACAAGCTCCAAAAGTCCAAAAAAAATGCTTTGGAGGCGACGATTGAGGTCATTCACCTTCGTAAGTTACACATGAAAGACTCTATAAGTTTTATCATCAAGAAAAACAACTTCAAAAGAGAATTGATAGAGATTAAGAAAAACACCAGTGATAAGTCCTGGGCATTAATTGCGAAGGTCAGCTCTCTCAAAGTTGAGCTCAAGACGACGAAGGAGAAGGTTCAGTTGTTGGAGAGGAGTTCGCCATGATCTTTCGATAAGGCCTGGTACGAATGGGATTGGTCCCAGAGGTTTTCTGCACTCCAGAAGCATTTGCATGATGCCAAGCTTGCCTATGAGACCTATCGGTTGGGCTATAGTGGAAGAATATCCATGCTAGAGAAAAAATTCCACACTACCAACAGCATGGTGGCTTGGCTTTAAAAGCAGCTCGTCGATAGTTATCAATCCGACACAAGTAGAGAGTTTCGTGAAGAGAATCACGGGCAAACTATCGAAATTCAGCGACTGAAGGTTCAATTGATTTACGTAGAGCAAGCTATCAAGGATGCTAAAGTTAAGTCAAAAGTTCTAAGAAAAAGATTGCAGGCATTAGAGAAAAACTATCGAAAGACTGACAGGATGTTTCGTGAGGTAAAAAGAAAGGAGCTCGAAGAAGAGATCATTAGCCTGAAGAAATCCTTGGTGATGGCTAGCAGTCTGAAGTCTGAGGAATCTGATCCTTCTTAGAGCTTCGACTTTTTTCTTCTTCCTTTTGTAACCTATCTTATAGACCCTTATTTTGTAATCAACTTTAATTTTAATGAGATGATATCTTCCCTCATTTTTGTTCAGCATGGGTTGAATGTTTGTCGATAGCTCTGCTTTTCTCTCCTCTCTTTTTTTTTTTGAAAACATAGTTTGTCAAGGATGCTTAAGCAAAGATCTTCTCCTATGTCAGGATGAGATTCTCCTCCTATTCCTGACACAGTCGATCTCTATTCTTGTTAGGATGAGGTCCTTCTCCGATCCTCAATAGGGCCATTGGGATGCAAAAGGGGCATTGAAAGGGCCTCTCCTCTTCTTCGATCTTAAATAATCAGAGGTCTTCATCTTGCTTATGTTAGGATGAGGTTCTTCTCCTGTTCCTAACAAGATGGTAGGGCCACAAAAGGGCCATTGAAGGGGCCTCCCCCCTCCTCTAGTCTTAAACAATCGGAGGTCTTCATCTTGCTCATGATAGGATGAGGTTCTTCTCGTACTTCTAACGGGATGGTAGGGGCACAAAAGAGCCGTTGAAGGGGCCTCTCTCTTCCTTCAATTTTAAATAATCAGAGATCTTCATCTTGCTCATGTTAGGACAAGGTTCTCTTCCTATTCCCAATAGGACAGTAGGGGCACTAAAGAGCCATTGAAGGAACCTATCCCATCCTTCTGTCTCAAATGATCGGAGGTCTTCATCCATGTCAGGACGATGTTCTCCTCCTATTCGTGATATATTTGGCCCTTATTTTATCCTCCTATCAAGATGAGATCTTTCTCCTGATGGGGTTAGCCTTTACCTTTGTTAGAATGAGGTTCTCCTCCTATCCTTAGCAAGGTCATGGGGGCATAAAATGACCATTGAAAGGGTCTCTCCCCTCCTATCTTAAATAATTGGAGATCTTTATTCATCTTAGGATGAGGTCCTCCTGTTCTCGACACGATTGTTTTGATTAATTCAAGAGGTTATTTCCTGCCATCATAGTTTGCCACCAAGGATAAAAATGCTGAAGTAAGAAAATTTTATTGAAATGAAATCATTGGTAGTACACTCGTAGATTCTTTGAGTTTCATGGTCGAGGAAGATTAGCTCCTCCAAGCTCTTTTAGACGATAAGTCTCGGGCCAGACGACTTTCTTAACTACATATGGGCCTTTTTAATTTAGGACAATCTTTTCTTGATTCTGAAGTTGCAAAATAGCTGCCCGTCGCAGTACTATGTCCCCCACTTTGAATACTTTGCTTATGACTCTAGAGTTATAGTAGTGCTACTTTCTGCTTGTAGGCCGCCATTTCAACTTAAGCTTCTTCCCATTTTTTCTCCAACAAGTTGAGGTTAGCCCTAAAATCTTGTGAGTTACGTTGCTCATTGATTGCCATGACTTGCGCCGACGGAAGTTTGAGTTCTATTGGGATGACCACTTCTATTCCAAAAGCCAAGGCAAATGGAGTCTCTCTAGTTGGTAGTCTTTGGATAGTTCGGTATGCCTAGAGCACATCATTGAGTTCGTCCACCCATGTCTCCTTTGCTTTCTCAAGTCTTGCTTTGATACCTTGTAGCAGGATTCGGTTGGTTACCTCCACCTCACCGTTTGCCTGTGGATGTGCTACCGATGTAAAATTATGGGCAATATTCAGATCTTCACAGAACTCAGTAAACTTTGATCCTACAAACTGGCACCCATTGTCTATTATAAGAGTTCGAGGTAGGTCGAATCTACAAATAATCAACTTTTAGATGGCGTCTTGTACTTTAGCTTTACTAATTTATACTAGAAGTTGTGTTTCAATCCATTTTGTGAAGTAATCAATTGCCACCAGTAGAAACTTCCACTATCTAGACACCACATAGGAAAGGGTCTGAGTATGTCCATTCCTTACTGTGCAAATGGCTAAGGTACACTCAAGGGGGTAAGCTCAGAAGCCAGTTGTCTTTGAATATTTGCGTTCCTTTAGCATCGATCATATTTTCTAACATATTCTATGGAATCATGGTACATTATCGGCTAATAGCCCTGTCAGAGTAGTTTAAGAGATAGGGATCTAGCCCCCAGGTGACTTCCATAGATTTCTTCATGCATTTCCCATAAGACAAAATCAGCCTCAAAAGGTCAGAGACATCTCAAGAGTGGTAAAGAATACGACCTTTTATATAACTTGCCCTCATATAAAACATACCGGAAGGCTTGATTTCTTATTTTTCGAGCTTTTTTCAAATCATAAGGAAGAACTCCATCCTTGAGATAAGCAATTAGCGAGTCGATCTAGTTGGGCTCACGGTTGACCTGCATTATAGATTGCTGCTCCTCCGAGCTTAGGTGCTTTAGAACTTCAAAGAAGACCTTTTTTAGGTAGTTTGGTTGGAGCCAATATGGCCAATTTTGAGAGGAGGTCGATCCTGGTATTTTCTGCTCTTGAAATCTACTGAATGCTAAAACTGTTGAATGCTAGAGTCAAGTTCTTCACTTTCTTAAGATATTTTACCATACTTTAATCTCGGACTTCGTAGTTGCCACTAACTTGCCTCACTATCAACTGAGAGTCACTGTAGACTTGGAACCGATCCTCCTCTAGTTCCTTGTCTATTCTCAATCCCGCGATCAGCATTTCATACTCAACCCCATTATTTATTGTAGAAAATTCAAAATGCAGCACATATTTGGCAACAACTCCCTCTGGGTTAACCAGGATCAACCCAGTGCCTGTGCCCAAAGCATTGGATGAACCACCTACTTACAGTGCCCAGAAGCCTTTTGAAAAGTTTGCTCTTTCTTTAGGGGAGCTTGACTACAAACCATGGAACATTGATTCATTCTGCTCAAGTTCTATCTCATCCAGAATAGTACACTCCACTATGAAATCTGCTAATATTTAGGCCTCGATCGATGGCCGAGGCTGAAAGTTGATATCAAACTCTATGAGCTCAATCGCCCATTTTGCGATTCTTCTAGAGGCATCTATTTGATGAAGAACTATCCTGATTAGTTGATCGATAAAGAGGGTCACAGTATGTCCTTGAAAGTACAGTCAAAGCCTTCGGGCTGCAATTAGTAGAGCATAAGTTAATTTTTCTAACTTGATGTACCTGGTCTTGGCGTCCCTCAAGACTCGACTTATATAGTAGATTGGTCACGGCACTTTTGCTTCTTCTTTAACTAAGACCACTACAAGGTCTACTGGGGAGACTGCTAGGTACAAAAATAGTTCTTCTCCAGATTTGGGTTTTGCCAGTAGGGGAGGTAAGCCGAGGTAGTTTTTTTAATTCTTCAAATGCTCATTGATATTTGGTGGTCCAGCAAAAGTGCTTTGGCTGTTTAAGAATTTGGAAGAAGGGCATGCATCACTCAGTCGATCTCGAGATGAAGCGATTCAAGGTTGCCATCTTTCCTATCAAGTGCTGAACTTCTTTAATTGATTTTGGGATAGTCATTTCTTGAATGGCCTGAATCTTCTCTGGATTTGCTTCGATTCCGCACCTTAATATCATGAACCCCAAGAAATTTTCCGAAGTTACGTCAAAGGCACACTTGGTTGGGTTCAACTTCATCTTGTATCTCTGGAGAGCATTAAAGATCTCTTCAAGGTTGGCTATATGATTTGCTGAGGTTTGGCTCTTGACAAGCATATCATTAACATAAACCTCCATATTGCGATCGATCTGCTACTTGAAGATCTTATTCACTAGGCACTGGTAGGTTTCTCTTGTATTTTTAAGCCTAAAAGATATAAAAACCTATAACAATAAAGATCATAGTCAGTAATAAAAGCTATCTTTTTCTCATCTTCTGGTGCCATCCAGATTTGATTATAGCCAGAAAAGGCATCCATAAAAGTGAGGAGTTCATGGCCTGAAGTTGTATCTACCAGTTGATCAATTTTGGATAAGGGATAGCTATCTTTTGGATAGACTTTGTTCAACTTCTTGTATTATATACATATTCTCCACTTGCCGTTTGCTTTCTTGACAAGAACTACATTAGAAATCTAGCTTTTGGATAGGAGACTACTCGAATGAATCCAGCCTTGAAGAGCTTGTCAACTTCTTCTACAATTGCTTTCTATCTCTCTGGAGCATAGCTGTGCATTTTTTCTTTTACTAGCCGATGTTTGGGATCAACAGCCAGATGATGTTCCATAACTTTAGCATCAATTTTGGGCATCTCTGAAGGGATCCAAGCAAAAACAGCTGTATTTCTCAGCAGGAATTCGACAAGTTGCTCTCATACCTCTTCTCCCAGATTGGAGCCGATCTGCATTGTGTGTTCTTTACTTCCATCTTTCAAAGGGACCAAGACAAGTTCTTCCATGAGTTCTTCTCATTCTTTAGTAAGATCATCCCGGACATCCAGCCCATCAACTGGACAAGGGTCTGACTGTCCACTCCTTAGCAAAGCGATTGAGTAGCAATGTCTTGCCAAAACTTGATCTCCTCTGACCTCTCCATTCCCATAGCTTGTTGGAAACTTCGTCTTTAAATAGTAGGTTGACACTACTGCCTAAAGTGTATTTAGACCAGGTCGGCCAAGAATTTTATTGTAAGTAGATGGGGTTCTTACTATCAAAAAATTCACTTATGACCTAGACTATCTTGGATATCATCCTATAGCCACAATTAATGTTATTATTCCTTCAACTAGCACACATCACTAGTGAAGCCCACCAATGGGGTACTCACTGGTCTGAGTCGGTTATTAGGTATAGACATTTTAGAGAAAGCATCATAAAATAAGACATCAGCCAAACTTCTATTACCAACAAAAACACGATGTACATCATAGTCTGCAATATTTAAAGTTATTACAACCACATCATTATGCAGGAACTGAACTTCCTGCACATCTTCTTCAGTAAAAGCAATGGATTCTTCAGTCCATCTTTTAGTCGACCTCTCAGATCTGCTAGCCTCTTCCTGCCGAAGTCCTCTAGAGATAGTATTAATGATGCCTAATGGGGGTCGATCTCCTTGTTGTTCTTTCCTTCTTGATGGTTCTGGTTGCGGCAATGCTCTCGGGTGCTCTTCCCTAGCCTCAAGCCAACGTCGTAGAAATCAGCCAAGCCAGCCTCATCTAATGAGCTCCTCGATCTTGTCTTGGAGCTGAATGCATTCTTCGGAATCGTGATTATGGTCATGATGGTAGAGATAATACTTGTTAGGATTGCACTTGCCAAGATGAGTGCACATCATCTTCTGGCCTTGGTAGCTACTCCTTAATCTCCATCAGTACTTGAGTTTTCGAAGCATTGAGGGGGGCGTAGTTATGGAATCTTTTGGGGGAAGAGTTTTGCCATACCCTTCGGTTAGGACTCTTTTGTCGATGAGCTCAGAGAGGAGTCTGGGCTCGTCTACGCTTAGGAGGGGTTCGGGAGTATGGTCGAGCTTCACTAGACTTTTCTTCAAGTGTGGGCTTACTTGATTCACCCACCTACCGCCCTCTTGCGGCTTCATCATCCTTGACCTTTAAGGCCTCTTCCATCTGGAAGTAACCATCAGCCTGAGTAAACATATCAGCAAAATCCCTGAGGTACTTTTTTTTTAGGAAAGATGAAATATCATTCTTCTGAAGACCATCCTTCAGTCCAACCATAGCAATAGATTGGTCCAAACTTTGGATCTCCAAGGAAGCAGCATTGAAGCGAACATAAGCCCGGATTGACTTCCTTCCTTCTACTTGATGTTGATGAGGGAGTCGGAACCTCGTCTAGGATGTCAACTACTAATAAAATGAGCTATAAACTAATGGCTCATTTGATTGAAAGAGAAGATCATACCCAACTTCAGTGCCAAGTACCAATTTCTTACTGCTTTCTTTAGAATAGATGGAAAGGCTCGGCATAAGATGATATCTAGTGCACCATGGAATAGCATCAAGGTTTGGAAGGCCTCTAGGTGGTTGATTGGATCAGTGGTTCCATCGTAGCTCTTGAATTGGGAGAGTTTGAATTTCAACAGGATCGACTCCTACATGATTTGCTGGTAGAAAGAAGGGTTGGTGAAAATGTTGTCGTGGTGAGCCGAGGCGGCATGGCAGAGCTCCTTAATTGGCCAGCCCATGTCCTAAAGATTCTAATTGAGAGCATCACCTCGATTGTGGATCTCGGAGGGCTTTCAACTATAGATGGGGAAGGTCTCTTGTGGAGAGGAGTCATGATCAGAATAGGAATCTTCTGATATCCTTTTTTTCTTTCTAGGAGTAATGGTTTTGTTGACCGAAGTATGCCTTCTTTGGGCTGGTTCTTGAAATTCCAACAGGGGGTTTTTCGACTGGGCTGTTGCTAGGGATTGCGGCATGGCCTGCACCATTTTGGTGAGGCCCCAAACTGCTGCACCAGCATATTGAATTGCTCTAGATCCACCATGGCCAACGATGGAGGAGGTTGTGGTGCCGATGATGGTGTTGGAGTTGGTAGATCTATTTTAGATCTGGCGATTGAGGCGGTAGATCATCAAATGGTTGTCTTCTTTGGGGGTATCTCTAGATCTAAAAAGGATCAAACGAATAAAGGATCGAAGGAAGAAAGCAAATAAAATTGATTGAGCACTTCTTTTAGAACAAAAGCTTAGATCCCTTCCTCTAGCACCAATCCTGTTGATGCAGAATCTGGTTGATGTTGGACTAGACTAGAGCTGGGAAAGACAAGGTCGCCGTCGGTGACCTGCAAGATAAGTCCAGATCGGAGATGGGGGTGGCTCCGGTAGGACCCTCCAACGATCAACTTAGCTCTTCTAGCAAACAGAAATGGAGTACTCAAGAGAATTAAAATAGAGTTTTGAGCTCCATAAAAAAATGTATTTGGAGGATCTCTTATATAGGTAGGGCATATAACAAACTGATGGTGACGGTCGTAACTACTTGATAGTGGGCCATTCGGGACCATGTGAAGTTTGTTATAGGAGGATAGTGTCCGTTGTCATGAGGTGCCAGATTCAACAATTGATGTTTGGATGGAGTGGCTATTGACGATGAAGAGCTTCATATCATAATAGTTCTGGAGAAGTTTGAAGTTCTCTGAAGGTTTGTTTGCCTTGAGTTGGGAGCTGAAATCTATGTAGAGGATGAGGTCTTTCTAGGCGATAGTAAGGAATTTAGTTGGAGGGAGCCTGCTTGGACAACTTGAAGAAATTCGACTAGAGGGAGCTTGCTTGGGTGACTGGAAGGAGTTCGTTCGAAAGAAGATTGGCTGAAAGGAACTTGCCTACTGACTGAAGGAGATTGACCGGAAGGAAATCCTTTGGGCAACTGCAAGGTGTTTGCCCGAAAGTCTTAAGGTGGCTGGCTAGCAATCAATTTGGGGATGAGAAATCCTACTCATGCAAGGTTCCAAGCACCATAAAGTTAGGGTCCACTGTCTGCGGCTCTTGTCGTGAGATTCAGTCTACGATGAAGAGATTTGGCCTGTGGGAGATTTGGTTAGATGGATATTTTGTTGGTTTCATGGTCGGCTGGGCCATGTTATGCAAGAATTGAATGTATAGCCGGCTACTTAGATGATTGGCTTTACTGTTCTAGTTCATCCAAAAAGAAGCACGATTGGAGCCAGCCACTTATAATGAAGGAACTCGGCTGCTCTCATAATCTATAACCAAACTTGTCTTGGGCGAGGTCTGCAATGAGCTATGAGTTCAAGAATTTATTCATGCAGTCTAGAAGATTGGCTGGTGGATTGAAGATCGGCTGTCGCAAGACTGCCTTGGGACTAGACTTCAAGCCTAACTTCGGTAGGAGCGGGTTTGATCCCAACAGATACCTAAAGTCAAAACTTAATTTTTGTATGTATGTGTATCTTACATCCTATGGAACAAATAAAAAATGATATCTTGATAGCAGGTGCTCAAGACACATGACTAGTGATGAGTCCCAATTCATCATGCTTGATGCTAAAAATGGAAGGATGGTCATCTTTGGAGACAATGGCAAAGAAAAGATCATTAATATAGGTAACATTGGTATTACTCTCTCCAAATATATTTAAATTGTATTATTAGTAGATGATCTATTTCTTAAGCATTAGTCAATTTTGTGACAAAGGATACAAAATCAATTTTGAATCTTCATTGTATGTTGTAACTAGTCTCAATGATGATGGCATTAAATTTGTTGGGCATAGGCACGGTAATATTTATATGGCAGATTTGAATGATCTTTCTATTATAAACATGCAATATCTAGTAGCTATGAATGCCAAAATTAATGAGACTAGTTGGCTTTGGTACTGTAGGTTTACATATATAAGCATGCATTCTCTTTCAAAACTTATTAAAAGGAAATTAGTTACTAGTTTATCTAAATTAAATTTTGAAAATGATAAAATTTGTGATGCATGCCAACTAGGAAAGCAAACTAGAGTTTCATTTAAATCTAAAAATATTTTTTCAACTTCTAGGCCATTGAAATTATTGCACATGGATTTATTTGGACCTACAAGAACTATAAGCTTAGGTGGCAAATAATATGGTTTTGTAATTATCGATGATTTTTCATGTTTCACATGGATTTTCTTTTTGACACGTAAGGATGAAACTTTTCAAGCTTTCTCAAAGTTTTATCGAAAAGTTACAAATGAAAAAGGATTTTCAATTCAAAGTATCCAAAATGGTCATGGAACCAAATTTGAAAATCAAGACTTTGAAAAATTTTGTGATGAAAAAGGTATAGACCATAATTTTTCAGCACCTAGAACACTCCAACAAAATAAGATAGTAGAAAGAAAAATAGAATCCTTGAAGAAATGGCCCATATCATGCTATGTGAAAACAACCTCCCAAGATACTTTTGCGCGGAAGTAATTAACACGGCATGTTACATTTTAAACCATGCCCTAATTAGATGAATTTTAAAGAAAACACCTTATCAGCTTTGGAAAGGAAGAAAACCAAACATTGTATATTTTTATGTATTTGATTGCTGATGTTTTGTTTTGAATAATGGTAAAGAAAGATTGGAAAATTTTGATGCTAAATCTGACGAAGCCATCTTTCTTGGATCTTCATCTTCTAGTAAAGCCTTTAGAATTTTCAATAAAAATACCTTAGTAGTAGAGGAAGCAATACATAGAGTATTTGATGAGACTAATGATCTTCCATCAAGGAAGAGTGAAGGTATTGATGATGCAAGTCCTCTTATAGAAGCGATGAATGAGCTCACTTTAAAATACTCAATAATTCAAAATGAAGAAGAGCACGAGGACAAATAAGAAGATGAAGGTGAAGAACAATAAAAATAACCTCAAGGTACAAATAATCTACCAAAAGAATGGAGGTATGTTCACAATTATCTCAAAGAACTCATTATTGATGATCCTACTCATGAGGTAAAAACTCGTTCCTTACTTAGAGATGTATGTAATCACTTTTGTATTTGTATTATATTTTAAATCTAAAACTATAGATGAAGCTGAAAAAGACAATATAATTAAATTAATGTAATACAAGAAGAACTTAATCAATTTAAAAGAAACAATATATGGACTTTAGTGTCAAGACCTAAAAATTATCCTATAATTGGTACAAAATGGATATATAAAAATAAATTAGATAAAAATAAAAATATAGTTAGGAATAAAGCCAGATTGGTTGTAAAGGAATATAATCAAGAAGAGAGAATTGATTTTGATGAAACCTTTGCACCTGTTGCTAGATTAGAAGTAATTGGACTTTTACTTGCTTATGCTTGCTTTATGAACTTCAAGTTATTTCAAATGGATGTTAAAAGTGCTTTTCTACATGAATATATTGCTAAGGAAGACTATGTAGAATAACCACCTGATTTTGAAAATCAAGCCTTTTCTAACCATGTTTTCAAATTAAACAAAGCTCTATAAGGTTTGAAATAAGCACCTTGGTATGAAAGACTGAGTAAGTTTTTGCTTAATAATAATTTTTCAAGAGGGAATGTTGATACTACTTTTTTTATTAAAAGGAATAATGATGATATTTTAATAATATAAATATATGTTGATGATATTATATTTGGATCTACTAATGAAACTTTATATCAAGACTTTGCTAAGCTCATGTAGGGGGAGCTCAAGATGAACATGATGGGCAAACTTATATTTTTCTTCAGACTTCAAATCAAACAAACAAAAGAATGGATCTCCATCAACCAAAGTAAGTATGCAAGAGAACTACTATAAAGACAATTGGGATGGAGAGCTCTAAAGCTATTGGTACCCTCATGAGCCCATCATGTAAGCTTGACAAGGATGAAGGAGGTAAAGTGTTGATTGAAAACTTTATAGAGGCATGATTGATTCTTTATTGTATCTTATTGCTAGTAGGCTAGATATTATATTTAGTGTTTGCTTATGTACTCATTTTTAATCTAATCCGAAAGAATCATATATAAATGCTATTAAAAAAATACTTAAATACCTAAAAGAAACTCAAAACCTAGGATTATGGTATTCTAAAAATTCATCAATTGACTTAATAGGATATTCAGATATAGACTTTGCTGGATGTAGATTAGGTAGAAAAAGCACTAGTAGAACTTGCCAATTCTTAGGAGTTAACTTAATCTCTTAGTTTAATAAGAAGCAAAATTCGGTAGCATTGTCAATAGTAGAGATCGAATACATTACAGTCGAAAGTTGCTATGCACAAATCTTGTAGATTAAGCAGTAATTTAAGGACTTTGGCATCAAACTTAATAAAACTCCCATAAGATGTGATAATACTAGTGCCACTAATTTAACTAAAAATCCGATTCAACACTCTAGGTCTAAACACATTGAAATAAGACATCATTTCATAAGAGAACATGTTCAAAAAATGATATCATTTTTGATTATGTTAATACTGAAAAATAATTGCTAATATCTTTACTAAGGCCTTAAGTGAAGATAGATTTTGTGAGATTAGGAGAGAACTAGGAATCCTTAATCCATTAGCTTAAGTATCTTTTTGATTCCAAGTTTCTTTCTTGCCAAAATTTTCCTAAACTAAGTCTTGAGCTTATCTCTCACTTTCCCATCATTAAAGGCTCAAATCCACTCTTCCAATGGTCAATCTTAATAGTGGAATCCTTCCTCTTAATTCCACATTTTTTTCTTGATTTTTTCTTTTGTTTTTCTTAATTTTTCTAGCCATGGGCCGACACTAGGGTCGACCTGAGGGCATTCTGGTCTTTCTTTTTTACTTAAACCCATCGGACCTTTTATTTGTGAATTTTTGGCTGAACAGGCCGACCCTTCTTCTCTTTCTTCCCCTGTTCACCAATTCAACCAAACCAACCCTCCTCCATCTCCTCTCTCTCAATGGCTAAAATCCCTCCACATCCAGCTTCCCACTGAGTTCCCTCTAAATCACCTCTAAGGAAGCCAAAACCCTCTCCATTTCTCTCCTTTTCAGGCAAATTCAAGGCCTCAAGCAAGCCCTAGCTCCAAAACCCTCTTCTTGCATCCATCGGCCTCTCCCCTTCAAAACCTCCCTCTCCAACTCAAAATCTCTTCCATTCCACCCTCCTTGAGTCTCTTGAGTCAGATTCAAGCTTTTCCTACTTGGAATGGCTCCTAAAATGAAATTGCCGCAAAGAAGAAAGTTAGTTCATGGTTTGGAGGAAGAAGAATAAAGGAAAAGGGCTGGTCCAGCATCTCCACCAGCTCCAACTCGTGCTCCTGGCCTTGTTCCTACTCCATCTCAGTCTCCTTTCTCCCCAAGCAAGGTACCCCTCTCTGTCTGCAGAGTTGAACCCAAGAAAAATATAGACTTTAGATTCTTGGAAAAAGAAGGGTTCAGTGTGATTTCAAAACTTAAAAGTCAGAGATGGAAGTTTTACTATCAGTTGAAGGAAGCCACATATGTCGATGTAGTAAGAAAATTTTACCGAAATCTAAGTTATTCCAATGGAATAGTAAGATCATTTGTTAAGGATATTGAGATTATACTTGATCCAGTCCACTTATGGGAGATTTTACATTTACCTTGTGAGGGATACAAAGAAATGGAACTTGCTCATAAGGAAGAGGGACCGAGAGAGTTATTTTGGGAAGGAAATATGGAAAAAGTCTAAACAAATTGGAAGCTAAAATTTTTTCTATGGAGATGAGACTGTTACACCACATGATCACCAAGTTATTTGTCCATAGGAGTGGTAGACACGATCTCTTATCTGGTAGGGACATCTATATTATGTATCATGTGACCCCCGAACCTCCTTGTACTAATGATCGAGGCCATAAGAGAGACTCTAAATTGATCTAAATCACACTTGCCTTATGGCATGGCCCTCACCTTAGTTTTTAGGAGGTTTGGAGTTTGTTTTGAGGGGGAGGCTATTACTAGATTGTCACACACGAACACCATCAACCATCACACTCTGCACCATATGGGCTTCTTTAAAAGTGATGGCGGTTGGTCGAAGAGTGCAGAGGAGGAGGAGGATAGAGCAAAGGAGGAAGGATCTTCTTCACCACCTCATGAGTAGAGAGGTTCACTGGATATTCAGTTTGTATCAGATCATGAGGTAGGTCCTTCTGAGTCTGTGAGGAGAAATTCTACTGTACTACAGTCAGGGAGCAGAGTAGATTTCTTAGTGATTAGACTTGCAGATGATCAGATATAGTTGATTTTTGAGCAGGTTGCCACTATTCTATCCCAGAAGTTTGCAACCTTAGGATTTGCTTAAAGGGTGACATCTCAGGCTGATCCCCTCTCCGACCAGTCGATGGCTCCACATATCTCTATAGTATTTTAGATGCTTACTGCTATGTCTGCTCATTTTGAGGAGCTAGAGGGTTCAGTATTGAGGTTGATTGGGAGGGTGATGGATCTTCAGAGGCAAGTAATGGGATTGGGGATCCCTTAGTTGAGCAAGTTTGTTCCTCCGATTTCTGCTTTGTCGATGGAGGGTGACTATCTTCGTCGTGTATTGGAGGTCGAGATTTAGTCTTTGAGGGATGAGATCAGAGGATCTAGTGAGGATGTCTTTACTACTAATGGCACTCTCATGCAGATGTTATCGAAAGCAGTTGGATAGCTTGACTCCATTAGACTCATTCTCCTATCCCAGACTTCATCTTCATTTCCTGCCAACCCCTCTCATCCAGCTACTCATTCCCGTACTTTTACCCATGGCCGAAGCAGACGTGATCGAGGATGTGCCCATGGCTTTGATCCTAATACTCTTCATCATTGAAGGAAAAAGCCTTGTTTTTTGGATTAGGTTCATTGAGATCTGATTGGATCAAGAGGGATATTTCAAAAATTTTCTCCTGAGATCCTATTCAGATTTGAGACTCCTCAGATATGATCTTATTGATCTGATAATAAAAATAAAATAAAAAATTAAATCTAATTTAATTATACCTTTGTTTTGGGTAATCCAATTATCCTGTGATGATCGTCTAAGGTTCTGGATGTAGCCATGCAAGCGCTTGGCCTCTATTGGTATCCACTCGGACAAGATCTGGAGATCTTCTCCTTCTCAATTAATTCTCTAAAAATTAGATCTAGATCTAATCTTAAAGGTCTTCAAAACTACTTTTGAAGAACAGTTGTTGTCTCTTGCAACAGTGCTGCCTTCTTCCTTTCCTGACGCCTTTCACTAACTTGGATCGCACCTTGTTCATGCCCAAAAGCCCTTGGGTATGGAGAGGAGAGAGAGGACTAGAGGGTGGCATGGAGGAGGGAGAGAGGCTATGTGGCATGGGCTAAAGGCAAAAGCATTAAATTCTAGGCACAGACAGGGTTTATATAGACCCTGCTGTGCCATGCAGTGCCACATCATGCTAGCCAATCATGGCCCTTTGTGCAATCAGATCTAAATCTGATTAGTGAGATGACATCATCTGATCCAATTAGATGAGAGACCCTAAAAACCCACCTAAGGTGGCGCCAAGATTGGATCAAACAAGACTTCTTGGCGCCACATAGTTTAATCCCCTGAAGCAATCTGGAGTCCCCTTTCTATCTACTTTTTAGCAAGGGGACAAGTCCTTAGGTACTCTACTATGGGTGCATGATACATGGGCAGATGTGTAAGTGTCTAGGGTCAACATTTGACCAATGTCCAAAAATAGGAATTAACAGGTGACCGAAAATGGCAGGTGTTGTTTTAAATTTATCTCATAAATTAAGACAACCCTTTTCTTATTTGGAAAAGCTTCAGTCAGACCAAATAAAGGTTTCTGCATGAGCCTAAACACATTTGGCTTAGTCGAGACAAGCTTTAATGATTGTTAAAGGAGAATATTAGGCTCAATCATATGTTAGCACGATTTTCTTGAACCTAATTGAATCTTATTCAAATCAATTGAATTGGGTTAGTCCAACTGATGATATCCAAATCCAAATTCTTATTTGTGTGATCTAGTTAGGTTCAGTTTCATATGGTAATGGAATATATCACAATCTCTATCATCGATATCATCAAAACACCTTCCGATAGATTAGAACTTTTCTGACTCAGACAACTAGTATGATCGATCATCCAAATCATTCTAATTGCTCCCAAAATCTGCCAGTGACACCTAGCATATGGTGGCAACCCATCAGAACTGAAAGCGAGCCTCTAGATGCTGTTACTTGTGTGATTAAGTTCCTCTATCTTGAGCCCCGACCGGATTAGGGTTAAGATGATCTTGTCAAACCCTAATTTCCATCATATGAATTAATCATTTGATTCAAGTCCAATGTAAAAAACCTTAATAGAAACTCTTTCTATTATTTTACTCTGCCATAGCCATGGGCTTATGGACTTGGTTCTCATGATCATCATAGGGTTGCTCCTCATCTACCAAGGTAGATAGATCTCCTATTGGTGCAATCCAATTCCTACAATGAACATGCTATAGCTAACATACACCTCAGGATTCCAAATGGCTAGAAGATTGAGTTATGGTATAGTCAAACTATAATACCCTCAAGGTGAACTGCCGATGCATCTCAAGTCAAAGAACTAGACACACCACTGCAGCTTCGAGCCAGTCATCGATGAGAAGGTAGACTTTCTTATGACTACTCGAGATGGTCACGCTCAGTGCCCTCATTCTCTAACGAGTACTGGTACTCTCACTCTGGTGTCTCTATATCGTAGATTCAAGACTCATCTATCCAAAAGAAGCGATCATACACCAACCTCCAGAAGGAAAAAATCCTGTTTCTCGGGTCAGGTTCGTTCAAATCTGATTTGACCAAAAGAAATATGTTAAAAAAATTTCTCTTAGATCTAAATCAGATCTGATACTTTTCATGTTTGATTTGATGAATCTAATAAAATAAAATAAATTAAATTAAATTAGATTTAATCTATACCTTATTCTTGGGTAATCTTATTATCCTATGATGATCCTACTGATTGCCTGAGGTTCTAGATGTAGCCATACAATCGCCTGGCCTCTACTGGTATCCACTCAAGTAGGATTTGGATATCTTCTCCTTCTCAATCTTTCCTTGAAAGATCAAATCTGGGTCTGATCTTGAAGATTTTCAAAATAACTTTTGAAGATCCGATGTCATCTCTTGCAGCAGTTCTGCCTTCTTCCTTTCTTATCACCTTTCTCTTGCCTGGATCGCACCAAACTGAAGCCCAAAGCCCCTTGAGTGTGGACAGGAGAGAGAGAATCAGAGGTAGGCATGGAGGAGAGAGGGAGATGGCTATGTGGTGTGGGCAAGGGGAGAACCTCTCTAAACCTAGGGGCAGATAGGGTTTATATAGATCCTGCTGCGCCATGTAGTGCCACATCATCCCGGCCAATCACATCTCTTCATATAATCAGATCTAAATTTGATTGATGGGATGACATTACCTAATCCAATCAGATAAGAACCCCTCTCAAACATCCTTAGGTGGTCAAAGTAGAGTCTTAAGCGCCACCTAAGTTTATTCCATGAAGCAACCTGGAGTCCCATCTGTATGGGACTCCAGGCATCATTATCCTTGGGTGCATGCCTCCCTAGGCGTGTGCCCCTCCTTTCCTTTTTCTAGTAGGCGGACAAACCCCTATCTACTCTCCTATGGATGCATGACACATGGGCAGATGTCCAAGTGTCAAAGGTCAATATTTGACCAAAGTCAAAAAATAAGAATTAGTAGATGACGGAAAATGGCAGGTGTCGTCTTAAATTTATCTCATAAATTAAGACAATCCTTTTCTGACTTGGACAAGCTCCAATCAGACCAAGTAAAGGTACCTAAGTTAGCTCAAAAACATTTGGCTCAATCAAGACAATATTTGATTGTCGAAGGAGAACATTAGGCTCAATCATGTGCTAGCACGATTTTCTTGAACCTAATTGAATCTAATTCAAATCAATTGAACTGGGTTAGTCTAATTGATGATATCCAAATCCAAACTCTTATTTGTGTGATCCAATTAGGTTCAGTTCCATATGGTAATGGGATATGTCGCAATCTCTATCATTGACATCATCGAAACACCTTTTGATGAATCAAAACTTTTTCTAATTCAGACAACTAGAATGTTTGATCATCCAAATCATTTTAATTGCTCTCAAAATACACCAGTGACACCTAACAGTATATGGTGGCAACCCATTAGAAATGAAAATGAACCTCTCGATGCAGTTACCTATGTGATTAAGTTTTTCTATCTTGAGCCCCGATCGGATTAGGGCTAGGGTGAACTCGTCAAACCCTAACATTCATCATATGAATTAATCATTCGATTCAAATCTAATGTGAAAATCTTAATAGATCTTTCTATTATTTCACTCTGCCATGGCCATGGGCTTATGGGTGATCATCATAGGGTTGCTCCTCATCTACCAAGATAGATAGATTCTCTCTTGGTGCAATCCAATTCCTACAATGAACGTGCTATAGCCAACATACACCTTAGGGTTCCAAATGGCTAGGAGATCGAGTCATGGTGTAGTCAAACTATAACATCCTTAAGGTGAACTATCAATGCACCCAGGTCAATGAACCAGACACACCACTGTAAGTTCAAGCTAGTCATCGACGAGAAGGTAGACTTCCTAATGACTGCTCGAGGTGGTCACGCTTAGTGCCTTCATTTTCTAACGAGTACCTGTACTCTCAATGTCTCTACACCATAGACTCGAGACTCATCTACTATAAACAAGTGTCTCTACACCTACCTTCTAGATCAATCACCATCCTCATGATGATCCTATGGTCAGGATCATTTTATGAGTTAATATAGAAAATTAATGTCTTAAATTTTTAACTATTGAAAATAAGAATTATCATTTCCATTAACTCAAGGGATGTATCACAAACACTAAATACATATTATGATAAAAAATAATTCATTTTATTATTTATAGTCAAAATTATAATTTTATCCTTAGAAGTGTATAACAAGTGTCAGCCAATTCTAGCTTCTAGGGCACATATATTTAACAAACTTCCACTTGACCTAAAGCCAATTGACTACAATTCTAAGTCCTAACTTGTCAAGATGGGCTTCGATCTTCTACTAGCCCAACGGCTTTGTAAGTGGGTCTACCGCACTGTCTGCGGAGTTGACTCTCTTGATCTCGACGTAATCTTTTTCGAGATAATCATGGATGAGATGGTATCACCGCTTGATGTGCTTGGATTTCTGATGAGATCTCGGCTCCTTAGCAAGGGCTATGGCACCATTATTATCGCAGTATAGAGGAATGGCATCTAATGCCATCACTCCGATCTCTACGGCAAACTTCTTGTACCAGAATGTCTTCTTCGCAGCTTCTAACGTAGCGATGTACTCTGCTTCCATAGTAGAATTTGCTATCGGTGTCTGCTTCAAACTCTTCCAACTAATAGCACCACCATTACACATAAATAGACTCCCTGATGTCAACTTTCGATCATCTATATCGGACATAAAATCCGAGTCTGTATACCCTGGACTTGGAGTTCTCCATTACCAAAAATCAACAACATATCCTCAGTTCTTCTCAAGTACTTAAGGATACATTTCACAGAAGTCCAATGTTCTTCACCTGGATTCGACTGATATCTGCTCGTGATACTCATAGCATGGGCTATATCAGGTCGTGTACATAATATGGCATACATGAGGCTCCCTATTGCTAAAGCATAAGGGATCTTGCTCATTCGTTCTATCTCCTTAGGTGTGCTAGGACACATCTTCTTGGAAAGATGAATGCCATGTCTGAAGAATACCAAACCCTTCTTGGAGTTTTCCATGCTAAACCTCTTTAGCACTTCCTCTATGTACATTTTCTGTGAAAGTTCTAGCATCCTATTCGGTCTATCTCTATATACCTTAATTCCTAGATTAAAGGATGCTTCTACTAGATCTTTTATGGAGAATTCTTTTGATAACCATATTTTAACTGTGGTTAACATGGGAATATCCTTCTCAGTAAGGAGGATATCATCCACATATAGTACGAGGAAGACAATAGCACTCCCATTGATCTTTTTGAAGACTCATGGTTCCTCCTCGTTCTTGATGAAATCAAACAATTTGATCACATTATTAAAACGAGTATTCCAGCTCCGAGATGCTTGCTTAAGTCCATATATGGATCTTTGCAACTTGCATACCTTTGTGATCAGTATCACTGGATGTGAAACCCAGTGGCTGTTCCATATAAATATCTTTCTTAAGGTATCCATTTAAGAATGCCGTTTTTACGTCCATTTGCCATATTTTATAATCGAAATAGGCTGCTATAGCAACCAATGTGCGGATAGATTTTAGCATAGCTACTGGTGAAAAGATATCCTGATAGTCAATGCCTTTGCATTAACTATACCCTTTTGCCACTAATCTAGCTTTGAATGTCTCTACATTCCCATCTGCATAAATCTTTCTCTTGTAGATCCATTTACACCCAATAGGTACTATACCTTCTGGTAAATCTACGAAGGTCCAGACTTAATTTGAGTGCATCGAGTCAATTTCTGACTTCATTGCCTCTAACCATTTCTCAGAGTCGATGTCCGATATCGCCTCGTCATAGGTTTTGGGATCGTCACCATGAACCCCATTACCTACAAGGAATATTTCTTCTACTTCTTCTGAAATAATACCTAAGTACCTTTCAGGGGGACGGAAAATCCTTTCCGATCTATGAGGTGGAGGAGGTAGTGATTGTATTGGCTCAACCTGATTTGGTTCCATTTGGTCCTTAGCTCGTTGCTCTTGTGAGACTTTCTCCTTGAGCCTGATCTGCTTTCCAATGCCGCCATTTTGAATAAATTATTTTTCAAGAAAGATGGCATGTTGACTCACAATCACATTATGATCTTCTAGAATGTAGAAATAATATTCTAATGACTCTTTAGGATATCCTATAAATCGAGCTCTAAAGGACCTGAAGTCTAACTTATCCGCTTGTTATCTTTTGACATGAGTCGGACAACCCCAAATTCTGAGATGACTCAGACTTGATTTCTTACCATGCCATATCTCATACGGTGTGGTAGGAATGGTTTTAGAAGGAACCCTATTCAGTAAGTATATTGTAGTTAACAGACTATGTCCCCAAAGAAAATCAGAAAGATTTGTGAAGCTCATAATGGAGCGGATCATATCTAATAGGGTCCAGTTTTTCCATTCTGAAACCCCATTGAGTTGAGATGTTCCAAGTGGAGTCCATTGAGAAATTATGCCATTAAGATTGAGATAGTCAAGTAATTCCCGACTAAGTTATTCACCTCCTTGATCTGATTGAAGAACCTTAATGGGTTTTTCAGTTTGTTTTTCTACTTCATGTCTGAATTTCTTAAACTTTTCAAAAGCTTCAGACTTGTGTCTCATAAGATACACATACCCATACCTAGATAAATCATCGATAAAGGTATGAAGTAGACAAAGTTGCCTCTAGCTGGCACATCAAATGGGCCGCACACATCAGTATGTACTAGGGCAAGAAGATCCGTGGCCCTTTCCCATGTCCTACAAAAGGAGAGCTTAGTCATTTTGCCATGAAGACAAGATTCACAAATTGGATATGACTTGGAAAGTCAATGGACTCAATAGCCTGGTTTTCTCCAATTTGTTAATCCTATCTTCTGCTATATGACCTAGTCTTAGGTGCCATAGATACCTATCATTTGGACTATCCCTAGGTCATTTTGTTTCTTATGGCATTCACATTTTGCTCGATATTAAAAATAGATACATCAATATGTAACTAGTAAAGACCGTTAATAAGAAAACTACTTGCAATTTTATTTCTTTCATAAAGAATGTTACAATGGTCCTTAAGAAAACTAATTACATAGCCTTCTAGTGCTAAGCATGAAACAAAAATCAAATTCCTGCTTGCTGCAGGCACATAATAATAGTTCTTTAATACTAAGTCTAAACCAGATGGTAGTCGAAGAGGGTATATTCCCATGACCACAGCAGCAATCCTTGCTCCATTTTCAATGCGTAGGATCATCTCACCATCCCTCAGCCTCTTGCTATGCTCAAGACTCTGTATGAAAGTGCACAAATGAGCACTAGAACCAGAGTCAAGCACCCAACTGGATGCAGAAGAAACCATAAGGTTAGACTCAATAACGAGCATACCTCCAGAAGGACCTGCCTCCTTATTCTTCAGGATGGCTAGGTAAGTAGGATAGTTTCGCTTTCAGTAGCCGTCATTGTTGCAATAGAAATACTTTTCTTTGTCAGCAGCCTTCTTCTTCAGCTCTACCTTCTTTTTCTTTCTTCCTTCTATCTTCTACTTTTTTATAGACTTCTTCTTCTTTCCAAATGACTTTTTCTTGGAAGAAGTCCGTTCCATAGCAAGCACTGAGCCTTTAGAACCTTTCATAGAAAGCTCAGCAGTGACCATCATGTTAATGAGCTCGATCAGGAAATTTTAAAGTTTATGCATATGGTAGTTCATGATGAACTGCCTATATGCATCAGTCAAAGATTGCATAATTATATCATTCTGCAGATCTAGGTCTAACTTCACTCCGAGCTTCTCAAGCTCTTCCAAATCCTGATCATCATCATCAGACAATGATCTTGGACTGACTGCCCATTATACATTTTAGCCTTGAAATAGTAATTTAATGACTTGATACTTGGCTACGCGACTCTGTTCACCAAACATCTCTTGTAGGTGAGCTAACATTAGGTGGGCAGTCTTGATATCTTCATGTTGGCATTGAAGCTCATCAGACATTGAGTCGAACATGTAGTATCTGGCCTTGTTATCTTCATCTATCCACTTATCAAGAGACACTTTCTGCTCAGCGGATGAGCGAGCTGGTAAGGTGGGGGGTCCTGGACCAATACATGAGTTAACTTCTCAGAACCCAAAATGATTTTGAAGTTTTAGAGCCAATCCTTGTAATTTGATCCGGTCAGTCTATGGGTGTCTCGGATACGTGCTAGTGGGTTGGACAGACATTTTCCTGTAGAAAGTCAAAGTTTCTAGTTAGATATTGTAATTAAGACTTGACCAATTTGTTTAGGAATTTTATTTTTAATCAAATTAGCTCCCACTATTTTCATGGATTCCTACCCTCCCTCTGTAGAGATGCAAAAATCTCCACGATTAATGATTTCTAGTTGGTGGTGCAATCCCACCAACTGACTCATCACCTCACCTAACAGTTATTGGTGATGGGTTAGCCAATGAGTGAACAACTCTTGTTCAATGATTCTCTAATCATGGTGCACCCAAACTTGGTCTCTAATTCATGAATCTCACCATGCCCGAAATATTGATCCACTCCTTAGTTAAGTCAGACCCACCATTTGCATGGATTGGATTCTTAATTGGGTCTCTCACCGTATTCGGAATATTGAGTCCAATCCATCTTCTAGCCCATAGCATCCAATGCCTAATAGAGATGGTTGTGTTTTCTCGGTGCAACTGAATCACTGTAACCAGTTGAGAACAATTAACTCCAGAAAGGGCCCGCACATCTACAATGGTGGAAGACCTTAGACTTAATCTTTTCTTAGGAAGATTTGATTTTGGTCTCATTAAACTAGACCTGACATAGTCATAACCATTATGACTAATCTAGTGGCATGGGTTAGCTTGGGTTATTTGGCCACCTCAGATCAGGACTAGGCTAACAAATATGGTCAAGTAAGTGAGATCGGTGGAAGGGAAATGCCATTACCTCGATAAGAACATATTCGAGTTGAGTAGCTCCCAATTAAAAACCAGGTGGTCGTATTTGCCAAACTTACCTTAGACACTAAATTATTGAGCTAGAATCAATCGGGTTAGCCTACAATCCAGACTCTAACCCCTGAGCCTAATTAGGTCTTAGCTTGATCAATCACTCACGTGACTCGATCTTGACCCAAACTTAATCCAATTAGGCTGATCAATTTAGGCACTCTTGATTCCATCTAACCAACTCTTGATTCAGTTTGATCAACCGCTTAGACCTAATTGAGCTACCCCAGCCCGAACCTAATTTTATTAAGTCTTAAATCTGAAAATTTTTAATTTTTAGACTTAATATATTTCATAATCTTAATACTTAATTAAGTTTAGGGTTGACAAACAAAACTTGTAAATAAAATTCTAGGGTTTCAGGATCTAGGGTTTTGTAGAAATTAAGTTTTTGGGTTTCTGATTAAGGACGAATGCGCAGCACCCCTACACATCATAAGAACATCCCATCGAATGGAATGAGAGGGCATTTAAACCCTACTTTATTCTTATGACCGGATGGCTAAGGAGAACGCCATAATCAGAAATATGAAAACTACAAAACTAGTTAGATCATATATCTCATATATAAAATTGATCTAACTTTAAACATGTTTTGCATACATCTCATGTATCATATCATACATGTTTTGAGATATAAATTATCTCATAATCATCTAAAACAATAAATTTAAATTTATCATATCAAAATAAATTCTATTCTAGATAATTATGTAGAACTATTCTACAACTAGTTTAAACATGCATTCATCATATCTCATATGAACTAAAAATTAAATAATTTTATTTGCTATTTTTTAGATCTTATTATAATATTTATAACATCAAAAACTAGTAAATAAATTGATCTAAAAATTATAACTTAATCAAATTAAATTATGATCATACAAGACTATACGTAGAATAATTCTATTCTATAACTAGTCATGTACAACTTAGATCTAAATTATTTAATTTCTAATTTTTTTTATTTCAGATCTAATCATATCTCATATGACATCTAAAATCATCTAATTATTTGATAAAAAATAAATTAAAATTAGATCTAAATAATTTATGGGAACCTGGTTCTAATACTAGTTGAAGGAAAAAATCCTATTTTCTAGGTCAAGTTCATTCAAATCTGATTTGACCACGAGAAATATTTTAAATTTTTTTTTCTTAGATCTAAATCAGATCTGATACTTTTCAGATCTGATTTGATGGATCTAATAAAATAAAATAAATTAGATTTAATTTATACCTTGTTCTTGGATAATCTTATTATCCTATGATGATTCTGCTTATTGTCTAAGATTCTGGATGTAGCTACGCAATCGCTTAGCCTCTACCAGTATCTACTCAGGTAGGTTTTGGATATCTTCTTCTTCTCTATCATTCCTCCAAAGATCAGATCTGAATCTAATCTTGAAGGTCTTCAAAACAACTTTTGAAGATCCGATGTCGTCTCTTACAACGATGCTGCCTTCTTCCTTTCTTGTCGCCTTTCTCTTACCTGGATCTCACCAAACTGAAGCCCAAAGCCCCTTGGGCATGGAGAGGAGAGAGAGGATCAGAGGTAGGCATGGAGGAGAGAAAGAGATGGCTATATGGCGTGGGCAAGGGGAGAACCTCTCTAAACCTAGGCATAGATAGGATTTATATAGACCGTACTGCACCATGCAGTGCCACATCATCTCGGTCAATCATATTTCTTTGTGCAATCAAATCTAAATCTGATTGATGGGATGACATCACCTGATCTAATCAGATGAGAGCCCCTCTTAAACATCCTTAGGTGGCACCATGACTGGTCAAAGTAGAGTCCCATCTGTATGGAACTCCTGGCGTCAGGCGTGCGCTCCCTCCTTTCCTCTCTCTAGTAGGGCGACAAACCCCTATCTGCTCTCCTATGGGTGCATAACATATGGGCAGATGTCCAAGTGTCAAAGGTCAATGTTTGACCAAAGTCAAAAGACAAGAATTAGTACGTGACGAAAAATGGCGGGTGTTATATCAAATTTATCTCACAAATTAAGACAACTATTTTCTAACCTAGATAAGCTACAGCCAGACCAAGTAAAGGTACCGGAGTTAGCCCAAATATATTTGGCTCAGTCAAGACAATATTTGATGATTGTTGAAGGTGAACATTAGGCTCAATCGTATGCTAGTATGATTTCTTCGAACCTAATTGAATCTAATTCAAATCAATTGAACTGGGTTAGTCCAATTGATGATATCCAGATCCAAATCTTTGTTTGTGTGATCCAGTTAGGTTCAGTTCCATATGGTAATGAGATATATCACGATCTCTATCATTGACATCATCGAAACACCTTTTGATGGATCAGAACTTTTTTTGATTCAGATAAATAGAATGATCGATCATCCAAATCATTCTAATTGCTCCTAAAATCCACCAGTGACACCTAGCAGTATATGGTGGTAACCCATCAGAACTGAAAATGAACCTCTCGATATAGTTACTTGTGTGATTAAGTTCTTCTATCTTGAGCCCCGATCGGATTAGGGTTAAGGTGAACTCATCAAACCCTAATATCCATCATATTAATTAATCATTCGATTCAAATCCAATGTGAAAATCTTAATAGAAACTCTTTCTATTATTTCACTTTGCCATGGCCATGGGCTTATGGATTTGATTCTCGTGATCATCATAGGGTTGCTCTTCATCTACCAAGATAGATAGATTCCCTCTTGGTGCAATCCAATTCCTACAATAAACATGCTACATACACCTCAGAATTTTGAATGGCTAGGAGATCGAGTCATGGTGTAGTCAAACTATAACACCCTCAAGGTGAACTGTTGATGCACCTCAGGTCAAAGAATCAGACACACCACTACAGCTTCGAGCTAGTCATCGATGAGAAGGTAGACTTCCTAATGATTGCTCGAGGTGGTCACGCTCAGTGCCCTCGTTTTTTAACGAGTACCTGTACTCTCGCTCGGGTGCCTCTACACCATAGACTCGAGACACATCTACTATAAAAAGGTGAATATACACCAACCTTCTGGATCAATCACCATCCTCATGATGATCCTATAGTCAAGAACATTTTATGAGTTAATAATAAAAATTCACATCTTGAATTTTTAACTCTCGAAAATAAGAATTATCATTGCCATTAACTCAAGGGATGTATCACAGACACTAAATACACATTGTGATAGAAAATAATCTATTTTATTATTTATAGTCAAAATTATAATTTTGCCCTTAGAAGTATATAACAAGTATCAACCAATTCTGGCTTCTAGGGCACACATATCTAACACCTTTCGGATCAATCACCATCCTCATGGTAATCCTACGGTCGAGAGCATTTTATGAGTTAATAATAAAAATTTATATCTTAAATTTTCAACTCTTAAAAATATGAACTATCATTACCATTAACTCAAGGGATGTATCACAGACACTTTCAAATATACACTATGATAGAAAATAATATATTTTATTATTTATAGTTAAAATTATAATTTTATCCTTAGAAGTATATTACAAGTGTTAGTCAATCTGGCATCTAGGACACACATATCTAACAAACTCCCACTTGACCTAAAGCACATCTTCTCAAGGTGGGCTTCAATCTTCTGCTGGCCTAATGGCTTTGTAAGTAGATCTGCTGTATTGTCTATAGAGTCGACTCTTTTAACCTCGACGTAACCTTTCTCGAGATAATCACGGATGAGGTGGTATCGCTGCTCGATATGCTTGAATTTCTGATGAGACCTAGGCTCCTTAGCAAGGGCTATGGTGCCACTATTGTTACAGTAAAGAGTAATGGCATCCGATAGTATTACTTCGATCTTTGTAGTGAACTTCTTGTACCAGAATGCCTCCTTCGTAGCTTCTGACGCAACGATGTACTCTGCTTCCATGGTGGAATCTACTATCACTATCTACTTGGAACTCTTCCAACTGACAGCACTACCATTACACACAAACAGACTCTCAGATGTCGACTTTTGTTCATCTATATCGGACATAAAATTCAAGTCTGTATACCCCTGGACTTGGAGTTCTCCATTACCAAAAACCAATAACATATCCTTAGTTCTTCTCAAGTACTAATATCTACTCATGACACTCACAACATGGGCTATATAAGGTCATGTACATAACATGGCATACATGAGGCTCCCTATTGCTGAAGCATAAGGTATCTTGCTTATGCATTCAATCTCCTCAGGTGTATTAGGACATATTTTCTTGGAGAGATGAATACCATGTTTGAAGGGTACCAATCCCTTCTTGGAGTTTTCCATGCTAAATCTCTTTAGCACTTCCTCTATGTACATCTTCTGTGAAAGACCTAGCTAGCATCCTATTTGATCTATCTCTATAGACCTTAATTCCTAAAATGAAGGATGCTTCTCCTAGGTCTTTCATGGAGAATTCTTTAAATAACCATATTTTAACTATGGTCAACTTGGAAATATCATTTCTAATGAGGATATCATCTATGTGCAGTATGAGAAAGACAATAGCGCTCCCACTGATCTTTTTGAAAACACATGGTTCCTCCTCATTCTTAATAAAACCAAACAATTTAATCACATCATTAAAATGAGTATTCCAGCTCCGAGATGCTTGCTTAAGTCCATATATGGACTTTTACAGCTTGCATACTTTGTGATCAGCATCACTGGATGTGAAACCTAATGGCTGTTCAATATAGATATCTTCCTCAAGGTATCTATTTAAGAATACCGTTTTCACATCCATTTGCCATATTTCATAATCGAAATAGGCTGCAATAGCAAGCAATGTGCGGATGGACTTTAGCATAGCTACTAGTGAAAAGGTATTCTGCTAGTCAATGCCTTCACAATGCCACTAATCTAGCATTGAATGTCTCCATATTTCCACCTGCACCAATCTTTCTCTTATAGATCCATTTACATCCAATAGGTACTATACCTTCTGGTGGATCTACCAAGATCCAGACTTGGTTTCGAGTGCATCGAGTCAATTTCTAACTTCATTGCCTCAAACCATTTCTTAGAGTCGATATCCGATATCACCTCGTTATAGGTTTTGGGATCATCACCATGAACCTTATTACTTACGAGGAACATTTCCTCTACTTCCTCTGAAATAGTACCTAAGTACCTCTCAGAGGGATGGAAAATCCTTTCTGATCTACGAGATGGAGAAGGTAGTGATTGTATTGGCTCAACCTGATTTGGTTCCATAGGGTCCTTAGCTCGTTGCTCTTAGAAGACTTTCTCCTCGAGCTTGATCTGCTTTCCAATGCCACTATGTTGAATAAACTATTGTTCAAGAAAGATGGCATATTGACTCACAATCATATTATGATCTTCTAGAATATAGAAATAATATCCTAATGACTCTTTAGGATATCCTATAAATCAAACTCTAAAGGACCTATAGTCTAACTTATTCGTTTGTTGTCTTTTGACATGAGCCGGAAAACCCCAAATTCTGAGATAACTTAGACTTGATTTCTTACCATACCATATCTCATACGGTGTGGTAGGAATGGTTTTAGAGGAAATCAAATTTAGTAAATATATAGCAGTTAACAAACTACGTCTCCAAAAAAAATCAAGGAGGTCTGTGAAGCTCATCATGGATCAGACCATATCTAATAGGGTTCGATTCTTCCATTCTGAAATCCCGTTGAGTTGAGGTGTTCCAAGTGGAGTCCATTGAGAGACTATGCCATATTGCTTGAGAAATTCCAGAAATTCTCGACTAAGATATTCACTTCCTCGATCTGATCAAATAACTTTAATGGATTTTTCAGTTTGCTTTTCAACTTCATGTCTGAATTTCTTAAACTTTTCAAAGGTTTCAGACTTGTATCTCATAAGATACACATACCCATACCGAGAGAAATCATTGGTAAAGGTTATGAAGTAGACAAAGTTGACTCTAGCTGGCATATCAAATGGACCGCACACATCAGTATGTACTAGGGCAAGTAGTTCGATGGCCCTTTTCCCATGTCCTACAAAAGGGAGCTTAGTCATTTTGCCATGAAGACATGATTCACAAAATGGATATGACACGAAAGTCAACAGACTCAATAGCTTGGATTTCTCCAATTTGTTAACCCCATCTTTTGCTATATGACCTAGCCTTAGGTGCCATAGATACCTATCATTTGGACTATCCCTAGGTCATTTTGATCTTATGGCATTCACATTTTGTTCGAAATTAAAGATAGATTCATCAATACATAACTGGTAGAGACCATTAATAAGGAAACCACTTGTAATTTTATTTCTTTCATAAAGAATATTATAATGGTCCTTAAAACAATTAATTACATAGCCTTCTTGTGCTAAACATAAAACAAAAATCAAATTCCTGCTTGCAGCTGGCACATAATAATAATTCTTAAGTACTAAATCTAAGCCAGATGGTAGTCAAAGAGGGTAGGTTCCTATGGCCATAGTAGCAATCCTTGCTCCATTTTCAATGCGTAGAATCATCTCACCATCCCTCAGCCTCCTGCAATTTTCAAGACCCTGCATGAAAATGCACAAAAGAGCACTAGAATCAGAGTCAAGCATCCAACTAAATACAGAAGAAACCGTAAGGTTAGGTTCAATAACGAGCATACCTCTAGAAAGACCTATCTCCTTCTTATTCTTCAGGGTGGCCAGGTATGTAGGGCAGTTCTGCTTCTAATGGCTGTCAGTATTACAATGGAAATACTTTTCTTTGTCAGCGGCCTTCTTCTTCAACTCTGCCTACCTTTTCTTTCTGCCTTCCACTTTCTACTTTTTCATAGACTTCTTCTTCTTCCGAAAAGACTTTCTCTTGGAAGAAGTCCATTCTATAGCAAGTACTGAGCCTTTAGAACCTTTCATAAAAAACTCAGTAGTAATCAGCATATTCAAAAGCTTGGTCAGAGTATTTTGAAGTTTATGCATATGGCAGTTCATGATGAACTATCCATACGCATCATTCAAGGATTGTAGAATTATATCATTCTACAGATCCTAGTCTAACTTCACTCTGAGCTTTCCAAGCTCTTCCAAGTTTGTGATCATCATCAGACAATGATTTTGGACTAACTGTCCATCTGATATCTTCATGTTGGCACTGAAGGTCATCAGACATCGAGCCCAACATGTAGTATCTGGTCTTATTATTTTCATCCATCCATTTGTTAAGAGATGCTCTCTATTCAGCGGATGGATGAGCTGATAAGGTATGGGGATCCTAGTCCAATACATGAGTAAACTTCTCGAAACCTAAAATAATTTTGAAGTTCCGAAGCCAATCCTTATAATTGGGTCCGATCAGTCTTTGGGTGTCCAGGATACGTGCTTGTGGGTTGGACGTAGATATTTTTCTTTTTCCTATAAGAGTCAAAGTTTCTAGTTAGATTTTGTAATTAAGACTTGACCAATTTATTTAAAAATTTAATTTTTAAATAAATTAGCTCTAATTATTTTCTTGGATCCCTACACTTCCTCTGTAGAGATGCGAATATCTTCACGATTACTGATTTTTAGAGGATGGTGCAGTCCCACCAACTGACTCATCACCTCACCTAACAGTTATTTGTGACGGGTTAGACAATGAGTGAACAATTCTTTGTTAGATATGTGTGCCCTAGAAGCCAGAATTGGCTAACACTTGTAATACACATCTAAGGACAAAATTATAATTTTGACTATAAATAATAAAATGGATTATTTTCTATCATAGTGTGTATTTGAAAGTGTCTGTGATACATTCCTTGAGTTTATGGTAACAATAGTTCATATTTTCAAGAGTTGAAAATTTAAGACATGAATTTTTATTATTAACTCATAAAATGCTCTCGACCGTAGGATCATTATGAGGATAGTGGTTGATCTGGAAGGTTGGTGTACGATCGCTTCTTTAGGGTAGATGAGTCTTGAGTCTATGGTGTAGAGACACCGAAGCGAGAGTATAGGTACTTGTTAGAGAACGAGGGCACTGAGCATGATCACCTCGAGGAGTTATCAGGAGTCTACCTTCTCGTCAATGACTGGCTCGAAGCTGCAGTGATGTGTCTGGTTCTTTGACCTGAGGTGCATCAGCAGCTCACCTTGAGGGTATTATAGTATGACTACACTATAACTCGGTCTCCTAATCATTCGGAATCCTGAGGTGTATGTTGGCTATAGCATGTTCATTGTAGGAATTGGATTGCACCGATAGGAAATCTATCTACCTGGTAGATGAGGAGCAGCCCTATGATGATCATGAGAATCAAGTCCATAAGCCCATAGCCATGGTAGAGTGAAATAATAGAAAGAGTTTCTATTAGGATTTTCACATTAGACTTGAATCGAATGATTAATTCATATGATGGAAATTAGGTTTTCGATGAGATAACCTTAACCCTAATCTGATCGGAGCTCAAGATGGAAAAACTTAATCACATAGATAACTGCACCGAGAGGTTCATTTTCAGCTCGATGGGTTGCCACCATATGCTGCTAGGTGTCATTGGTGGATTTTGGGAGCAATTAGAATGATTTAGATGATCGATCATACTAGTTATCTGAATCAAAAAAGTTTTGATCCATCGGAAGATTTTTCGATGATGTCGATGATAGAGATCATGATATATCCCATTATCATACGAAACTGAACCTAATTGGGTCATACAAATAAGGGTTTGAATTTGGATATCATCAATTGGACTAATCTAGTTCAATTGATTTGAATAAGATTCAATTAGGTTCAAGAAAATCGTGCTAGCACATGATTGAGCCTGATATTCTCCTTCAACAATCATTAAAAATTATCTCGACTGAGCCAAATATATTTGGGCTCACTCAGAAATCTTTACTTGGTTTGACTGGAGCTTATTTAGGTCAGAAAAGAATTATCTTAATTTATGAGATAAATTTGAGACAACACCTGCCATTTTCCATCACCTACTAAATCTTATTTTTTGACTTTGGTCAAACATTGACCTTTGACACTTAGACATCTGCCCATGTGTCATGTACCCATAGGAGAGAGCTTTGACCCTTGTCCTCCTACTAAATAGCAGAAAGGCAAGGGGCGCATGCTTCGGGATGCATGTGCCCAAAGTGGATTAGGATTGGAGTCCCATCTATATGGGACTCCAGTTGCTTCAAGCATTTAACTTCGGTGGCGCCAAAGACTCTTCTTTGACCAGTCTTGGTGCCACCTAAGGAGGTTTGTGAGGGACTCTAATCTGATTGGATCAGATGATGTCATCCCATCAATCAGATTTAGATCTGATTGCACAAAGAGCCATGATTGGTTGGGATGATGTGGCACTGCATGGTGTAGCAGGGTCTATCCTTTGCCCATGCCACAAGGCTTCTCTCCCTCCCTATCCATGCCACCTTTAGATCCTCTCTCTCCTCTCCACACCCAAGAAACTTTGGGCTCGAGTTTGATGTGATTCAAGTAAGAGAAAAGCGACAAGAAAGAAGAAGGAGCACTGCTGCAAGAGACAACACCCGATCTTCAAAAGGTGTTTTAAAGACCTTCAAGATGAGATCTAGATCTAATCTTTGAAGTACAGATTGAGAATTTTTAGATCCTACCTGAGTGGATACCGATAGAGGCCAGGCGCTTGCATGGCTACATCTAGAACCTCAGACAAATATCGAGATCATTACAGGATAATAGGATTACCCATAATAAGGTATAATTAAATAATATTTAATTTAATTTAATTTTTATTTTTTATCAAATTGATAAAATCAGATCTGAAGAGTCTTAGATCTAATTTAGATCTAAGAGAAAAATTTTTAAAATATTTCTCCTGATCAAATCATATCTGAACGAATCTGATCTGAAAAATAGGATTTTTTCTTCAACTTGTATTAAAGCCGAGTTCTATAATTATTTAGATCTGATTTTAATATAATTTTAATCTAATAATTAGATAATTTTAGATATCATATTATATGTGATTAGATCTAAAATCAAAAATTAAGAAAATTAAATAATCTAGATCTAAGATGTATGAGATGCATGACTAAACTCGAAATAGAATTATTCTATATGTAGTCTAGGATGACCATAATTTTAATTTGATTAATTATAATTTCAAATTTATTTATTTACTATTTTTTGATATTATTAATTATATCTAAAAATAAAAAATAAATTTATTTAATTTTGTTCAGATGAAATATGATAGATGCATATTTAGACTAGTTATAAAATAATTCTACAAAGTTATCTTGAATAAATTTAATTTGATATGATCAAATTTAAATTTTATTTTTTAGATATTTATGAGATAATTTAGATCTAAAAATATGCATGATATGATACATGAGATGTATGCAAAACATGTTTTTAAGTTGGATCAATTTTATATATGTGATATATATTTTAGATCTAATTAGTTTTGTAGATTTATCATATTTTTTATTAAGGCATTCCCCTTGGCCATCCGGTCATAAGAATAAAGTAGGGTTTAAAGGCCCTCTCCTCCCATTTGATGGGATGTTCTTATGATGTGAAGGGGTGCGTGCGTTCGTCCTTAATCAAAAATCAAGAAAACTTATTTTCTACGAAATTCTAGATCTTGAAATCCCAGGATTTTATTTACATGTTTTATTTATGAATTCTATACTTAATTAAGAAT